>VIBL01000147.1:0-600000 GCA_008271625.1 Lutraria rhynchaena | reverse complement strand
GGATTTATGTTCATGTTAAAGACTGTGAAATCTAATTTAGATTTAATGTTTCATATTTTTAACTGCCTAGTGTTAAGAGAAAACATGTCCATATTGGGAAATTTTGTTAGGCTATTCAATCTGTCAGATAATGTATATCTTTTTTATTTTCAAGTACAATGGCAAGGTCCATGTTTAAAGGCGGGTTAGCAATTCGTAGTAAGTACTATTCCAAGTCCCAGTCAAATGCATTTGGGGGACCAGTAGGATATTGCAGACATGTTGCAGACATGTATCAGAAGTCATTGATTGGACTGGTTCTTCCCCTATCATGGTCTTTAGTTATTTCATTTTAATCACTACATATTGTTTAATATCGCATCTGTTATAAAGTTGTATTTTACAATATTTTCATTACATATTAAGAAATCATGTTGCATAACGTATATAATGTTGTTTAATATAAGATAACATTTTTGACACAATTTATCTACTGAACCACGCTTTTTCTATCTATTTAGATCTTTACTTCATTAAGGGCTAATCTATTTTAGCATGTGTCTTCAGTTTAAAACTTACTACAAACTTTTGTTCTTTATTCTCTTTATTCCCAATATCTTGAATTATTTCTTCAGTCGATATCTAAAAACATTTTACTCTATATATATGTGACATGGTAAAGGTCAATTTTAAGAGTTGAAAGCTGTAGTTTTAAGAAAACATTGATATATATACTTTTCATTATATTTGTTTTTTTTCGCTCAGCCATTTGTTAGGTCAGTTGACAACTTTTATTTGTTAGCCTCTAAACCTAAGTAACTGACCATAATTTTTGACTTATTCCACTAGATGACACTAAATTCTAGAATGTTAAAGTAAATATGAGATGTCAGCATCTTTGCTTTTCAGCCAATCAAAAATTATCTTACAGTTTATTGATAAGCCTTTTGGCTAAAAATAATCTCCTGACTAATGTATTCAATGAAAAGTACTCACGTTCAGAACATGCTTTGACACGAAAACTGTCAATAGTTACGCGTTCGCCATCTGGTTTTGATATAATCACTTTAAACTCGGTCAACTGTACTTGTAGGTTGCTAGGTCCAATGAATGTGTATTTTTGTCTTCCAACATTGCCATCTAAGGTCTGAAAATAGTTGAAATACGAGTACACCTGTGTCACACAAAGAACAGCATAGATGCATAATTTGACATTTAAATGTCAATTAAGTACTATAATTATTTTTGTGGTAGGGAATGCAAATGAAGTAAATATGTAATAGAATATGTCGGAAGAAATGAATAAAATCTTACTTTGTTCATAGTGATACTTCCAAATGCGTAAACGCCTAGAACTTCATAAATGTTTCCATTTAAAATAACTTCAATTTTATCCAATACAACAGGACGTAGTGGTTTTATTAACAAACTAATCGTGGTATCATCTTCTGGGGACCGCCAGTTTGTTTTACCGCTGATAGATTCTTCACCAGAAGCGCTCTTTACAGTTGCTGATAGCTTTGGATCACTATCTTCACTTAGTTCCATCTGATTTAAGCCAAACTTTTCACAAATGGACTCTGAAAATTCAATGATACATTATACAAACTTTTACTTAAGTCGGCACATTATGTACAACAAAAAACAAAAGATATTTATATAGCTCTTAACCGACAATAACACACGTATACAATGAACTTATAATCATTTTCTGTCAAAGAATATAATAAATTAAGACTATTTAAGATAAATATAATAGACATAAACATGAACAGCTGTTTTCGATCAAATTTAAAACACGTCAAAAATACGCATAAAGCATTTGCTAAAAAATACTAATCTTCAAGAGGTTATAATTGTAGAATAAGATCAAATATCTCTAGTTATCTCATCATTTATATAATGGATCTTTTCCTGTATTGTCTGAGTGTTACTTAGTGGAACAATTTAGTCACACGAATGATAGTCTGAATGTACCGTTGCAACAAGGGGTGGCTGATTTTTTATACAACACAATTCATATATCTTTACCGAAAATATAACAAGCTTACCATAATCAAGGATGAATTTCCCCTTAAAAGTATGTTAAAATTGTATTTTATCTACTGTAATTCATTATTTTTTAACATTAAAAATGTGCTGATTTAGGAACATTTACTCTGAATAGCTTAGATATTTTATCGATCGAACGAGGAAACATTTAGGTTGTGCAACGAGTAATTGTCATTAGTAACGCGAAAGACTGAACAAGTTAGAGATGGTTTTCATTGCAGCCATAAAATTATCGGAAAATATGATAACTTGATAACATTTTCCATAAAGGGCATAGGTGGTATTACCTTGAAACACTTGAACAGAACATACAAGCAATATCTGTACATATGTGCAACCGCACTCTCATGGTAAACGAGATTCTTGTGATTGTCTCAACGAACGAAAAATAAGCACGAGCAAAATCAAATACAAAGCAACAGTCTTTGGGAGACGCAAAAATATGTTGTTGTTGAGAGGTTGTCGCTCAAGAGATGTTGAATTAATAGTTAAATAGTACAGTGGAAAAATCATGCTGTTGTTGAGACGTTGATGCTCAAGAGAGGGTCGCTCAGGAGAGGTTGGCTGTAAATTGTATTTGCATTTACATATTGTATGATCAATAACTGCATAGATAGCTGGGTGAACGTGATATATTATTACCATTTCACATGCATATAATAAAAGTTATCTTATACTTTCACAAAGAAATTTTGGATGACATTGAAATAAAATTTACTAGAAGAATGTCAGTCCTAAAAGATAAGGCCAAGGATATATTTCGTGTGACATTTTCCTCAAAATGTCATCATTTGAGTTGTCTGCATTTTTAACACTTGAAGAGTAATTTAAATATGAGCATTATGTAATATTCGAAGAATTGATATCAATTCAGTTGTTTTCTATGAATGGAGAGATAAAAAATAGTAATTTGTTGTCGTCCGCTTTGTATGCTGGTTCAGGAAAAAACAAGGTATACCATGTTTCCACTAACATCCACAACAACATAGGGCCGGAATATTTCTTGTATAAATATAATTTTGTGTATTTCAGAGAATGTAGAATAAGGTCAAAAGATTCGAAAAGTAAGATCAACATTTATGTAAGAGATATTTAGTTTCATTGTCCGATTATTACACAGAGGTACAATTTAGTCACTAGAGTGATAGTTTGAGCCGAATGAACCATTCAAACAAGAGGTGGCTGATTCTTAATAAAACACAATCCTTACATGTAAATGAAAATAGCTGCAAGAAAAAACTGACCGAGACCGAAAAAATCCAGGGTAGAAAAATAGGGTCAGTCAGGTTAGTTGAAAACTAAGAGCTTTTTCATGCCTCAACGTCGTTTAACTGTCGTGATATCGAGTACCGCGCACTAATATCGTCATGGTTCGATGCTATTTTAGTTGGACGTGCCCTTGTGCATAGCGCATTCGATATTTTCAGTAACCCGAGTAAAGTTGTAGCTTACTGTACAACTTTAATTTGTTCGTTTCTAAACAATTAAGGGATATTTTGAAGTCGCCAGTCTCTAAGAAACAAGAGGCCCATTAAGAGTGCGACATAACAATATGAATGAAAATTACCTTCAGGAGTTAGACTGGTAGTAGAAGCACCTGGCGTAGTTGTTGTCTCTACAAAATGTTGTATAAGACGTGATAATATGTACGCATATATACAGATACATTCCTAATTGCACAATAATAGTCACTCTAACTGAGATATGACATTGCAATATTGCTTACCTACAAACTAGTTTTACACAGATATTACGATGCGTGACTTTTAGCCATTTAACTATGACAAATGTGTGACGAATATTATGAAGAATTACCATACGAATGCAAACATCCGGAGGCAACAATGTCATCAACAGTTGAATCTAATACTCCGGCATTAGTATTTAGCTTCAGAGAGATCTTCTTCAATGGTTTCGGCGATAAAGAATAGATATCAATACTGATCAAACCATTTTCATCAGGGAAAAAAGTCTGAAAAATAAATCATCATATATAAATCATGACAGAGAACTATTAAGACAAAGAGTAAATAAACTTGCCTTGAAGGCAGACAAAGAGACAGACAGACAGACGGACAGATCGACCGACCGACGGACATACGGACGGACGGACGGACGTACTGATTGACGGATTGACTGACATTTACCTTAGATTCCTGTATTTCGTTTTCACCTTCGTTCGTTTCCAGACGTACTAATGTCAATGACTTTACTCCAGTGGTATTAACCTCCATGGACGTTACTGTAGTGGGGTTGGAAATGGCAATGTCAATTTCACTCTCATCTTGGACGCTATTCACCTCTACTGGATTAACTAATTTTTCATCGATTTTGACTTCTATAACGCTCGATTTGTCGCTATCCTCGTCGAATGAAGAGGGAAATGGCCATTCTTCATCCATTTCATTTGGACATCGATCTGGAAATTTAACGACTTATACTATAAGATACTTCATAATTATGTATATGTGTACAGTATATATATATATGTATATATATAATGGGCGCCACTATATCATACAAATCCGAAATTAAGCGACACAAGCCATGATATGAGAGAAAAGGTATTAACATTTGGCCTTATGTGATTTATTCTGTTTTATTACATCACAAATGTCGTCTTCATGCATTTGTTCATTTACTTACTTTTCTCCACATGTCTGGTTCGACTGAAGTTAATAATAAGCAATTAAATAAATCCAAATCTTTAATCATTCAGTTCTGATGCATATCATTTAGGTTTTTGCAATTTAGTAATTAATGAATAAGAGGTACAATTTATTCACTCGAGTGATGGTTTGAGCCGAATGAACCATTCAAACAAGAGGTGGCTAATTGTTATAAAACACAATCCTTATATGGAAATGAAAATAGCGGCAAGAAAAAACTGACCGAGACCGAAAAAATCCAGGGTAGAAAAATAGGGTCAGTCAGGTTAGTTGAAAACTAAGAGCTTTTTCATGCCTCGTCGTCGTTTAACTGTCGTGATATCGAGTAGAGTAGATGCTTTTCATCCGTTAACCATCTCATTCCATTCTTTCTCACCGTTTAAGGCACTCATTTTTTGTAACATGTTTGTTTCATACTCATTTAAATACACATACCGCGCACTAATATCGTCATGGTTCGATGCTATTTTAGTTGGACGTGCCCTTGTGCATAGCGCATTCGATATTTTCAGTAACCCGAGTAAAGTTGTAGCTTACTGTACAACTTTAATTTGTTCGTTTCTAAACAATTAAGGGATATTTTGAAGTCGCCAGTCTCTAAGAAACAAGAGGCCCATTAAGAGTGCGACATAACAATATGAATGAAAATTACCTTCAGGAGTTAGACTGGTAGTAGAAGCACCTGGCGTAGTTGTTGTCTCTACAAAATGTTGTATAAGACGTGATAATATGTACGCATATATACAGATACATTCCTAATTGCACAATAATAGTCACTCTAACTGAGATATGACATTGCAATATTGCTTACCTACAAACTAGTTTTACACAGATATTACGATGCGTGACTTTTAGCCATTTAACTATGACAAATGTGTGACGAATATTATGAAGAATTACCATACGAATGCAAACATCCGGAGGCAACAATGTCATCAACAGTTGAATCTAATACTCCGGCATTAGTATTTAGCTTCAGAGAGATCTTCTTCAATGGTTTCGGCGATAAAGAATAGATATCAATACTGATCAAACCATTTTCATCAGGGAAAAAAGTCTGAAAAATAAATCATCATATATAAATCATGACAGAGAACTATTAAGACAAAGAGTAAATAAACTTGCCTTGAAGGCAGACAAAGAGACAGACAGACAGACGGACAGATCGACCGACCGACGGACATACGGACGGATGTACTGATTGACGGATTGACTGACATTTACCTTAGATTCCTGTATTTCGTTTTCACCTTCGTTCGTTTCCAGACGTACTAATGTCAATGACTTTACTCCAGTGGTATTAACCTCCATGGACGTTACTGTAGTGGGGTTGGAAATGGCAATGTCAATTTCACTCTCATCTTGGACGCTATTCACCTCTACTGGATTAACTAATTTTTCATCGATTTTGACTTCTATAACGCTCGATTTGTCGCTATCCTCGTCGAATGAAGAGGGAAATGGCCATTCTTCATCCATTTCATTTGGACATCGATCTGGAAATTTAACGACTTATACTATAAGATACTTCATAATTATGTATATGTGTACAGTATATATATATATGTATATATATAATGGGCGCCACTATATCATACAAATCCGAAATTAAGCGACACAAGCCATGATATGAGAGAAAAGGTATTAACATTTGGCCTTATGTGATTTATTCTGTTTTATTACATCACAAATGTCGTCTTCATGCATTTGTTCATTTACTTACTTTTCTCCACATGTCTGGTTCGACTGAAGTTAATAATAAGCAATTAAATAAATCCAAATCTTTAATCATTCAGTTCTGATGCATATCATTTAGGTTTTTGCAATTTAGTAATTAATGAATAAGAGGTACAATTTATTCACTCGAGTGATGGTTTGAGCCGAATGAACCATTCAAACAAGAGGTGGCTAATTGTTATAAAACACAATCCTTATATGGAAATGAAAATAGCGGCAAGAAAAAACTGACCGAGACCGAAAAAATCCAGGGTAGAAAAATAGGGTCAGTCAGGTTAGTTGAAAACTAAGAGCTTTTTCATGCCTCGTCGTCGTTTAACTGTCGTGATATCGAGTAGAGTAGATGCTTTTCATCCGTTAACCATCTCATTCCATTCTTTCTCACCGTTTAAGGCACTCATTTTTTGTAACATGTTTGTTTCATACTCATTTAAATACACATACCGCGCACTAATATCGTCATGGTTCGATGCTATTTTAGTTGGACGTGCCCTTGTGCATAGCGCATTCGATATTTTCAGTAACCCGAGTAAAGTTGTAGCTTACTGTACAACTTTAATTTGTTCGTTTCTAAACAATTAAGGGATATTTTGAAGTCGCCAGTCTCTAAGAAACAAGAGGCCCATTAAGAGTGCGACATAACAATATGAATGAAAATTACCTTCAGGAGTTAGACTGGTAGTAGAAGCACCTGGCGTAGTTGTTGTCTCTACAAAATGTTGTATAAGACGTGATAATATGTACGCATATATACAGATACATTCCTAATTGCACAATAATAGTCACTCTAACTGAGATATGACATTGCAATATTGCTTACCTACAAACTAGTTTTACACAGATATTACGATGCGTGACTTTTAGCCATTTAACTATGACAAATGTGTGACGAATATTATGAAGAATTACCATACGAATGCAAACATCCGGAGGCAACAATGTCATCAACAGTTGAATCTAATACTCCGGCATTAGTATTTAGCTTCAGAGAGATCTTCTTCAATGGTTTCGGCGATAAAGAATAGATATCAATACTGATCAAACCATTTTCATCAGGGAAAAAAGTCTGAAAAATAAATCATCATATATAAATCATGACAGAGAACTATTAAGACAAAGAGTAAATAAACTTGCCTTGAAGGCAGACAAAGAGACAGACAGACAGACGGACAGATCGACCGACCGACGGACATACGGACGGACGGACGGACGTACTGATTGACGGATTGACTGACATTTACCTTAGATTCCTGTATTTCGTTTTCACCTTCGTTCGTTTCCAGACGTACTAATGTCAATGACTTTACTCCAGTGGTATTAACCTCCATGGACGTTACTGTAGTGGGGTTGGAAATGGCAATGTCAATTTCACTCTCATCTTGGACGCTATTCACCTCTACTGGATTAACTAATTTTTCATCGATTTTGACTTCTATAACGCTCGATTTGTCGCTATCCTCGTCGAATGAAGAGGGAAATGGCCATTCTTCATCCATTTCATTTGGACATCGATCTGGAAATTTAACGACTTATACTATAAGATACTTCATAATTATGTATATGTGTACAGTATATATATATATATGTATATATATAATGGGCGCCACTATATCATACAAATCCGAAATTAAGCGACACAAGCCCTGATATGAGAGAAAAGGTATTAACATTTGGCCTTATGTGATTTATTTTGTTTTATTACATCACAAATGTCGTCTTCATGCATTTGTTCATTTACTTACTTTTCTCCACATGTCTGGTTCGACTGAAGTTAATAATAAGCAATTAAATAAATCCAAATCTTTAATCATTCAGTTCTGATGCATATCATTTAGGTTTTTGCAATTTAGTAATTAATGAATAAGAGGTACAATTTATTCACACGAGTGATAGTTTATGCCGAATGAACCATTCAAACAAGAGGTGGCTAATTGTTATAAAACACAATCCTTATATGGAAATGAAAATAGCGGCAAGAAAAAACTGACCGAGACCGAAAAAATCCAGGGTAGAAAAATAGGGCCAGTCAGGTTAGTTGAAAACTAAGAGCTTTTTCATGCCTCGTCGTCGTTTAACTGTCGTGATATCGAGTAGAGTAGATGCTTTTCATCCGTTAACCATCTCATTCCATTCTTTCTCACCGTTTAAGGCACTCATTTTTTGTAACATGTTTGTTTCATACTCATTTAAATACACATACCGCGCACTAATATCGTCATGGTTCGATGCTATTTTAGTTGGACGTGCCCTTGTGCATAGCGCATTCCATATTTTCAGTAACCCGAGTAAAGTTGTAGCTTACTGTACAACTTTAATTTGTTCGTTTCTAAACAATTAAGGGATATTTTGAAGTCGCCAGTCTCTAAGAAACAAGAGGCCCATTAAGAGTGCGACATAACAATATGAATGAAAATTACCTTCAGGAGTTAGACTGGTAGTAGAAGCACCTGGCGTAGTTGTTGTCTCTGCAAAATGTTGTATAAGACGTGATAATATGTACGCATATATACAGATACATTCCTAATTGCACAATAATAGTCACTCTAACTGAGATATGACATTGCAATATTGCTTACCTACAAACTAGTTTTACACAGATATTACGATGCGTGACTTTTAGCCATTTAACTATGACAAATGTGTGACGAATATTATGAAGAATTACCATACGAATGCAAACATCCGGAGGCAACAATGTCATCAACAGTTGAATCTAATACTCCGGCATTAGTATTTAGCTTCAGAGAGATCTTCTTCAATGGTTTCGGCGATAAAGAATAGATATCAATACTGATCAAACCATTTTCATCAGGGAAAAAAGTCTGAAAAATAAATCATCATATATAAATCATGACAGAGAACTATTAAGACAAAGAGTAAATAAACTTGCCTTGAAGGCAGACAAAGAGACAGACAGACAGACGGACAGATCGACCGACCGACGGACATACGGACGGACGGACGGACGTACTGATTGACGGATTGACTGACATTTACCTTAGATTCCTGTATTTCGTTTTCACCTTCGTTCGTTTCCAGACGTACTAATGTCAATGACTTTACTCCAGTGGTATTAACCTCCATGGACGTTACTGTAGTGGGGTTGGAAATGGCAATGTCAATTTCACTCTCATCTTGGACGCTATTCACCTCTACTGGATTAACTAATTTTTCATCGATTTTGACTTCTATAACGCTCGATTTGTCGCTATCCTCGTCGAATGAAGAGGGAAATGGCCATTCTTCATCCATTTCATTTGGACATCGATCTGGAAATTTAACGACTTATACTATAAGATACTTCATAATTATGTATATGTGTACAGTATATATATATATATGTATATATATAATGGGCGCCACTATATCATACAAATCCGAAATTAAGCGACACAAGCCCTGATATGAGAGAAAAGGTATTAACATTTGGCCTTATGTGATTTATTTTGTTTTATTACATCACAAATGTCGTCTTCATGCATTTGTTCATTTACTTACTTTTCTCCACATGTCTGGTTCGACTGAAGTTAATAATAAGCAATTAAATAAATCCAAATCTTTAATCATTCAGTTCTGATGCATATCATTTAGGTTTTTGCAATTTAGTAATTAATGAATAAGAGGTACAATTTATTCACACGAGTGATAGTTTATGCCGAATGAACCATTCAAACAAGAGGTGGCTAATTGTTATAAAACACAATCCTTATATGGAAATGAAAATAGCGGCAAGAAAAAACTGACCGAGACCGAAAAAATCCAGGGTAGAAAAATAGGGTCAGTCAGGTTAGTTGAAAACTAAGAGCTTTTTCATGCCTCGTCGTCGTTTAACTGTCGTGATATCGAGTAGAGTAGATGCTTTTCATCCGTTAACCATCTCATTCCATTCTTTCTCACCGTTTAAGGCACTCATTTTTTGTAACATGTTTGTTTCATACTGATTTAAATACATACCGCGCACTAATATCGTCATGGTTCGATGCTATTTTAGTTGGACGTGCCCTTGTGCATAGCGCATTCGATATTTTCAGTCACCCGAGTAAAGTTGTAGCTTACTGTACAACTTTAATTTGTTCGTTTCTAAACAATTAAGGGATATTTTGAAGTCGCCAGTCTCTAAGAAACAAGAGGCCCATTAAGAGTGCGACATAACAATATGAATGAAAATTACCTTCAGGAGTTAGACTGGTAGTAGAAGCACCTGGCGTAGTTGTTGTCTCTACAAAATGTTGTATAAGACGTGATAATATGTACGCATATATACAGATACAAATTCTTAATTGCACAATAATAGTCACTCTAACTGAGATATGACATTGCAATATTGCTTACCTACAAACTAGTTTTACACAGATATTACGATGCGTGACTTTTAGCCATTTAACTATGACAAATGTGTGACGAATATTATGAAGAATTACCATACGAATGCAAACATCCGGAGGCAACAATGTCATCAACAGTTGAATCTAATACTCCGGCATTAGTATTTAGCTTCAGAGAGATCTTCTTCAATGGTTTCGGCGATAAAGAATAGATATCAATACTGATCAAACCATTTTCATCAGGGAAAAAAGTCTGAAAAATAAATCATCATATATAAATCATGACAGAGAACTATTAAGACAAAGAGTAAATAAACTTGCCTTGAAGGCAGACAAAGAGACAGACAGACAGACGGACAGATCGACCGACCGACGGACATACGGACGGACGGACGGACGGATGTACTGATTGACGGATTGACTGACATTTACCTTAGATTCCTGTATTTCGTTTTCACCTTCGTTCGTTTCCAGACGTACTAATGTCAATGACTTTACTCCAGTGGTATTAACCTCCATGGACGTTACTGTAGTGGGGTTGGAAATGGCAATGTCAATTTCACTCTCATCTTGGACGCTATTCACCTCTACTGGATTAACTAATTTTTCATCGATTTTGACTTCTATAACGCTCGATTTGTCGCTATCCTCGTCGAATGAAGAGGGAAATGGCCATTCTTCATCCATTTCATTTGGACATCGATCTGGAAATTTAACGACTTATACTATAAGATACTTCATAATTATGTATATGTGTACAGTATATATATATATGTATATATATAATGGGCGCCACTATATCATACAAATCCGAAATTAAGCGACACAAGCCCTGATATGAGAGAAAAGGTATTAACATTTGGCCTTATGTGATTTATTTTGTTTTATTACATCACAAATGTCGTCTTCATGCATTTGTTCATTTACTTACTTTTCTCCACATGTCTGGTTCGACTGAAGTTAATAATAAGCAATTAAATAAATCCAAATCTTTAATCATTCAGTTCTGATGCATATCATTTAGGTTTTTGCAATTTATAATTAATGAATAAGAGGTACAATTTATTCACTCGAGTGATAGTTTGAGCCGAATGAACCATTCAAACAAGAGGTGGCTGATTCTTAATAAAACACAATCCTTATATGGAAATGAAAATAGCTGCAAGAAAAAACTGACCGAGACCGAAAAAATCCAGGGTAGAAAAATAGGGTCAGTCAGGTTAGTTGAAAACTAAGAGCTTTTTCATGCCTCGTCGTCGTTTAACTGTCGTGATATCGAGTAGAGTAGATGCTTTTCATCCGTTAACCATCTCATTCCATTCTTTCTCACCGTTTAAGGCACTCATTTTTTGTAACATGTTTGTTTCATACTCATTTAAATACACATACCGCGCACTAATATCGTCATGGTTCGATGCTATTTTAGTTGGACGTGCCCTTGTGCATAGCGCATTCCATATTTTCAGTAACCCGAGTAAAGTTGTAGCTTACTGTACAACTTTAATTTGTTCGTTTCTAAACAATTAAGGGATATTTTGAAGTCGCCAGTCTCTAAGAAACAAGAGGCCCATTAAGAGTGCGACATAACAATATGAATGAAAATTACCTTCAGGAGTTAGACTGGTAGTAGAAGCACCTGGCGTAGTTGTTGTCTCTGCAAAATGTTGTATAAGACGTGATAATATGTACGCATATATACAGATACATTCCTAATTGCACAATAATAGTCACTCTAACTGAGATATGACATTGCAATATTGCTTACCTACAAACTAGTTTTACACAGATATTACGATGCGTGACTTTTAGCCATTTAACTATGACAAATGTGTGACGAATATTATGAAGAATTACCATACGAATGCAAACATCCGGAGGCAACAATGTCATCAACAGTTGAATCTAATACTCCGGCATTAGTATTTAGCTTCAGAGAGATCTTCTTCAATGGTTTCGGCGATAAAGAATAGATATCAATACTGATCAAACCATTTTCATCAGGGAAAAAAGTCTGAAAAATAAATCATCATATATAAATCATGACAGAGAACTATTAAGACAAAGAGTAAATAAACTTGCCTTGAAGGCAGACAAAGAGACAGACAGACAGACGGACAGATCGACCGACCGACGGACATACGGACGGACGGACGGACGTACTGATTGACGGATTGACTGACATTTACCTTAGATTCCTGTATTTCGTTTTCACCTTCGTTCGTTTCCAGACGTACTAATGTCAATGACTTTACTCCAGTGGTATTAACCTCCATGGACGTTACTGTAGTGGGGTTGGAAATGGCAATGTCAATTTCACTCTCATCTTGGACGCTATTCACCTCTACTGGATTAACTAATTTTTCATCGATTTTGACTTCTATAACGCTCGATTTGTCGCTATCCTCGTCGAATGAAGAGGGAAATGGCCATTCTTCATCCATTTCATTTGGACATCGATCTGGAAATTTAACGACTTATACTATAAGATACTTCATAATTATGTATATGTGTACAGTATATATATATATGTATATATATAATGGGCGCCACTATATCATACAAATCCGAAATTAAGCGACACAAGCCCTGATATGAGAGAAAAGGTATTAACATTTGGCCTTATGTGATTTATTTTGTTTTATTACATCACAAATGTCGTCTTCATGCATTTGTTCATTTACTTACTTTTCTCCACATGTCTGGTTCGACTGAAGTTAATAATAAGCAATTAAATAAATCCAAATCTTTAATCATTCAGTTCTGATGCATATCATTTAGGTTTTTGCAATTTAGTAATTAATGAATAAGAGGTACAATTTATTCACACGAGTGATAGTTTATGCCGAATGAACCATTCAAACAAGAGGTGGCTAATTGTTATAAAACACAATCCTTATATGGAAATGAAAATAGCGGCAAGAAAAAACTGACCGAGACCGAAAAAATCCAGGGTAGAAAAATAGGGCCAGTCAGGTTAGTTGAAAACTAAGAGCTTTTTCATGCCTCGTCGTCGTTTAACTGTCGTGATATCGAGTAGAGTAGATGCTTTTCATCCGTTAACCATCTCATTCCATTCTTTCTCACCGTTTAAGGCACTCATTTTTTGTAACATGTTTGTTTCATACTCATTTAAATACACATACCGCGCACTAATATCGTCATGGTTCGATGCTATTTTAGTTGGACGTGCCCTTGTGCATAGCGCATTCCATATTTTCAGTAACCCGAGTAAAGTTGTAGCTTACTGTACAACTTTAATTTGTTCGTTTCTAAACAATTAAGGGATATTTTGAAGTCGCCAGTCTCTAAGAAACAAGAGGCCCATTAAGAGTGCGACATAACAATATGAATGAAAATTACCTTCAGGAGTTAGACTGGTAGTAGAAGCACCTGGCGTAGTTGTTGTCTCTGCAAAATGTTGTATAAGACGTGATAATATGTACGCATATATACAGATACATTCCTAATTGCACAATAATAGTCACTCTAACTGAGATATGACATTGCAATATTGCTTACCTACAAACTAGTTTTACACAGATATTACGATGCGTGACTTTTAGCCATTTAACTATGACAAATGTGTGACGAATATTATGAAGAATTACCATACGAATGCAAACATCCGGAGGCAACAATGTCATCAACAGTTGAATCTAATACTCCGGCATTAGTATTTAGCTTCAGAGAGATCTTCTTCAATGGTTTCGGCGATAAAGAATAGATATCAATACTGATCAAACCATTTTCATCAGGGAAAAAAGTCTGAAAAATAAATCATCATATATAAATCATGACAGAGAACTATTAAGACAAAGAGTAAATAAACTTGCCTTGAAGGCAGACAAAGAGACAGACAGACAGACGGACAGATCGACCGACCGACGGACATACGGACGGACGGACGGACGTACTGATTGACGGATTGACTGACATTTACCTTAGATTCCTGTATTTCGTTTTCACCTTCGTTCGTTTCCAGACGTACTAATGTCAATGACTTTACTCCAGTGGTATTAACCTCCATGGACGTTACTGTAGTGGGGTTGGAAATGGCAATGTCAATTTCACTCTCATCTTGGACGCTATTCACCTCTACTGGATTAACTAATTTTTCATCGATTTTGACTTCTATAACGCTCGATTTGTCGCTATCCTCGTCGAATGAAGAGGGAAATGGCCATTCTTCATCCATTTCATTTGGACATCGATCTGGAAATTTAACGACTTATACTATAAGATACTTCATAATTATGTATATGTGTACAGTATATATATATATGTATATATATAATGGGCGCCACTATATCATACAAATCCGAAATTAAGCGACACAAGCCATGATATGAGAGAAAAGGTATTAACATTTGGCCTTATGTGATTTATTCTGTTTTATTACATCACAAATGTCGTCTTCATGCATTTGTTCATTTACTTACTTTTCTCCACATGTCTGGTTCGACTGAAGTTAATAATAAGCAATTAAATAAATCCAAATCTTTAATCATTCAGTTCTGATGCATATCATTTAGGTTTTTGCAATTTAGTAATTAATGAATAAGAGGTACAATTTATTCACTCGAGTGATGGTTTGAGCCGAATGAACCATTCAAACAAGAGGTGGCTAATTGTTATAAAACACAATCCTTATATGGAAATGAAAATAGCGGCAAGAAAAAACTGACCGAGACCGAAAAAATCCAGGGTAGAAAAATAGGGTCAGTCAGGTTAGTTGAAAACTAAGAGCTTTTTCATGCCTCGTCGTCGTTTAACTGTCGTGATATCGAGTAGAGTAGATGCTTTTCATCCGTTAACCATCTCATTCCATTCTTTCTCACCGTTTAAGGCACTCATTTTTTGTAACATGTTTGTTTCATACTCATTTAAATACACATACCGCGCACTAATATCGTCATGGTTCGATGCTATTTTAGTTGGACGTGCCCTTGTGCATAGCGCATTCCATATTTTCAGTAACCCGAGTAAAGTTGTAGCTTACTGTACAACTTTAATTTGTTCGTTTCTGAACAATTAAGGGATATTTTGAAGTCGCCAGTCTCTAAGAAACAAGAGGCCCATTAAGAGTGCGACATAACAATATGAATGAAAATTACCTTCAGGAGTTAGACTGGTAGTAGAAGCACCTGGCGTAGTTGTTGTCTCTGCAAAATGTTGTATAAGACGTGATAATATGTACGCATATATACAGATACATTCCTAATTGCACAATAATAGTCACTCTAACTGAGATATGACATTGCAATATTGCTTACCTACAAACTAGTTTTACACAGATATTACGATGCGTGACTTTTAGCCATTTAACTATGACAAATGTGTGACGAATATTATGAAGAATTACCATACGAATGCAAACATCCGGAGGCAACAATGTCATCAACAGTTGAATCTAATACTCCGGCATTAGTATTTAGCTTCAGAGAGATCTTCTTCAATGGTTTCGGCGATAAAGAATAGATATCAATACTGATCAAACCATTTTCATCAGGGAAAAAAGTCTGAAAAATAAATCATCATATATAAATCATGACAGAGAACTATTAAGACAAAGAGTAAATAAACTTGCCTTGAAGGCAGACAAAGAGACAGACAGACAGACGGACAGATCGACCGACCGACGGACATACGGACGGACGGACGTACGTACTGATTGACGGATTGACTGACATTTACCTTAGATTCCTGTATTTCGTTTTCACCTTCGTTCGTTTCCAGACGTACTAATGTCAATGACTTTACTCCAGTGGTATTAACCTCCATGGACGTTACTGTAGTGGGGTTGGAAATGGCAATGTCAATTTCACTCTCATCTTGGACGCTATTCACCTCTACTGGATTAACTAATTTTTCATCGATTTTGACTTCTATAACGCTCGATTTGTCGCTATCCTCGTCGAATGAAGAGGGAAATGGCCATTCTTCATCCATTTCATTTGGACATCGATCTGGAAATTTAACGACTTATACTATAAGATACTTCATAATTATGTATATGTGTACAGTATATATATATATGTATATATATAATGGGCGCCACTATATCATACAAATCCGAAATTAAGCGTCACAAGCCATGATATGAGAGAAAAGGTATTAACATTTGGCCTTATGTGATTTATTCTGTTTTATTACATCACAAATGTCGTCTTAATGCATTTGTTCATTTACTTACTATTCTCCACATGTCTGGTTCGACTGAAGTTAATAATAAGCAATTAAATAAATCCAAATCTTTAATCATTCAGTTCTGATACATATCATTTAGGTTTTTGCAATTTAGTAATTAATGAATCAGAGGTACAATTTATTCACTCGAGTGATAGTTTGAGCCGAATGAACCATTCAAACAAGAGGTGGCTGGTTGTTATAAAACACAATCCTTATATGGAAATGAAAATAGCGGCAAGAACCATTCAAACAAGAGGTGGCTGATTTATATAAAACACAATCCATACATGGAAATGAAAATAGCGGCAAGAAAAAACTGACCGAGATCGAAAAAATCCATAATAATAAGTAATTAAATAAATCCAAACCTTTAATCATTCATTTCTGATACATATCATTTAGTTTTTAGCAATTTTGTAATAAATGAATCTTTAACAAATAGATGAAATAAAGAAAACAGAATCAATGGTAACTCTTAATGCAATCATTCAGCATTCCTCGCATCTAACTTACTCGGCCGAAAACAGTCACCAAAGCAGCCAGAAAGAATTATTTCGGACTATACGCCCATTTTTAGCCACAAAAATTCAAGTCATATTCCGACAGGCATATAAACTGACTTGTTTTTCCTGGATACCGATCCAGCACTTAAATATGACAGATGTCTTGGTATAACAATTCTAATGATGAAAAAAAACCTACCTGATACAAATGGTGCAGAGGTCGATATTTGCACAGTAGCTAAAACGGAACAATGGAAAATAATCATTGGATATTAATAGTAACTGGAACCGTCAAAATTGTAATACAGTAGAACACGGTTATAGTGACTTCTTTGGGTCCTGAATAATTACTCCATTACATGCATATTTCACAATATCGATAATATTGAAAAAAAGAAGAGCGCATTCAGGTAAAAAAATAGTTCACTGTATCCGATGATTTACTATACCCAATTTCACCATAATGCTTCACTTACTATACCCGAGTTTACCATAACCGTGTTTTACTGTTTAATTCTCGCAGTAACATTCGATGAACTACATATTGTTTAGTCTACAAAACAACACTAAGCAGGAGATAATCATGTGAATGGAACAATTGCTTTGCCCTATCGTTAAAACAACTTCCACACTTTGGTTTTTGATGCACGCTTATAAGATTGTCTGCATCAACCTAAACAAATGTCCCGCTAGTGTTTAAATAGATACACTGAATTTGGCAGTGGCTAAAATTGCAAGTCATTATTTGCAGCTGAGTCCATTGCCGTCAAACTCTCGAATATCTCAAATTAGTTTGTATTTACATTTTCACCTCCATGTAGAGCATTATTCAAAGCAAAAGGGGAATCACTGCTACCGTTCCAGCTCCGACAATATTTAAGAGGGCTGAAAAGGCATCGTAGTAAGTTTGTTTCGGCTTAAGAATCAAAATGGACCGTATTTGTAGCATTCAGAATGTCAAATATGCATGATATGCCAAGTACTTTATCACTCGATGTTTGTTGAACAACCAAACAGTAACATCCTTATTGCAAATTATGCAATCAAGTGACAGTATGCCTAAGTAAGAACGGATATGTTACGTGTTATATGTCCAGTCACTGCGTCTCAGTAAGAACATGCGAGTTTCGGGTATCAACCAACTAAGCAAACCGGACATGATCCCAATATGTTTTAGTAAGGTGTTACAACACAAAGAAAACATACGTGAATTATGTCGGCCGAACACGCACAAAATGCCTGTGTTTACTAGTATAATACCATTTATTCCGAATAGAGTGCTTACTACAAGCCTAATAATAATAATCATCAGAATGAAAAAAGTTGATCAGTCCACAATATATGACCTTTTCACTATACAATAAGTATGAACGGCCATGATTATACTAAGTTGTTCACCAGAGAATTACCCCCAACAACAAACAAATACATGTATCCAGAACAAGAAGTTTAAAGTTTTCTGTTTTAAGCTCTGATGACCCCTACATATTACTGAGCGTGTGATCCTATGAACTTTAGATATGAACATAAAAGGTCGCCTATGCTGGTGAACATCTATCAAATGGATCATTAGAAAAAAGTACTTAAAGTAGTTTATCGTTGTTATTATTTGCTGTAATGACTTTCAAGGGAACTTATGAATTCATTTGAACAAACCTGAGACATGACCATCAAATGATACTATAGGCCAAGTTTAGTAAAGATACAAGTTTAGTTAGTACATGAGAGGAAGGTCCTGAAAGGTATTTCTAATTTAGTTCTGGCGACTCTATAAAGTGACGGGGCGGTTATATTAGAATACACTTCACCATTTAATGAAACAATAGGCAAGTTTGGTAAATTGCTAACGTGTTGCTTCAACGGAGAATGTATTTTAATAGCTTATCATTAAACCATCCATTATGGCCCAAAGAAATCTTACTACTTATAAAATTAGCGTTGCACTTTCTGTTACTTACTAGGTGTCGTTGGCATATAGCAATTCTCTTCATCTATTCCATTAGCGCAGTCGACTTTACTATCACATATCAATGTTGCGTTTAAACAATGGCACGTGTTAGAAACATTACACGTTAATTCGTCCCAATCACAAATGCACCCGTCTAAAATATTTGTACAAAACATTGAACTTCTGAATGTAATCAAACAAAACCTATGTATAAATTAATATATTCGACCTTTGTAGTCCGTTTACACAACATCACCAACGGTTTACTCTGACCGAATCGAGCCTGACGTGGAACTACTCTGAGAATTGCATCATACAAGCGTGTGGAATCAGGCATAGCGTGTAGTCGATTACCGTGACTATTGCACCATACAAGCGTGTGGAATTCTCTGCACAGTATGAAGTGTAAATATCTTCGATTGTCCACTACATTTTTTTATTCATTTATAGTTTTGACAAGGTGTTACATTTTACTGTCTCGTAATAACATAGTGTTACTTCGTCATTTAACTTCTTATTATCGAAATATAAGCGATGTAACTTGCCTATGAAATCTATATAGTAAACTTCATTGGACGGACAATGCATGTCTTACTTTTTATTTCGGTCAATGACTAAGTTCGAGTTTCTTAGACTATGAAAATACAATACGTATTGACACAACAGACGGAAGGTGATAGACGGCTTTCAATGGTGATTGGCAACACTGCCGTTGGTAAATAAATATTATCTGTATTTACTTTTACTAAATGCACGTGCCATTAGAAGGCTTATAACACATTAAACAATTTGTAGAAAATTTGGTTAATCCCCGTGAAATATTTATATAATAATACTTATATTTATATAATATTTAAAACGCAATATAAGAAAAGACAAAACAAGTATATCAAGGTCAAGTATATCAAATCGTATTTTTGCTTACCACAATTATATTCGTCGCTACCATCCCCACAATCATCATGATCATCACAGACTCTTGTTATTTCAATGCAGTGTGTACTTTCACATCTAAACTTGTTTGGTCCAATATCACAATCACCTGAAATACCAGTTTTGTCTCCATTTATTTCATTGTGTACGTAAATTGGAAAATATACATCTTTGGAAAATATAAGCCCAAGCTATAGAAATCATTTCCAAGACCATTTCAATAATGTTTTATTTTAAAGATGTTTTATTGGTACATTGAAGTCAGAACTTACAGAAAAGAAAATGCGCATAATTGTAGGGCAGACGAGCACACCACTCCATGTATTAATGAGTAATTAAGTCGACCATCATGACGAGTGACAAGGAGACTAAATTCTGGTACAAAATTATGGACTCACTACTTATCGGAAATTAGACAAAAGTCCGAGGTTATAAAACTTAGATTGGTCTCCAAGCGCAAATCTCATGTTTTGTCCGTCGATGTTTCTAACTTAATTATTACAAAACAATGAAGATTTCAATCCTACGTTATTCTGCCGGCTAAAATTATCTGAAAATGTATTTAATCATTAAACTGCAATATCTTTCAAACCAGAATGCTTCACTTACAAAATTGAGACTTGAGCTCTGAGATTCAAGTTTTCTAGCCTCGGGGCCGAGTAACAGACGACACTAACACATTTCTACTGGCTAGCATGATTATTTTGTACATTTTTATAGCTGTTAGATTTGACATTGCCTCACAAAATGGTGTTTGTCAGACCTGTGAGTTGGGGATAAATAACACGTACAGTGCGGACACAAAGAACATAACATTACGCACATAAAAAATATACGGTAGTTGTCTGGTCTATAAAATCTCTGTAAATTTAGATGGACATTGTTACCAGGGAGTGTTGCAATAACGACTGGTTTATATTTACTTGTACAGTTTGCCTCGTCTGACCCATCCAAACAATCTTCCGATGAATCGCAAATCCAGCTTTTTGGAATGCAATTGCTGCCATCAAAACATTCGAATTTACTGTCTGTTTTACATTCTTCCATTTCTTCATCTATTAAAAAAGCAACGAAATGTAATGCTCAAGTTTGACATTAAAAAATTATACTGAAGAAAACTTACGAAACGAACATATGTTCACTGAACATATTTCTTGTGCTGCAATTTTATCTAGTACATAAAATTGCAGCCCAAGAAACATAATGTTGACTTCGGTGTTTCTCTGGTCAAAATTATTATTTCGAAGGCTGACCATTTTCTTTAGAGGCGTGATATTTATTTTACAAAAAACACAGAAAATACATATTAATAATCCCGCAATTTATTAAATGAAATGTTTGTAAATCTGCTAAGTTACCGCAATCCGTGTGCCTAGAAACGCGACATTGAAAGTGTGATTCATGTAACATATTTAATATGTATAGTTTAGAGATCTTAAAGAGGCTTGATAGAATGAGGGCGCGATGAAAATAATGAGGAACTTGTTAAACGGCAGGAATAACTTTAATATTTCTGTGCATTTTCCTTGCACGTGGGATATTAAGGGGCAACATTAAAATTTACTGATCATTTGGATATTAGAGATTTCACAATGAAAATGTGGTATGGTAAACATAAATGTTTATACGTTAGTGTCTCAAACTATGAAAATGCAGTCAGGCTAACTTTACACTTTATGAGAATTTATTTTCTTCCATTTATCTTTTTAGCGGGTCTGAATGTTATACAAGAAAATATCAATATGATATCAGAACTCGTTTTATCGCTGATTTTATAATTATATCAAATAGTACCAATTTGAAACTACAGACCCTTAAGACGTAAGGTACGTTATTAAAACAATGATTGTTGACCCAAATTAATCATATAAAGTTACGCGTTGGAATAATTGGATCAGGACAAACCTTGTCTATTGTGACGATGTATTATATAAATACATGTGCTTGAATATACCATTGTAAAATTACAGGCTTGCCTTAATAAAAAAAACTATCAACAGCATCATGAACTCTTGTTCTCATAAATGTCTTCAATTTTAATGAAAGTGCAGTTAAACCTAGCATAGAGGCTAGTTTATTGTAAAAACCAGTTTATTATAAGACCACTTCATAATAAAGACCAGTTTATTATAAGACCACTGCATAATAAAGACCAGTTTATTATAAGACCACTTCATTATAAAGACCAATTAATTATAATACCACTTCATTATAAAGACCAGGGCCCATATTTATAAAGCTTCTTATTTCAAGATTTTTTCTGAATTTTCACTTTAATCCGTAAAATCTGTTCATTTTGTTCTTAAAATAGAGAGTTTATTTATAAATGATATCAGCTCTATTTTCTACTTAAATATCGACTTATTTCTAGTTAGCTATAGATATATATATATATTTTTTTCAAGAAATTTCATAAACCACACACTGTTTACTAAAACAACAAAGCATAGACAGAAATACTATCAGCAAACGATGTTACTTCGCTTAACATAGAAGGTAAGTTACAGCGGGAACTAAATATCTATCATTGATATTACTGATATGTCCTGCTATTTGTTAGCTATCATCAATGTTTCCAAAAAAATCAATCTTTACTGAAATATTTCTTTAGATCATTCACGACAATTACTTATCTTAAGGTAATACTTTTCCTAGCTAAGATATTTTAGACATCGTTTAAGAAAATAATTAAGAGGCTTTATAAATATAGGTCCAGTTCATCATAAAAACCAGTTGATTATAAAGAGAAATTCGTTATAATGATCAGTTAATTATAAAACCATTTCCTTATAAAGATAAATTCATTATAAAGGTCAGTTCTTTATAAAAGAACAGTTAATTATAAAAACCAGTTCATTATAAAAATACACTTCATTATAAAAACAGTTCATTATAAAAATACACTTCATTATAAAAACCAGCTCATTAAAAATATCAGTTAATTATAAAAATCATTATAAAGACCAGTTTATCATAAAGTTTACTGATTTTGTTCAACTGTATTTACACCTGTCTATTATTTACTATAATCCAGGGATATTCGTTATTTACGATTGTCTGTATGATAAATTAATAAACTTACCACAATTCAATTCGTCTGACGCATCACCATAACCACAGTCGTTGTGTTCGTTACAAAGTTTGTAAGCAGGTATACAAAATCCGGATATTTGGCATCTGAACATGTCTTCACCCTCACATTCTTCTGTTTTATATATAAAAATCCAATTCAAGTTCCGATACATTTTACTTTCTCCAAACTGGATTTGACCGGATCACTTGAAGCCCATATCCGAACGCGTCTTCTGATTTTTGAGATTTTTTTATTTTTATACAAACACGTATTAATTTTTTTTGTTTTTTTTTTGCTAAAGATATTGAATATAGACTGATTTGTTCGGATAAAGATGAATTAGTGTACCAACGTATGAAAATTACCATAAATATTTGTAGATAGCAACACGATGCATTTAAAGGTACACGGGCCTGATAAGGTTTGACAAGGCGAGTACCCACAGAATGAAACGTCATAGTGTATACCTTAAGAAACTTTACGAAAAAATCGCAGAATGTTTTCACCAAGTAATTAACAAAAATGAATAAGAGTGTTGCACACAAGTCTGTAATACTCACCGCAATTAATCTCATCAGACCCAGAATTACAATCAATGTGTCGGTCACATAACTTCGTTTTATGAAAACAATATCCATCGCACATGAATTCATTGTCATTACACACCGGGCAGTCGTCTTGACATACAAACTCTCCCCCCTTACAGACACTAAAAACAATCCAAAGTATATAAACATTATGTTCCAGTGCGGTCAAAATCTCTCTCTCTCTCTCTGTCTCTCTCTCTCTCTCTCTCAAACACTTACGCGCATACGTATAAAAACGATTACTTGAGTGTTAGATCAGCGACAACTATTTACTGCAACGCTGCTTCGTTGTCCCCGCCCCCTGAATATCACAGAGTGACATATTTAGTAACGTGCTTTTACATTTAACAAATAACGAATGAAAATGGAAGACAAAGTTTGTCCTACTTTCAACAACTGTAATCTCATTCATTAAGTTTATAATGTACAAACCCTGCATTGGTTTGCATTTTGGCAAACTACCATCCACATGAAATTTTGTGGTACGTCGAACAAAGATACGGCGAAAAACAAATAAATTTTCAATGCTTAATTCAGATTACAGAATATATATTTTAGATAATTATAATATTTAATAAAATCAGCGAATGAAATAACTTCATCATTCTAAATTCTCTTTATTACCATGACCCACAGTCTGTCACCAATGCTTCCCCAGACATGATTCGTCTTCCGTCTTTATAACACGGACACTTCTCGACTGGTATGCACTGGTTTCCTAAAATTAATTCAGAGACGGTAATTCAAAAATCGTTTTCTTTTGCTTTATATATCTAGTCCAAGCTCGGCAAATGTCGCGCTAATTTACTCGTCTTGATTCGTAAAAACAGAGTTGGATGTCACCAGGAAAATGTATTGCAATACTATCACGATATTTTTGTGCTCGATACGATTCAGTTTCGCTATATTAGATTATCAAGTCGGGCATATGCCAGAAAGATTACAAAATGTTTGGTAATGTAATAATTTACACGAATCAATGTTTTAAACTTTTCGTCTGTAATAAACAACCACTCCTTTTGGTGATGTTTTGACCCAATGACACCCGAATAAAGGTCACCAGTGAATAAATGCGATAAATCTCTTCTTTATGACATTTGTTTACAAGTTTAACATTGTAAGCATGTTACTATAAGATTTGAGAGGCTGTTTCGTGTACTTTCGAACAAAATGCATTCTTCGTCGATTAAACAAGTAAATCGATATTAGATGTACGAATCGCGATACTTCATTGCGCCCAGTTATGTCCCATATATTAAAAGAAATAAAATTAAAGTATTTATTACAACATTACTTAGAAACTTTATTATATTAAAACCATTTCATTATAACGACTACTGATTTTCAGACTAAAATTCATCTTCACGGTTAAAAATCAGCTTGATTATTTGAGCTGAGATAAACATGGACCAATCTACAGTTGCGTGCAAATAATTTTAATACAGAAATCGGAATGAAAATAAAATAACTAATAATGAATTCATTGAGAATATTGAAATTACAAAATTGAGATTAAATAAGAGATCAATTTCAATAATTTCTATAATATAAGACGTTTACCTTCTCTTATCATTCCTTCTGAACAGAAGCATCCCTCCAGGCACCCGAGAGAACATGTAGAAGCGTTAGAAGCGCCGATTGATTTACATGTCGGTTCACACATTGAACCACATGACAGATATTCCTCGTTGTCATTACACTGAATTGCTGAGAGCAAGAAAATTGATCACATTAATAAAGTGAAAAGTCATCAAAAAAGAAAAATTATGGTGGTATATTTCTGCATAAGATAGTCAGAATGTTTATCTGCCAGATTTTCATGAAAAAAAAACCCATAAACATTCTCACGAAAATTCAATAACTTTTCATGATAAGATTTCTTCACCAGGTAGTTAACGTACTTATTAAGTGGACAATAAAATATTTTCATTAAAATCAAACATTTTTTTCACGAAACCGTAGAAAGCTTTCGCGAAAATTAACTTGCTAAGTGCATGCAGAAATATGCTACCATAGAATATACTGTATAACTGATTTTCACCATTCAATGGCAACTTTGCCGCGGCCGTGGTCCAATGATTAGTGTGCTGAACTTGTAACCCGGAGATCCAGGTTCAAGTCCCTGTCGCAGCAGGTCATACCCTTCTATGAACATTTGACAAAAATGTCGATTTTCCTCCATATGTGAAGAAGTTGCCGGCTCCTTGTGGAAGGGAAAGTTAGTACTGGTTAGTATACAGTTCAGGAAAACTGGTTAGGTGAACTGGTCACCGTATATGACTGAAAATTATATTGAAAAACGGCGTTAAACCCCGGTGACAATAAGTCACATAAAACAAAACGAATGACGACATGATTTTAGTCTCACAACATCGGAAGGGAATTTCATTTCTTATAATGACATGTTTGGTTAAGATGAGACTGTAAACCGGAAGTATCATTTCCCCCCATGTTTCATTTTTTCTTCAAATTTTCTTCTGAATTTCGAAATTTCTATTCAATGTCTACTTTCGGTTGGAAACACATTAGAAACATGTAATTTTTAGATTTTAATATTGGATGGGTTCGGACAGAAATAAAGCCTTCATCAAAAGTAAAATAAAAAACATCTACAGTTTTAAAAGTGGTAGCAAGTTACTGAATATCCGAATCTATAACTCTGTGGTGTAATTAAAATGACTGAGATGATTTACTTACGGCATAACTGCTGAGATCTCCATTTTTTCGGATATCCTGTTCTAGAACACAAATCAGCAAAAGCTGACAATGCTGTACACAGACATTCGCAAGCTCCACTGTTCTCACAACTAAATAAAACATGAAACATTGTAAATTTAAAACATAGCTCTGATTATCGCTAAATTGCATTCTTTAAATGTATTTACATGCATGTGGAGTCTACATACAGTAAGACCTCGATAATGAGACCACCTTCAGGACCCGAAATATCGGTTGTTGTAATAATGAGGTGGTCTCATTATCGAGTTGAATTATACGGGAATAACTGAAAGCCGGTCTAAAAGTGGTCCTTATAATAAGGTATTCGTAATACTGAGGTAGTCGCAAACTGGGGTTATATAATGTATATACGTACAAGTAAGCATGCATTTAATGAATTCCTTGGGAATAATTACTTGATCACATTCCTATTTTCATAAAATAAAAAAGGACGCGTTGTCCAGGAATAAATTATTTACTGTGTCTCTACCGTTCACTTTAACCATGTCTAACGTATTATATACTAAAAAAACTTGCTCATAATCATCAGACAAGCAGAAAATATAAAGTGTAAGACACGCAGTACATATATTCTACGATGACATATGAATTTAGTATAATGTCAATGTTCAGTTCGGTTCCTTCAGATCACATATTTCATCTTAATATTCAAAGTCAATATATAAACATGTATATAGATTTATGTTTCTTTCGGTTTTAAAATTCCCTAGGTGGAATGTACTGGATATTATTCTGGGACATGAAGTTCTTGCCAGTTTGAGACCATAATAAAACATCTGCTGCTTTAAGGCTTTCAGTCAAACCATACGTACTGACCTATCATTATATAGACACATTGTTTGGATATTGTGGGTGATCTTAACATCGTTAAGTTTTACTGTATTTCAAAAAAGAAATAAACATTTACCCGCAAGCTTCGTCGATACAATTTTGGTAGTGCTGTCTAACCTCGTCAACTCCACCGAGTACTTTAATACATTCGCCATGGATTCCCTCAGTATCTATGATAGGCCTGCACGATTCAGCTGCCCAAGAATGTTTACTATTTCCAGTCTGTAAAAGTTACATAAAGGTGCCGACTATTTCCAAAAAACGCCCCCCCTGTCTTTGATAATTGATAGCTCTCTGAAAACAGGAATTCTCAGGATATCGGACTTTTGGCCCGGTCAGGAGAGGGTCCGGTTTTACAGGTGTTTTACTGTATTATAAGCATTCTCAGGAGAAACACGAGCTCTATGTTCATATTAAAGAAATAAACTGACATATCTGTTACTATAAAAATTTTACATGAAAAATATATACCTCGCATTCTTCATATCGCGTTTCAATATAACAGTCAGATGTCAGAGAATATGCATTACCAAACTCTGCAACAAAAAAACAAAATTTGTTTAAAATCTTACGCAGCCCTGAAAACATACTGCTTGTACCAGATGATCAACTCTAGCTGAAGCATTAAATTTTTAAAATATTTCAGTAGAAATGTTTATTTACATCATTCAGTAGTCCTACAATCTTGCCTGCATTACTATTTCCGCTTTTATAAAACAATACCATAAATGGTGACTGGGAATATGTTGATAATGATGACATTATGCAATATCAAACACGGTTAAAGTGGAACTTTGTAGTGAAGTTTCTAATATTCTCTGAAGACGCTCGTCTTTGGATATTTTGAAATATGGATATAATGAAGTAATTTTCCAGGTCAGGTAATAAATAAAACCGTGTGTAACCGTATGCGAAGCCTTATGTATCCAGACGTGCTTCTATGACATGTAAATCCAACACGTGAATCACACCACATAAATCACGGACCTATACACAGAAGCCATATTACTTCTTTCTTTCTACGGCGTCAGTCGTCGCATAAATTTTACAAACGCGTGACACAATATTGAAGAAATGCATGTGTCATATAAAAGTATGTGTCAGATAAAATATGTGTCTGATAAAAGTATGTGTCAGATTAGAGTATGTGTCGGATAAAAGTATGTGTCTGATAAAAGTATGTGTCGGATAAAAGTATGTGCCTGATAAAAGTATGTGTCAGAGAAAAGTATGTGTCAGATAAAATATGTGTCTGATAAAAGTATGTGCTTGATAAAAGTATGTGTCAGATAAAAGTATGTGTCGGATTAATGTATGTGTCAGATAAAAGTAAGTATCTATGTGTCTGATAAAAGTATGTGTCATATAAAAGTATGAGTCTGAAAAAAGTATGTGTCTGATAACATTGGACTTGTTTGATGAGCGAGTTCTACACAGTAAAACTACACATTTGTTTGTAGCACTTATCTGGGAGGCGTTTACAAGCATTTCACTACCATATAACTCTCCTATTTCGTAATCAATACAATTTGCACAAACCAACAAAATCAACATACGATTTTGTACAATGTGACTTTTGCACAATGTGACGATTTGTTTACATTTTGAATGTAAATTTTACCTTTAGTGCTTAAAGTTGAGGTTCCATCTGGAAGTATGTGATCGTTGATAACAAAATGATCAAAATCTCCGCACAATCCCTTGCTTTTGCCAGAATAATCAGCATCAAGCATAATGTTGACCCTTGGTCCTAAGAGAATAAATGTTAATTATACTTAAATGTCATAAAATATTTAGGCCAGGAATGTCCTTTTTATTTCATGTTTCATGAAATTTCATGAATTCACTATTTTCAACAGTTCAATGTATTTCAGATATGTATATGATACTCAGACCAGTTTTTCTGCATTTTGTACCAATACTAACCCAGTTCCCCGCAAGTAACTGCTAGCTTCTGCACATGAATGCTCAGTGATGAAGGACGATTGCCCTTAGACACAATGATTTCAACAAAATTATCATAGGAAACATGTGCCCTACCCAGGGTACAGAATCCCGATCCCGGCAGGTCATATCATTCTATGAAAATTTGACAAAAATATCGATTTTCCTCCTTATGTGGAGAGGTTGCCGGCTCCTTGTGGAAGGGTAAGTTGGTACTGGATAGTATATAGTCCAGGAAAACTGGTTAGGTGAACCGGTCGCCGTATATAATTGAAAATTGTTGAAAAACGGCGTTAAACCTCGGTGACAATATGTCACATAAAACAAAACAAACAAACAAATTCCTAGACCGATTGTATTCGGAGGATTTAGATTTTGCATTCATTTACAACACCACTTCCACTTGTCTTCAGAAATGTAAAATCATTTACGAATGATGTCAATGTCTCAAGGTCTTAATGTGACTGTTGTAAGTCGTAAAGTTTTTCTTATGTTTGAACTGGAGTCCAGTTTCTTCAAAGTATCGAAGTATGAAGATGCCGATGCAACAGACAACTACGTAACTTCAAATCAATAAAGAGATAATAAAATCAAATCTGAACACATGCATTGTTACGAATACAGTTACAGCAGAAAAAAATACAATTATATTTCAATGCGCAATTCTAGCAGACATTCCATCTGTGGGCAGTGATGACTATTCTTTCCATCAAACAGAGGGTCGAAATAGGGTTGAAACCAGATTTATGATCTAACGTTTAAATCGGACGTTTCAATATTAATGGAAATAAAGCATCAACAAAAGCACAGAATATTACATTCCCGTTTAGGCTTAGTGCTAAGCTAGAGCTATGTATAGCACAGTCATCGTATTACTCAATTCTCTTCCTTAGATCTATTTTACAAACATTACAATTTTATTTGATGTATCGTATAACGATCATTTAATATCGATACAAAACAATTACTATACTGATAAATGCGCAACCTTAGAGGTTAAAACAAAATTAACAAGAAATCATTCGTAGTTAGAACAAAAGTATCAAGAAATCATTCGTAATAAAAAGGAAACAACTCAATAAGAAACGTATTTAACATTTGCAACGATTTGTGAAAATAAGTACAGTACGACCTTATATGGAGATTACTTCGATGTAAAGAATGTCCCATTTTAGTGAGATAAAATGATCTCAATATTGAGACCGATTTGTTGGGTTGTAAAGATGGTCTTATTATCACAGATATGCTGTATATACATAACGCATTAACATATCTGGCAGAAAGCCAGGAATAATGTCCAAAAAAGTTTTCAGAAACTTGGCCTTTGAATAACAAACCTTGACATTTGACACAACAAACGCCATATTGATTTACTGCACAAACGTTGTTAAAATCCACCAATGGATAAAAAAGATTACGGACCACACAGGAATCTGACTCAAAATCAAAGTCACTTAAATAAATCAAAACTGAGAACTGTAACTTTGAGTTACAGTTTTTGTTAATTGTTTTACGCCTCATCTTATATAGACCATGATCAATTATGAAATATAAACATGCATGTCTTAGAAATCCATCCGAATGTAGCAAAGTTACAGATTAGACAAGAAAATTGCGGACGGACGTACTTACGAGAGCTACAGAATTGGGTTATTCCCATCGATTTCCCATTTGATGCTTTTAATGCCACAAGGAAGATTTTCCACGAGTAGAAATTAACCCAGTTTGTACGGAAAGAACCTCATAGTGTCAATTTGTACGCTTATCCTAACACCCTAATGTATCTCTCATTTGTACGGACAGATGGAAGTACGGACACGACATTCACCATATGCCATACTGACAGATGGGCATAAAATAAGTCAATCCAACATTCGGATAAGTTAGCAATGATAACATTGTTCCCGTGTTACACACCAAGAACTGTTTGTATGTCACCAGCAGTTGCGTAGTTTTGGTCCAAGACAGAAATATTTATATTGTACAAACTTACCGCCATAATGTACCTCAAGACCATCACCAGGAAATTTAACCACTTGGAAAAACCCGACTGTAAAGATGGAAAATGTGCCATCAGCAGCGCTGTAAAATAAAACAATACAGGAAATTCAATAACTAGGCAAGAAGCATTCAAAATACAGTATAATGTCACAAAGCGAGAACGCAACATTCTAACGACCTCCCATTTATTTCAGTACCTCTTCAATATTCCAACTTAATAATGAAAAAAAAATCAAAATTTTGCCTTGGTCCAAATATTGGTTTTAATATTGAGGTTTTACAGTTTTCAAAAAAGTTCAAGGTTAATTGATTTACATTACGGAAAAAGATCTCGCAAGTTTTACATTTGTTTGAAGTTTATGACGTAGTTAATAATTTGTTTAAGGACAAAAACAGCAAAGTACAAATTGTATACAGTCAGCTTCAAGAGCATAAAGAGCATGTTACGAGACATGTCGTAACCATAGGAACACACACTTGTATCTAATCCTTGTCACTTAAAGGCATATGCACATTTAAAACATCCTTCATTTTGTTTGTAAACGAGATTCTGTAAAGTAAGAAGACCGGAGTGTGATCAGTACCTGTATTCACTGGATGTGATCTTTAAAGTTCCAACAGTTATTGGCATTCCTCGGACCAGAGTGATAACAAGCCCTTTCCGGACGATAATCAGTTTCTTTGCACATACTTCACCAAACCCACATACCACATTACTAATCTCTACGCTGATGTCACCGTATTGGAGCATCGTAAACGTACAGCTACCTCCCAACTTGAAAACGCTGCCGTCAAATGACTCGAAATTCTTTTCACCGTACGCACTGCAGATTCCTACAGAGATCCATAAAAATACGTTTATACATGTGTTTGTCCGAGTAAAGATTAAAATGAGACGTTGATATTATATGTTTATTTCTTATCTTGTCAGTCGGTTAGGTCTGATATGGACATAAAATATCGTGTTCATGTTTTCTTATTCTCGAATAATTTCTAAAATACACCCCGCGGAGTCACTTTTTTTCAGAATATTTTTTTTTTCAATTCGTAAGAAGTTAAAGCGAGGGGCGTTAATTAAGGGAAAAGCGGTGCAATATTGAATATATGTCACTATTTCCGTAAAAGGTTACTGGTACTTAAAAAATCCAACTTAGTCTTAAAAAGTTAAATCCAAAGTTAGGTGCAACCTCTCCAAAGTAACACCGTTTTGGAGAAACAACATTTTTTGTTGTTGAGAGGTGGTTCGTCTAGAGAGGTTAAATTAATAGTTAATACAGTGGGAAAAATCATGCAGTTGTCGAAAGTAGATTGTTGTTCAAGATAGGGCCACTCCGGAAAGGTTGCACTGTATATAAAAAGAAAAGCACACTTCTTGAAGGAACATACCTGGACATGTCGGTTTATAAGTAACATCCCATTTAGAGTGAAAACAGGTCCTGTAATAAACATATACATTCATCATTTACTGTGATTTGTTCGTTCGTCCGTTCAAGCGTTCGTTTGTATGAATTAGTTGTGACAAAGTGTCTCAACAGAAAATAACTTGTACATGGTAGACCATTTACTTTTCCTGAATTAGTAACCTAATTATAATGTGAGAACTCGTAGCTCGTTTAATCGTAGCTCTTTCTTGTATGTTAAAATACTGACTATTTGGGTCAATCCTTTCCTAGATAACATTGATTTTCATGTCAAACTATGATTTTTTCACAAAAGTTTAAAACTTTAAGCCTTTAACGATAGATTTGGTAACAATATATGAAGATATCAGATATCACCGATGCATCGGTTTTTAGGCCGCTCCATAGATAGGTTCGCTCACAATATTCCTCAGTTTTTGTAAATCTAAACAATGTTATACACTGAGTTAAAACAATGTTATACACAGAGTTGAAACCATGTTATACACTGAGTTAAAACAATGTTATACACTGAGTAAAAACAATGTTATACACTGAGTTAAAACAATGTTATACACTGAGTTAAAACATTGTTATAACCAGTGTTAAAAACAATGTTATACACTGAGTTAAAACAATGTTATACACAGAGTTGAAACCATGTTATACACTGAGTTAAAACAATGTTATACACTGAGTAAAAACAATGTTATACACTGAGTTAAAACAATGTTATACACTGAGTTAAAACATTGTTATAACCAGTGTTAAAAACAATGTTATACACTGAGTTAAAACAATGTTATACACAGAGTTGAAACCATGTTATACACTGAGTTAAAACAATGTTATACCCAGTGTTAAAACAATGTTCTACACACAGTTAAAACAATGTTATACACACAGTTAAAACAATGTTATACACACAGTTAAAACAATGTTCTACACACAGTTAAAACAATGTTATACACACAGTTACAACAATGTTATACACAGCGTTAAACAATGTTATACACACAGTTAAAACAATGTTATACACAGTGCAGTGAATTTGATATGATGGAACAAACTTTTCCTGAGCATAATTTTACTAATAATTAAATATTGCAATACAGAATCACATCGAACATCCAATATATGTCGAATTGTATCGCGATACGTTTTGCATTTCGATTCAGCTCTACTGAAAAGTATTGAAATTTGGAGTCTTTTCTTGTATGTAAAGGACTGAAAAACTCCAGATTGAATTCTCTTTGTGGTCAAGCCAACATTATGCTTTTCATTAGGAATATTCAATAATTTTGGCTCCAGGAATCTCCACATAACGAGTCTCAACGGTACAACATTATTTGGAATTCAATATTTCTTCAATATAGTAATAATAACTTACATTTCATAGCATCTGTTATGTATAACTGTACCATTCGGTCGAGTTTCACCATTAAAGAAACACGGACATTCCAGTTCATCAATACATTCACCCTGTCCAGAAAATATAAAACAAAATAAACAGTGACATTTAAGTTCACAATCAACGATTTTTGTTCATGACAATTTAATACGTTCGATCGACTATACGGGTGTTTGTTTAGGTCGGTAAAGCATTGTTTGAACATTTTTAAGACGCTTCAACTACGACAGTTAAATTCAGAACCATTGTCAAAATGTTTCAACATTAATTGTTGGTTATAATGTGATTGTGTTTGTAAATTAAACTGTACAAGCTACAATAAAACTTCGATATTATTATTGTTTCCAAATAAAGCGGTGTTATAATTGAGGTGGTTCCATTATCAAGTCTAAATATAGAGGTAATATCGAAAACCGGTCTGAAAATAAGGGGGTCATGATTGTAAGGTGAAAATAAGGGGGTCATTATTGTACGGTGAAAATAAGGTGGTCATTATTGTAAGGTGAAAATAAGGGGGTCATTATTATACGGTGAAAATAAGGGGGTCATTATTGTAAGATGAAAATAAGGGGGTCATTATTGTAAGGTGAAATTAATTAAACTTCACAATAATAAGGCATACCGTTGGCGACATCACCAAATGCTCAGGACAACCACAAGATGGCACTGTTGGCGTAGTGATTTCTGATGTTCCACAACGTCTTTGCCGTTCAAAATCTTTAAACATGTAGATTTGACTTTCATGGGCACAAATCACTTCGTCTACACAGTTTTCGATTGGTTCGGAGCAATTGAAAACACCGTTTTCGCAGACGCTATAAAAAAGTGGAACTATAGTAATACAAAGCATGAACAGAAATAGAAAATATCTGCATTAATTTTGTGATTAGTTTTTATCTTCAGTATATTATTTGCTGGTGACCAGTTAGTTAACCTAAGGAGTGGTCCTGAGTTTTCGTCAGTACTAACCGTGTTCTATTTAAAGCAAGGAACAATAAAATCAAGCACCTGATGTTGAAGGATGAATAGCCCCAGACGCAGTCTTCAAACAATTTGTAACAGAGGACATTTTCTGTGCCAAGGCTTCAACGTTGTCCTTATTTAACCAAGACGTGTGCATACTTGTTTCGATACTTAGAGGTCAATACAAAATGTTATGGTTTGACTTTGTACGAAACATTTACCCATACCTTCACCATAAGTATATCTTTAGGCCTGTATTTAATAGCTATTATAATCATTAATAGACGAAATACACGTATCATAATCTATCGCGACTCATTGATTTTGTACAGGGATAATTATCACAATATATTGCCGAATTCGACCTCCCTCATTAAATTGTTCCAAAACTAGGTGTCTTTTGAACGTTTGACATTATGATCAATCTTACGAAACAAAAAATGAAAGCAGCGGAAAAGTTTAATGAATAATGTACAATAAGATACATTGGCAAACCACCAAACATAAACACAGGTTATTTATTCAATGAACTTGATTTAATAGTTATATAAGTATATCAAACGATGTATGAGTTTTGTATCTCAATATACTAGTAATAATGCTTTTGGATTGTATTACAATAAAACGGTTGACCGATGTATTATCATGACTACCTAAATGTATATATGTAACATTGATAAACTTACCATGTTTCACAGTCTCTGTCAATAATGGCTCCAGGTGGATAAGGCTTTCTGTCTGGTTCAAAACGATTTGCACATGGACATTCCTTCTTTGGTATACATATACCATCATGGAGGTATAGATCATCCGGACAAACGCATCCCGGAGCGTGAATATTTTCATAAAGAATTTGCTTGTCTCTCCAAAGATCTGAACAGCTTGTGTCGCTCACTCTTGCACTTTCAGTGTATATCATGCCTCCAGGGCACTGAATTCCTGGAACATTTTTTTTGAAATAGAAATAAATTTTCATGACACAAGAAATCCTCAAATTTATGCAATGGGTTTGATATGACCCTTGAAAGAAAGCGTGTCTGACGTAAAACTAACGTAACATACAGAATTGGGAGTTAAAAGCTTGTCTGATTTAATGTTTATAATCAAAAATGTTTTACATGAGTCCACAGGTTACACAGAGAACAGACGGGAAAATGTGGATCTTGATATTCTATGGATTGCTTAGATAAAAATTCATAGAGCTACTTTATAATCTACGTTACTAACATTTTGTTATTGCCAGTAACAATGGAATAAAACTGAGTTGCATCAGTATTAGCCAACTGCATCTATGATCGTTTGGGGGTAATGTGATCAAAACATCCAAACATTAAACAATGTTCACCTACCAACTTGTATCTTTAAGCATTAAACAATGACGGATGAAACTATTAATTTATTGTAGCTAATTAACCTGAAGCCTCATTACGTGACAATCATTTATGCACAAATACTTGGAGAGCGAAACAATTAGGAAAGGAGGCTATAAACAGAGATGTCTTACGATAAATCTATCAAACGGTGTGTACTACTGTCAAACCTGTGAACAAAGACCACTCTTGGGAAAGACAAAAGATAACGTTTGTCTTGCAGTTGCAAAAGAAAATAATTTACTGATAACCTGTTTCAGTTATCCAATTTGGAATAATCGGTTCTTAAAAAATTACAGTCAAATTAAAATCAGACTCGGAAATGATATTTTTACCTGTTCGACTATGGTAAGGGCGTGGTTTCAGCAAAAAACATTGTTGATAATTAGTTCAAGAAAGCTTTTTCACTCGACTTTTATAACAAAAAGTTTGTTTTATTTTTTCACTGAATAGTTTCAGTGAGAAAATCTTGGAAATTCCTTCATTACTTAATAATAGTAAATGGTCGTTTCCCATGTATAAGATAAGCATGAATTACAAAGCTTTCATCTTGTAGCGCCTACCTCCCCTAACAGGACACTAATAGGGAACAATTTCTCACTCTACAATATAACATGTGCTTCTATAATTTCGCGGAAGAAGACGATCGCTCTGGTCGTTTAAAAATTATTTATTATTGATAGTACATATACTATATTTAGAGTGATAGTACATATACTATATTTAGAGTGATAGTACATATACTATATTTAGAGTGATAGTACATATACTATACTTAGAGTGATAGTACATATACTATACTTACGGCACATGGTTTTCAAAAAAGGGTTCACATTCCAGTCTATTTGGAATCCATGCTCTGAACACTTATTGTCTATAGCTGAGGTCATAGTACACATCGGTTCAAAATCTCCGGGACCAGCCAAGCACAAGTCATTAACACAGTCGTCAAAAAACTTGTGTGCGTCTACGAGTCCTTTACAGTCGCCTAAGAACGCTCCGTCTTTCAAATGCTGACACGTACTCTCGGCAAAATGTCGCTGAAAATCAGCAGTTATATACATATTTAGTATTATTTAACATCACTTTTTCTAGAAGTAGTTGAATTCCGGGGTCCACGACTTATTGTAACACTCCTGGTTATTTACCAATGGACAGTTAACCAGCGAATGTCGGACAAATGGCCATAGATATAATACCTTCAGCTAAAATCTGACAAAGAACACGTGCTTCGCCCAGGATTCAAACTCACGAACCCAAGGTCTGAAGAAAACCGAACGTGAACTTAATTGTGTGGACTTTTATATGTTGAATTATGTAGTAATATAGTCCTAAAGTAAGCGGTCGTTAAAACGAGACCGACGTCAAACGGCGGAAGAAAATGATTCGCAATGTTTACAGCAGTAGACATTTCGCAAAGGAGTTTTCAAGTTTTCAAGTTTATTAGCAATCGGCAAAACATTTGCCTTTGGTAATTTACCATTGCATATATACACTGTGACAATATACATACATTTATAAAAAATACACGCAAAAAAGAGAAAAAAGCAATTAGTTCATAAAGAAGGATGGTAAGGTTTTATTCAACCTAATGTAGGTCATTAAACTATGAAAAGTTGGAAATATGACATTTTATACTCTATCTAAACCAACGTGCTGAGTTAAGCTTATAAAGCTTCATATTTCTTTTAAATATTACACCGTAATCTGACAGATGTGAGACTGAAATCCAGAAATTTACACTTAGCATGCGAATGTTGTGAAATATAAACAATTTGTTCTTTATTTCAAGTCATACTATCTATAATGTTTTTAACCAATAATCATGCGTAAAATATAAATTATTATTACCGAATGTTGCGAGTTGTAAGTGCATCGAGAGATCAGCGTATCCGACTTACAACTTGAGGATGCGTAACTCTGGACGAAATCTATGGGCGGAGCTAATGTCATATCACTGGTTGTGTATTCATTGTCACTCAGGTAATCAAACTTGCCACATAAGCCAATTATCTGCAAACAAAGATAAAAGATAGCACGTGAAACGTTTTGAAACCACTTATAAATATTACACGCACAATTTCACAATACAAGACTGTTATTTTGAGAATATGCAATATCTCTGTCAGTAAAGACGTAGTTCAACACATGAAATAGTAATAATTGATAATTATCTACATGGATATGGAGAACTAAAGTGAAACAATCTAATAGTTTTAATACCGGTATGATCTTTAAAGGGAGACCACACGTGTCCTAGCAATTTTGTTTTGCTGGGTTTGCAACCAGCAAACATAGAGTACGAAACCATTACAGGAAGTTTTATGTATTTTAGTTGTTTTAAATGTTGTTGTTGTTGTTGTTTATTGTATACAGATGCCTTTAGATATGTGTGAGGGTTGATATATACTAAGGACATTCTTATTAGATATTGCTCGCTAGTACAAAGAAATTTGAGTTAAGAGCTGTCTGTGAATATAAGTCAATCTCCAGTTCGTTTATAATACGCCAATCAGACGGCAGAAATTAGACCAGCTGTTTTCATCTCTCGTCTGGGTGACTATAATGATGGCTCAACCTTAGAGGCATGTCCGTGCATGATGCGTCCCCTCTTTTAATTAGTGTGCGTGGTTCACTCGTGGTGAATAACTCGTCTTTGATTGCCTTTATTGAGCAAGTAACGCTAGCACTATGTACGTTACTATCCTGATGGTACATAATTTAAGTACTTGGGTCTATAAACCGAATGGGTCAGATTCCAAACATTGTCTTAATACATATACTCTACATTAAAGGGAGATTAAAACACACAAAAATATGTCATTGGAATTTCAAAGATAGATCTTACCTTTTCAGAATAGTATTTGTCCATTTTGATATAAAAACGCGTTTTTAAATCAGTGTAAAATCCAACTCCAAACGCTCCTAGGAAAACGAAGTGAGTTGTGGCCCTTGTCGCGAATACATCCTCTCTGAGGTAAGGAAAGCCGGTGTCGACATGATTCACTTTAAGAACCGGGTCCTCGTTAACAGATTCGATACTCAGTATCCATGTTTTGTATGTCATTTCTACTTTGACAATCCTTGTCTTTAGTCGATCGAATGCTTGTGTGGTGAAAACCTTAATCTCTAGAGCACCAGTATCTGCTTCCATGCCAGGAATGGTCTACAATACAGATACAAAGCAGTTGAAACTGAATTATTATCGTAGATAGAAAGTACGATCTGAATCGGAGAAGGTGCCTTAAAGTTTGGTGTTTTCTTTTTTAAAGTGGCCCCTACAACCAGGGTCCTTTAGCGACCTTTTCCAGTTTAAACGATGGCGGAAGAACCAAGGAGTACGCCGTACTTTCCGTAAGCTAGCTGGACAGCTTCCTCTCGTGTGAAAGTTGGTTCCGAGTTTGAATCGAACTCAGAGCGGGAGGTGCCAGTGATCACTAGTCAGATACCATAACCGCTTGACCATGGAGGCCCCTCGGTTTTTTTTTTTTTTTTTGTTAAGAAGAAATAAATCATATAAAGCATTTATCGCGTTAATGCATTAATTAATTACAGTAAAACCTCGTTATTGAGGATATCTCCGGGCCAATAGAATGATCTTAATTTTGAGGTGGTATCATGATCAAACTGAAATACAAATGTTTTAAGGAATAAATGGTCCGCAATAGGGAATCTCTATATGGTCTATTTAAGTAGTCGCACTTTTTAGTGTTTTACTATAATTGCATTTGCATTCATTGGATCATAATTATCTAACAATCCTAATTTAGTTTCTATGGTAGAGTATTTAACAATTAAAGGGGTTTAAACAAGACGGATCTGTCTCTCAATTTTGATAGGTACCTTCTTTCACTGACCCCTTCTACTTTCTCACTTAAAAATTTCCCGCAAACAGACAAATGCTATATATGACCGTGGGTTGTCAAATACGCCATTTGTAAACAGGACAGTTCCGGTCACGTGAGTTAAACACGTGATATAGTTAAGATGACACAGATGTAGTGCATCATTTGTTGCCGCAATTTCTAATAGAAAGTACACAAATACGCGCAGTTTGTGAAATTTCTCAATTTGTATCAGCGAAGAAAAGTTTGGTACGAATAATTACGAGGGCTAGTTAAATGCTGTACTACACAACTTCCTTTCATTTTCTTTCTCTTAGATCTAAGATGAGCTTTACCTTAACCACTGTGTATCCACATGGTTGAAACGGTGGGCGTATACTAAGAGCTTTTCCGTCAAATGTCTTGATGTGATGTAAACCAATTATAGAGCACATTCCGGGACACTTGTTTTCCTGACAAGTCCATCTGCCTAATTCACACGTGCTTAAAGACACAGAAAATACAAAATAAGTAGATCTATTCATTACAAATATGTGGGTGTTATTGTTCCTCTCTTTAAAAACACTGGTCTTGCCTCTCTTTTTAAGAAAATGATTATTTAGTCAGAAAAAAAAATGCAAAAATGTTATTTAAAAAAAACAAGCGGGATTATTTTAATTCCCCATCAGTCCTAGTTCTGTAAAGCATTCCTACCATAAGATAATTTTAGACTTAAAACAGAAGCCACAAAAATAATTATGCTTTGTAACCAACTTTTATATGAAAACACGCGGCATCCATTGTTTCAAATAAAGTGACCGAGCACAAAACACAAATTCAAACAAACATGAAACAGTTTAAATCTTGCTTTATTTTGATGTTCGATGTAAAATTGGAGCAAAACTGTTACTTAAAATGAAGTCTTTTATAAAGTCCATTTTAATAGCACTTCTTTTATGAAATGACGAGGGGTTAACCTGACTAGTTTTCCTCGATTCTGTACCAGTATTAATCCTGCTTTCCGCAATGGAAATAGGCGAATGCGTGAAAAAATACCAAAAATGTTTCTATGTATCAAATGAGAAAAAAATATGTCAATATAATGAAAATAGAAAAAAATATACAAGCAAAAACTATCACTATAAAAATTCACTTGACATATATTCAAAAATCAAATGTACAGTCAAACCTGTGTTTGTGGCCACCTCCCAATAAGGGCCGCCCTGTGAATAAAGGCCATTTTTGAAAACAAAACATCATTGATTATTTAGAACAAACTGACCTCTGAATAAAGGTCACATGTCAATAAAGGCCACAATTTGTCTTTTCCAAGGGTGACCTTTGTTCACAGGTTTGACTGTGCTTCGTTAGAAAGAGTAGTTGTTTAGTCCGAAAGATGGTCATACTATCGGGGCTGTACTACATTGCGTATAAATTCTTACCAAAGGTTACAATGTTGTAGGAGTTTGTCACCATGAGAGTACTCTTTCCCGTTCATTCTACATGGACACTTGATCAGGTCAACGCATCTATCGCCTAAAAGGAATTTACCCTCTGGACACGTGCACATTGAAACTGTAGGCTCCTGTAACAACGTGTCGGGAATTCCCTCAAACACGTGACTGCACGTCTTTATGTGCGGCGAGATATTTGTTCTATACGTGAATGTTGGTGGACAATCCTTTGCTAAAATAAGTTATAATAACACGAATAAAAAATTTTTTTTTTTTATTTATTACAGTTGAAGCTCTCTGTAATTTGGACTTGCTCATAATCGAGGAAAAGTCAGAATTAGAAGGGTGTCCGGACAAAGGGGATATGAATCAGATGTGGTCTACTGTAACCTGGTCAAATATCCAAAGTAATAGGTGGATAATAAATATTCGAACTAGCACTTAATGACCTATAAATGACTTAAATCCAAATACAGCACAACCTCTCTATCTGGATTTGTCTATATCAGAGACAAACGTCCGGATAGTATATGTTTTTTTTTATTTTCTGACAAAATTATTCCAATAATAATAAATTTACAAAACAATATACTGATTAAAAGATTCTAACGAAACAATTGTCCGGATGATCTAGATTGTAGTATATTAAAAACTTATACATGGATGCCACGCGTACAACAGAATCATTATTCTTATTGTACTGCTCATAATTATGGGTTTCGTATTTTCATTGCTTCTCGTACGGCGATGGTTGCACTTTTATGTCAACAAAATTCAATTATGAAGCCACTGTCGGCCACGACCGTAGTCCAGTGGTTAGTGTGCTGATTTGTAACACGACGATCTGGGCTCAAATCCCAGTCGCGGCAGATCATACCCTTCTATGAACATTTGACAAAAATGTCGATTTTTCTCCATTTGCCAGGTAGTTAGGTGAACTGATCTCCGTATATAATCGAAAAATTGTTGTGAAACGGCGTAAAACCCAGTGACACTGTCATATAAAAACAACACAAACATGAAGTCGCTGTCAGCTGGAGTAAAGTTAATATTGAGTTACCGGCTTGTTTTTGTCAGTGAATAACAAAAAAGTCGTTCTGTGGTACCTAGGTAAACATGGATTGGAATTGTTGTTATAAAATTTCTACTTACGACATAGGTCTTCCGTTCTCCATGAAATTTCAAACCCATGGCAAGAACAGCGGCGGCTTTGTGCATCCAATGCGTCACATACTATCATGTCACGTACAGTCTCATTATTTGTTTTACAAATCTCGTTCATACAAATATCAAACAGTATTGTAGAATCCATCTGAAACAGCATTGATGAGTTTCAAATGTGAGGAATGTGAATTGTTGCAACGAACGAATGAACGAGAGAACAAATATTACGGTCTGTTCGCTACGCAACATCTTAACTCACAGACAGACGGACGGACATATCTTTGTGCTAATGGACAATTTAACTGGAAAATGAGATCTCTTATCATAATTTACAAAACGGCAGACACAATTTATAAGACCTATAAATGAGGGAAAGAAATCGCTCCTAACGATTCTTACATCGTGAATACAATCAACGAACACGCTGGCGTGGAGTTTGGAGCAGTATTGTCGTGCTGTGTATTCTAGTTCCGGGGTGTCACAGTGGCCAGGAACTGTACCAGATGAGGAGCACTGAAAGACACAACAGTATATTTGATAGTTAGTACTGAATCGATCATGTATTTGTTAATTAGTACTAAATAGATTATGTATTTGATAATTAGTACTGAATAGATCATGTATTTGATAATTAGTACTGAATAGATCATGTATTTGATAATTAGTACTGAATAGATAATGTATTGTACTGAATTGATCATGATACAGGGAGATACAGAATAGCCCCGGAAAACAGGACCCCTTCTGGACTGGGCTTTAAAGTCTGGTTTTCCAGGAATTCCGGTTTTCAGACAGCTATTGACTATAGAAGAGAAAAAAATGGGACTTGACTAACTGTCCGATTTTCAGAGAATTCCGGTTTTCAGGGGTTCTACAGTACGACTTAAAAGACCTGCTCTAGATAAATAGTACGTAATAAAGCAAATGCAAATGTACACTATATCAATGTATGAGATTTTATCGTAAATATTTAAACAATAATTCTTTTATGAAAAATCTTTGCCCTTTATGAATTGAACGAAGCTCATAATTCCCGATTCAAGCATTTCGGTGGACCTCGCGTTACCGTATACAGCTATACTGTATGTAATATTGTACGCTGTACTATATTTTCTTTTATTTTTCTTTGTTGAAATTCGGCGATACGGTGAAACGTATATATTTACGTCAAAATTATTACAAGAATGAAAACTAACTCTATTACAGTATTTCGGAGTTGAATTATGCTTGGTTACCTTTTAAGTTATGTTGATATGATCTTAATTATTGCGGCGAATTACAGAAGCTTGGACAAAAAGTTTCAGAGTTCAAATATGGAATTTATAATGACCTTTGAAGGTTGATTTTATCAGCATACCGCGGTACATGCTCGTATTGGCATACACTAATCGCGATATATACTGTATCGGTCGACTTTAACCATGGTACGTATTGTATCGACCTACACTAATCGCAATATGTACTGTATCGGTCCACCCTAACTATGACACGTATAAATTTCGCTTATCACGATAAGTATTGTATCGCAAGTGCCGAGAGTATACAAAGTCTGTGCGATGACGTAACGTCCTAAATTATGAACTTACCGGCACTCCGTCTATACTCTCTTCCCATGAATTTGCAAACTTAATAGGATTAGTGTACTCTTCTCCGTCAGGACCAACAAAATCATCTGTAAGTAACACGAAGTAAAGTCACGATTATTTATTTCAATCAATTTAAGTATTAACTACAGGTCACTTATTTGTAATCAGAACTATATTTCTTCTGATTGTTTAATGATCACAAAAATGCCCCACCCACCCCATGCTTTTATTTCAAATTCGATGTTTCTTCAGTGCGATCATTAACTGACACATTTTTTCTTGTCAAATGATCAGAGAATTGTGGGTCACAATAGGAGTATTGTAATACCGTTATTAGAACTTCTTCAATCATAAATAAAACAAATGTGTGGCTATGTAATAATCTCCGTCGTTTTGATTGTATACTTACAAACAATTTATATATTTCGTTTTTGTATGAAATTCATATTATCACCATAGTTTACGTCATTACTTTATTGAATAAGCTTGAAAATACTTTGGTGATTGTTTTCTATACAGTAATAAAATCAATTCTCTACATTGAATGGAAACCGGCATATGTTCTTGAATGCATCTTTGCCAAAGTAATTAGCGCAAACTACTTGTCTGGTTCTTAAACTCAGCTAAAAATATCACTTACTTTCAGCAATACCATCGTTGTTTCCACAAAGACCCGTCGACTCAACGTCCTTGTCAATAGTTATACCAATAAACTTTTTCCCGTCATACTTGATACTCACAGTATGATCAATGTTCACGGTCGTGACATCAACGTATGATATACTCGTACCTAGAATGAGATACATATTGATTTGATTGTTTAAGGGTTCTGTATCTTTAGTGCAACTGTGATACAACACGTAACATTATGTAAAACAATATGTGTACACTGATACACATTATATAAAACAATATGTGTAGAATGATACACATTATATAAAACAATATGTGTAGAATGATACATATTATATAAAACAATATGTGTAGACTGATACACATTATGTAAAACAATATGTGTAGAATGATACAGATTATATAAAACAATATGTGTAGAATGATACAGATCACATATCATGATATAGGTAGACTGAAACAGATCACATATCATGATATAGGTAGACTGAAACAGATCACATATCATGATATAGGTAGAATGAAACAGATCACATATCATGATATAGGTAGACTGATACAGATCACATATCATGATATAGGTAGACTGAAACACGTATTCTAGTATGATACATATCATAATACAATGTTTAAACTTAAACGCCATTCAATGTGCATTAACGAACTGTCCTGTGAAGGTTTAAAACCATTTAATTCATACATTACTGATTTTGCTATTTGTTAACACATTAATAAAACAAACAATATCTGACAAAAAATTAATATATTCCACTGAAAACTGTGCCAAAAACAATTTTTCTATAATCTTTCTTTTGACGGAAAATAAGTGCTGACTACAGGTACGGACAAAAACGATACCAACCACAAAGCGCTGCACGGCGATATATCAATTAAACGGAAAGGTCTAATTATAATTATTATTATCAGCTGTATGATTACGACAGTTATACACTGTATGATTAGGCGTATAATAATTATATTAACAACGTTATTTGCCATTTACTCCAGTGAGTGGCGATTAATCACATTAAGATAAATAGTAAATAATAAATATTGGTAATTAGATAAAAATGAAGAATTTTGTAGTTCATTCCCACAATCCTTCACATTGAATTATACTTACAAATTTTATGACGGTTTTATGTGTTTTTTTTATACAAGAAATAACAAGACTAAAAGCACAAAATGAATTAGCACAAACATACAGGAATCAAAATGATCATACGAAACGAAAGAAAAAAAATCAAACAATACTTACGCTTATCCAGAGAATTTCCTTCGCGTGTGGCATTCACTTCGTTACCATTGTTGTTGATAGACTCACCAGACATTACCATGATGTTATCACCAACTTCAACAATTAGAGTCTACAAACAAACCAGTAATACAAAAACGATGTGCACCACAGTAATTTTATAATACAACGTAATTTGTCATGTACTGTGTACTCAAGACGTCGACTTATTTCTACAACCCCTTAACTCAATTTTTGGCAATATTGAGTTTTTGGAATCGTTTTTTTTTTTCGTCTCGATGAGCTCTTTACAATGATCATACTTACCTGTTTGTAGATCTATCCTAAATAGGGTTAATCGCAGTTCCACAAACCCGTGACTTGCTTAAAGTTATTGCAGTTCAAAACCTCAAATGCGATTTCCTCAAAATGGGAAAAATAACATACGGGTGTGTAGAAATAACTCGACGAAGTGTATGGCGAATAATCACCCCAAGATGAATAAAATTTGGCCTTAATGTCGAGCTGACTTTTTTTAAAACCAGTCCGAAAATAAGTGGTCGTATTGCTGAGGAATTTGCTATATTCAATTGATCTCTAATTGATATTTGACTGTATCACTCTTTAAGATCCAAAAGTTTAATAGATTCTATGTATGGCCGATTAAAATAAAGGGACAAAACTTGGGTGTAAATATAAAGGGTAGACATATAACGAGTGTAATATGTACATGCAGTGTTAATGTGGAAAATACAAAACTTTTATTTACAATTAAAAAACAAGTATGATAGATCTCTTGTAATCATTAAAGATCATGTTTAAATAACACTAAAGTATGACAAGAGAACCGCAGAGCGGCGCTAATGCTTGTCTGCTTTACATCATTCTATTTAATTAGCATTTTTTATTAAGATACCAAAATTCTATGTTAAAAGGGGACATAACTACAAAATTACAGCTTTAAGAATAATGCCTCTTGTCTAACAACTGTGCCTTGTTATGATAATCAAGTGTTCCAAGTGTCGTGTTGATATCTTTAAAAGTGTTTGAGTAATGAACTACATTAAAGTTTTCGCATGACATTGACGACAACGACGCCGTAGCGATCATAATAACTTGACCTTTTCTTCGAAACAGACGAGGTAATAATGGATAGTTCGAAACAGACGAGGTAATAATGGATAGTTCGAAAACCTCTTTTGATGTTCTAATGTTAATCTGGAAACACTCAGAAATCAAACAGGTCGTCTGTTCACAAGTGAATTGTTTACTCAAGTTTGATTGTTTTGTATTTTTACATAAAGTACCTTCAGACATTCATCATATTGTGTGTAATCTATGCACTCAGGACTATGTTGCACCATAACCGTGATATCAATGGTTTTAAGAAGCACGTAGGAACAGATGCCGCTGAACGCAAATTCTGTACCATCGAGCAAGCGGAAGTATTGGTTGCCATGGTTAATACAAGTTCGGAAGGACAAATCATACTTGGGTTTAATGACCGAAGTTCCTCCTAAAACATAAAAAATATTCAATCCATGAACATTCAAGTTACCATTAGTTACAAAACGTCGACGTCACACCTCATGGTCGCAAAATATCAAAAAATAAACAGCGCCAGTTAATCTATGTTTCAGTGACGAGTTTTCCTGTATTCTGCATCAGTACTTATTTTGTTCTAACAAACATTAGCCTCGTACTAATCACTTTGATCCGTGGTGGTGAACGAATGAATTTAGACACAATGTTTTCAATCAATTATCACTGATAAATTGTTAGTACAGAAAGATTAATTTGTTAGTTTATAAAGATAATTCGGTATTGCAAATACAACAGAATGATAAATTTTGTAAGTACGGAAGGATAATTTGTTGGAAACAAAAGGATAATTCGTAAGAGCAGAAAGATAATTTGTTAGAGCAAAAAGATAATTTGAGAGCACAGAAAGATAATTTGTAAGTGTAGAAAGATAATTTGTTAGAAAAAAAGATAATTCGTAAGTGCAGAAAGATAATTTGTTAGAATAAAAAATAATTTGAGAGTACAGAAAGATAATTTGTAAGTGTAGAAAGATAATTTGTTAGAACAAAAAGATCATTCGTAGGTGCAGATCATTTGTAAGTGCAGAAAGATAATTCGTAAGTGCAGAAAGATAATTTGTTAGAACAAAAAGATAATTCGAGAGGACAGAAAGATAATTCGTAAGTGCAGAAAGATAATTTGTTAGAACAAGAAGATAATTCGTAACTGCAGATAACTTGTAAGTGAAAAAAGATAATTTGATTATGCAGACAAATAATTTGTTAGAACTGACAAATCATTGGTAAGTACACCAAAATGACACAGAGTACTTTACCTTCACCGGGTAATTCGCAAAATTTCCCGTGATGACCCGTATCGGAACAGTCACATTTGTAAGGTTCGAGGCACCGACCACCATTCTGTTTACACTTGAGATGACAATTCACTGAAATAAACGAACGTTGTTTCTTTAAATGGTATAGAATAAAAATGTTTTCAACAATACTTCAGTTCTGTACTGTGGGTAGCTAACCTAACCATTTTCCTGGATTTTGTATCAGAACTCAATTTGTTCACAGCAGACTCTCAACATGAATGATTAGTGGTGGAGCACGTATAGCCTAGAATACGCTATTTTAACCATATTGTTACTGACTGCATGCATAAGCCACGCACAAGGTTCGGATTTGAGGACTGAAATTCGTACACATAGATTTCTAATGCTCTGCGTTTTGAGTTGAGCGGGTTCGCGTAAAATCAGTTTAGTCCACAAATTCGAACTTGGTGCGTAAAATCATTTTAGTCCACAAATCCGAACCTTGTGCGTAAAATCAGTTTAGTCCACAAATCCGAACCTTGTGCGTAAAATCATTTTAGTCCACAAATCCGAACCTTATGCGTAAAATCATTGATAATTTAATACAATATTACACTGATTAAAACTGCAGTCTATTCTTAGATATTGAACACGAAGTTAAAAATTTATGAAGACCTTTTCGAAGTAACAACCTGTATTTCTCTAAACACAGGTGAAAGACCCCTCATCATAAAGAAAGTCCATTAAAAAGACTCATCATTATGAAGACCCCTCGCCATAAAGACTACTCATTATAAGAACCACTCAATTTGAACTGTTATTCGGTACTTCCTTCTTTATATGAACTTGAGATCACCTCAGTATTAACTTTATATGAGCTTGAGATCACCTCAGTATTAACTTTATATGAACTTGAGATCACCTCAGTATTAACACTGAATGTATTGGTCCCAATGACGGTTGGAGTGAGTTCGAGAAAGAATGTTAAGTATTTATATTGCTGTCATTATGTATTTATATTGCTGTTATTATGTATTTATATTGCTGTTATTATGTATTTATATTGCTGTTATTGCAATAATTGTCATTATAGCTAAATATATATACTGAGCGTAAACGCTTGAGGTATTCAAAGCATCCTCTGTGTTCCCTAATTGGACACCGAAATCTTACCATCTGGACAGCCAGCCTCAACTGGTCCCCCGTAGCCATTACAGCAATGCTCGACTGTTTTGCTGCCATTGGCCCTGTTCAAAAGGAATTAAAAGGGATAAACTCATGATTGTTGTTATACGAACGAGTAAATAAAATAATCAGTCTTGATAAGGCCAATGTGAATACAAACAAATTTAAAAAATCTAAAATTTAAATTTTAGGAACACGATTTCGGAAATCAGAAAAGAATCGAACATTTACCTTATGAATCATGTGACATACATAATTATTAATGTGCACATACACTGTATGAGGAAAGTGCAGTAAAACCTCCATTAGCGTCCATGTTAGAATCTAGACCGCGTTATTATAACGACGGATTCTTGATGAATTTCCAATACTACAATAAGACCGCGTAGTCTCGGGGTAATCGGAACAGACTAACAGAGATAAACGTGGTGCTCCTGATAACGAGGTATTTGTTTGTTGGTTGAAAATTATACACAACTAAGAATAAATATCTCCTGGAGATAATTCGGGTGCTCGTGATATCAATGTTTGTAATAACGAAGTTTGATTGTATTTCAGTTTTACAATTTGAAAGTAAGATGTACGTTAAAATACAAAATCCTTTTATATAAGATACATCTCAGTATCAAATTTGCCACCTTTCTGACTAAATACAAAAACAAACGGGTTTTATTTTGAGGTTTTCTTGTAAAAGTTTAGTTCTACCGAGGGATAGAATTAATGTTTTCTGTATACATGTGTTTGTCTGTAATCTAAGCAAGTCATGTGGTACATAAACACGGCATTCAAATCCTACATACATATGCTTCTTGATTTTACTATTAATTTCAGTTACCACATGAAAATGCTTTTTCAGATTTCGAAAAATAAATCATAGATCTGGAGTCTAGTCTCCATAAATTCTAGAATTACATCCACTCATGCATGACAACCACGGATTTTTGTTGGTATTTTTAACTCAATAAGTTTTCCAGCAAAAGTGGACAAAATTGCAAATATGAGTCAGGAGTCGATTTTAATGCATTTGATTTTTCCGTCAACGGTCAAAAATGAGATTTATTTTTAAATTGGACTGAACATGCTCCGGCGTATAATAATAATGACATTTTTATTCGTTATTGGTCAAAGCATCAATGTTGATTTTCTCGAATGAAAAAAAGATTAACTCACGTTTGTAAATTAATAGACGATTTTTTAACCAATGATTCAAAACTAACGAAGTCGACGTTAAACAAATTACATGTATACGAGTATAAAAACAAAGCAACACCCTTCTGGAGAAACAAAAAATGTTGTTGTTGAGTGCTTGTTGCTTCAGAGAGGTTAACTTAATAGTTAAGTCGTACAGTGGTAAAAAGTCATGCTGTTGTTGAAGGGAGGTTGTGGCTCAAGAGAGGGTCACTCTGGAGAGGTTTCACTGTAATATGCCGCATCAAACTTTATTCAAACTTTGTGATATAATAAGATAACACGTACTTTTTAAAATTACACATGTGGTCGGATGTCAGTTCTTCAACGCCTGGCATATCTCCATCAATTCTCCAGTTGGCTAAGATATACTCCAGAAAATGATCACAGGTTTTAGAATCATATTCAAATTTCTCCTCAGTTGTATCACAAACAAGTCTGAAAGAATCAGTTTGCAGGTCACATTATAAAGTTAAGTTATATAAAGTTAAGTCAAGTTATATACAAAATCCGTCCAAAATTATAATTTTTACAGGTTTCTATGATAGAAAAGATTTACAGTGAGATTTCTGAAAACAATCACAATCCTCTGTGTTATATATTTTCCTGCAAAATTTGCAATAAAGTCTATAGCAGCAACCACTTTTTCGAAGATTCAAGAAAACACAAGATCCATTTCAATGAAATCTCGCGGTAAAAAGATGCAAAAACACAACATCAGTCTAGTTTATTTTTTTTAAAGTCACGAAATATCGTGACAAAATCGATTTTTTTATTTTTCAAGAAGAGCAATAACTCATATAAAATTTTCAAAATGTGTGACAAATAAATTAAACTTTCAAAGAAATAAAGATAACTGTTCTATTTTATAATATTACCATTTTTGAGAAGCATTTAGCTGATACAAAAAATACAATAATATGGATATTATACCGCAACACTTTTATGATCGGATATGATGAAATTCGTGAACAAATTGTAGCTTTGAAATAGTCGTGCCAGAAATACGTGTCTAAATACAGTCTCATTTGTCATGTGTAAAAAAGTCCCTAAACTCAGTAAACCCTATTTTATTCTGCCGGGCTTTTTTCGGACACAAGTCATTTTTTTCTTGCCGATATTTACATTTTCGGAATGAATTGTATCTCCAGACTTAAGAAAAATATGACTTAAAAATATTTTGACTGACCAATCGACCCAATAGTTTTTTGGGTGTATGTGAATGGAAGCATTGTTTTTGCCTGAACCATTCGCCCGACAACCCCGAACAAGTAAAAATTGATTCGGACAAGGAAAACAGTAATTTTCACGCTATGTTACAGCAAAATCTCGATGAGTCCCACTTTTAAGATAAAAAGTATTTAAATGACATCAGGTGAAGTATAAATAAGAGAACATGTTTAAAACTGGTTCAAAAAAGTAAGGTCATTCTCCCTTTTTTATTATTTTGTTAAGCGTTCGCATGCGCCTAGGTTTTGAGTTCCGTCAGCCCAAAAAATAATGAAAAACACCATTTTATTCAAGTTTATGGTTTCTTGATTGAATTCTACAACTTCCAAGATTAATTTCGTGTGTTTTGCAAATTATGTTTTGAGTAGACTTTCATTTTAAATTGTGATTTTTTTTATTTCTTGAATTGTTGCTTAGTATTGTAGCGTAGGATACAGTGACTCGCAAAATCAGAATCAGAATTGTTAGATTTCTACATCCTGAGTTTAAACTAGTCAGTTGACTGTTGTTTTTTTAATATATTTCAGTTAAAGTCAAGAAAATTGATTTGTTTTTGTTTTTTTAATAGGTAGCCATGTTTTGCAAAATGAGATTGACACTTAACAAAAAAAAACAGAATGGCCTAATCATTTTAATAAGACAGTCATAATAATGAAGAGATCGAAGGGTGAGTTTTTACAGTATTGAATTATAACTGAACATTACAATATCGGACAAGTAGTTTCAAAAGGAATCTACTCACAGTATATCTGTATCTAACAATCTTGTATTCAGTTGATAAATTATTAGTTTGTCGCTATTAGAAACTGAGTAAATATAAAATGAATTTTCCTTCGACTAAATTTCTACAACAGGCGGCGATAAAAATGCATAGTATTACTATAGGTAAATGACGAATGGACGAAAAAGAATAAGATATTCATGAGTAATAAAAAAAAATAGTATGACAGATATCCAGCAAATTCGGAAAATACTAGATATAGAAAACAATAAATAAATTACTAGACATAGAAAACAATAAATAGATTACTCGACATAGAAAACAATAAATAAATTACTGGACATAGAAAACAATAAATAAATTACTAGACATAGAAAACAATAAATAGATTACTCGACATAGAAAACAATAAATAAATTACTGGACATAGAAAACAATAAATAAATTACTAGACATAGAAAACAATAAATAAATTACTAGACATAGAAAACAATAAATAAATTACTAGACATAGAAAACTATAAATAAATTACTAGACATAGAAAACAATAAATAGATTACTCGACATAGAAAACAATAAATAAATTACTAGACATAGAAAACAATAAATAAATTACTCGACATAGAAAACAATAAATAAATTACTAGACATAGAAAACAATAAATAAATTACTAGACATAGAAAACAATAAATAGATTACTCGACATAGAAAACAATAAATAAATTACTAGACATAGAAAACAATAAATAAATTACTGGACATAGAAAACAATAAATAGATTACTAGACATAGAAAACAATAAATAAATTACTGAACATAGAAAACTATAAATAAATTACTAGACATAGAAAACAATAAATAAATTACTAGACATAGAAAGCAATAAATAAATAGTTCTATGATCAGATACATAGATGTATATCTATCACTTGGATCAGTATTAGGGATAAATGACTAAAGAAGCAATGTTTTCATCCAAATCGTCAAAGAGAGTGTCAATTATTACATTATTTGTACATCATTCCGTCTGCAATCTTTAAGTTGAAGTAGGGTGACTTAGATAAAAATCATGGCATTTATTGCATGTTTGTCTTAATAAGTTCACACTGGATAACCATGAGTCGGAATATATTTTGTGTAATTTGAAAACAAATTCTTATGTTTGCCAGTCAGTGCTTTAGGTTACCGTAAGTTACCAATAAGATGTGTAACTCCGCATTATGTAATATAGATGAATGTTAACAATTGAATGTGATTTCGTTTATCATTTAATACATTTTCAAACTTCTCTTTATTTAATGCTTTGCTAAATGCTTTAAATTGCAAATAAGTTAAATTGCAAATAAGTTATCTTATTTTTGAAACTTTTTGTCATGTGTATGTTTGTATTGAATTGATTCATTTTCGCTAAAATATCATCACGTCTTTTTGACAAAACGGACGTCCGCCGTAGTCCAGTGGTTACAGTCTCTGACTAGTAATCACTGGCCCCTCACTGCTGTGAGTTTGAATCCTGCCCGTGACCAGGAAAAATCTCTTGTCAGGAAATTGTTAGTTTACGGAAGGTCAATGGTTCAACTCAAATGTATGTCTGAGGGTTTTCCTTTCGTAATGGCTGGAAAGGTTGCCAAGTAACCATGACTGTTGATGCGACGTTGAACCCCAGCGTACAAAAATATAACTTTTAACCCTTTTGAAATGACCTTCAAAGATTTCGCGGAAATTCAGTGAATGCCACTAAACAATTAACTCGCCAGCTTATAGTAACAATCATTAAATAGATTTTCACACGCAAATTTGAAAGCTTTTTATAAAATATAAGACGTAAGCTAGGTTAGGAGATCCACTTTCCCGTAAGAATGTAGTTTTAATTAATTATGATGCACAAAGACGCGACTCACCCATTGGTCAGAGGTACGGTCAGAATCCATAACAGCAGTCCTAAGACGAGAGCAAAAATTTGCTCCATTCTCCGAGCACGGTCGAATATCGTATTTTCTTCTTTGTAATAACTTTTTGTTTGTAGTCTTCCCAATCACAAGAAAATATATAAACAATAAATTTTCAGTGTGAATGTTGCGGGAACACTGAGGCACGCAGTGTCTAGACAGAAATTATAAGAGAAGTTTCCAACGAATCAAGCTAAACCATTGGTCGCTATCGTCACGTGACATTAGCTCAAATTTTGATTGGATGAAGCAATTGTCGAAAATGCTGACCGAAGGCATTTTGGTGTTTAAAGGAAACTGGTAAACAACAACATATGTCACCAAGTCTGTGGAGAAATTTCTACAGAATTTGTATAGAGTGCTACTAAGAATCTATATAGAATAATAATTAAACTGCAATATGTGACACATGACTTTTGTAAAACTTTATCTACCAGAAATTGCTACATTGAGACGCATTTACGCTGTAGACTATACACATTTTAATGAAATCTTTACATAAGTTGACACATGTTACGTTGTAAAGAATAGATTACTCTTTCACGTATTATACTGCTGGATTTTCGTTTGTCAATTTATGAACAGCTGTTTTCTTTAAAGCATTGAAAAAGTTAACATGAATCACCGCTGAAGAAATAAGAGTTTTATATTATATATATTATCTTACATTCTTATATTAGTTATATATAATGACTAAAGATTTCTGAAAAGGCCTTTCTGACTGGTAGAATGTATTTAACATATTGTGCACTACATAACTCTAAAATAAATGCACTTATTTATAGCTTATATTTATAGTTTTGCGACTCTCAGTCAAGAAACAAGAACCAGATATGTATATATACTAAAACCTCATTTACCGAACATCCCAGATTACCTTATCATAACGACATTTATATTTTCCGATCAGTTATCGACATTTCCTGTCATGTAACCACCTCGATAAATGAAACCCGTTTATTGTGTCCCAAAGGATTTCTTATTACCGAAGTGTTACTATTAAAACATGTACATGCTCGTACACAAAAATGTATAAGATATATACAAACAGATATACTTTCATAAAAATAATCCCCAAATTTTTACACAATTTTACAAATAATCAACGATGGTTATAAAAAATCGTCCACATATCTTGCGACATTTATATAACGACTTGTGGTAATAGCTCCGCTCAGAGTTAGTGTATAAACGGACAAACCTACAAAGGTTATCATAGGTAGAAGTGAGACATGACCTTTGTACAGGTATCATAGGTAGAAGTGAGACATGACCTTTGTACAGGTATCATAGGTAGAAGTGAGACATGACCTTTGTACAGGTATCATAGGTAGAAGTGAGACATGACCTTTTGTGGACAGGTTTATTTTGTCTAAACCACCAATTAATGTCTAATAAAAGGATTGACCATAAAATTAAACCCATGAACTGGAGTCACCAGATGAAAATAGGAATAGGCTCTTTAGACTAGGCTGGTCTTCATTTGTGCATAAAATAACGCATCGATTTATTCGCCTCAAGCGGAAAATCGATAGGCTGCAAAAAGTTGCTATTGAAAAAAGAATAAGTGATCAGATAATCAATAATATCTCATCAATAGAAATCATGATCGCTTAGGTACAGTTAGTTCCAAAGTATTCAATTCCTGACCTTTACAAAGATATTTTGTAAAAAAATATCTGCATGAGAAGTTTGTCTCCATTTAATTTGAGCAGTACAAATTTGCGTGTTTTTAAATTCTTACAACGGTTGTCCTTTACATGCGATATTAGTTGGTGAGCTGGTTGTAATTGACTGAAAAACTTACTGTATTGGTGATCCATAATGTATGTTACCTTGTTTTTGTCCCAAGGGGCTTTGGTCTTTTAATATCAATTTTAAATAACTTTTCGTGATAACATTGTGCCCTGTGGTACTAGTCAGAGTGTCACGTGATGGAGAGAAACTTGTAAGAGAAAATGATCCGAAATTTGTGCTGAATCATGTAAAACACGTTAGAATATTAACACGCGCTTGTACACGCCGTCGATTTTTTAGCGCAGAAATGAAAAATTGGGATTTTTAGCTATTCTTAAGTCAGTGACTTCGAAACTCTGACTTAGAATAAGGAAACAAAAGGTTTGTCGGGTGTATGAATTATAAATCAACTACTAATTCGAGGTTAGCATGAACGAGTTGAAAAGTTACAACATGATAATCTGATAAAAAAAATATGACTACCATCGTTTAGAGATACGGAATTTAACACGAGCTGTAGTCTTGGTCCAAACTAAACGAAATTCAATAAAGCACAAAAAGTGTTTATTTTTATTGTTTTAATCACAAAATGCTGAAGCTAACAGATTATACATCAACATTGCGATATACAGCGAAACACGGTTATAGTGAAATCGTATAACGCGAAGAATCGGGTACAGTGCATTATTATTTTTTCCGAAAGCGCCATTTTGTATTTTGTTGTCATGGATATTGTTAAATATTGATGAAGAAATTATTTGGGTTTCAAGGATTTCACAATAACCGTGTTTTACTGTATCTATCATGCTAACAAAATACAAAACTTGTACATGATTAAAGTACCAAGGAGTGAAAACGAGTGTTTTTTCTACATGGATAAATTCTATCAATGGTATCTTCACATAAATAACGATTAAACTCGGCAGACTTCGGGTTTATATTATTGTTATCTCCAGTATTTTCAGTTACACATTGACTTTTTGCATGAATTAATGTGGAGTCCGCTTTAAAAAATATACTATTTAATAGTCAGGCCGCGAACTACTTTTGCGCAAAATTCCTGCAAATTATACGTCACTATCATTTTGAAGAAATCACCCTACTCTGGTACTGCGAGAATGTGTTAAAAATCCCTAAAGTTTGCCTTTACATTTATTAATGAGGAGCTTGACTGGCCATTTTATTGAGTGAAACGGAAAATAAATGCGTGCAAAAAATACAAAAAAGTCATAATAAACAAATGCTTATCTGGCAATTGAGTGAACATGAATATAATATATTACACAAATTTAACTAGTGTCCAAAGTTGCGAGTCTCTATTATTACAAAATAATACAGTAAATACAAATTAATTTTAAAAAAATATTCTGATTATTGGAGTGATCAAGCAAGAATCTGAACAAATTTATCATCTACTAAGAATTTTATTTTATTGGATGGTGTTGATCTGACCTCCCTTGGTTTGTAAAAAGTATGTAGAGACGTGAAATCTTTATAGATGAGTAACAAAAGGTGTTTGAAGATAATACATTAAAAGTTTAACGCACAATAATGTCATGATTAAATTGCTGTGATAGTGATTATCCACTTCTTGGACAAAATGACAACATCAGACAAGCATAATAGAACTCTTATCCAGACCCCTCAAATCCCGAGCTCTCTATTAAGGACCCCTATAATCTGTACCCCACTCATTCAGACCCAGTCTAATCCAGATACCTCAAGTCCGGACCTCTCTTAGCCAGATCCCTCAAATCCGGACCTCTCTAATAAGGACCCCATAAATTGTACCAGTCATTCAGACCCCTAAAATCTGGAATTCTCTAATCCGAAAATAAACGTTTTAGGCCGGACAACATTGTTGATCCCATTTTTTATTCAGTATCTGTTGTAAAAGTTTTTTTCACCAATGTGTAAAATAAGAAACTTCGGACACGTTTAAAATTCCAACTATTTCCATGTTCCAAACAAGACCAGCTAATAGGGGTATGGTTGTACCCTAGATAACTTTACAAACCATCAACATGGGTAATTATTAAGTTTAAGTTTTTTTTGAATACGGTAAATTGTTTCTAAAAAAATATACGGCCAAAAGAACTTGGTCATTGTAATTCGCCATGCTTGTGTAATGAGAGACTAATGTTATTATAAAATAACATGATTACAACGTACTAGAATACTACACATTAGATAAATGACAGAAGTACCCAAGTTTAAAGTTCTAGGCTTATGCGAAAATTAACTTGCCACGTGTATGCAGAAATATGCTTTTGTAGACAACAGATAAATTTAACATAATAAGTGTCCATAATATGCACGTGTAACCTTTAAAAGACACAATTTAGGTTTTCAAGAATTTTTTAAAAAAACATTTGAAGCTATGTTTCCATGGTAATTATGATAATATCTGCCGTGCTATTATCTTCAATCCGGTTTCTGCAAAACTGCTAAAAATGTAGTCGGGGATGTTTCCAAAGAACACCAAATATGCGGATCTGTAAATCTGGTGCGCACCTTTTGTCCACTTTGCGTGCAAAGTCGCATCACACATTCAGTGACTACCTCTTTATTGTGGAACAAACCATCAGAAGTCAATGGTATAATTTTTCCGTAATATTTCAACTTTATACATCCATAACGACCGAAGATATTTTTTGCACTTTTCGAGCACAGCCGGATCCAGTATTTTTTCGATCTTTCTCTACAAAAAAAAATAAAATAGAAATACAATGTATAACGTTAAGAAAGCCACTTGAAAGTGCTTACTGTATACAGGCTAACTCGTTGGAAACGGCTTGTATTTAAAGACTGAATTCAGGTAAAATTTGTGCTGTAGAAAGATAATTTATGTTACAATAAGAGACTGTTTTGTGATAAGATTAGAAATGTACTCCTCTATCTACTATATATTCCATCATGTCGGCTATACAAAACGATGTCTAAACTTACGCATTAAATTCAGTTTGGTATAATTGCGATAAAACTAAGAAAAACACCAAGTACAGTGCAACCTCTCCAGAGCGGCCCTCTCTTCAGCAACAACCTCTCTTCAACAACAGCATGATTTTCCCACTGTATGATTTAACTATTAATTTAACCTTTCTAGAGCAACAAACACTCAACAACAGCAACATATTTTTTTCTCCCAATGGGTGTTGCTTTCGAGATGTTGCACTGTACTTACAATTTCTGAAATAATAGACTTTATTGCATGCATGAATTGATCATAAAATACAAGAACAAGCGTTATGCGCATATCCAAGTGTTACACAGCAGACTACTGTCGCCACATTAATGCGTTTGAGATATCCAGCTGTATGCATTTTTTAAAACAAAAATAATTAAAGATCAGTCTCAGAGCTCCAATCTTAAGTTTGTGTTATCAGTATTTAGAATTAATTATAGTAAGATTAAGATTTCATCACAACTAAAACAGAATTATGTAGAAAATTCAATTAATAAAATACATTTTCACATATTGCAGAGAGGCAAATCACTCCGATATATGCTAAAAACGAAGATGAAATTAAAGCTCCTAGACAGATCTCAAGTTTAATAACCTCGGACACTGGTGGTCAAGGAGAATTTAGATAAAACAAGTACAAAATAGATATATTTACCATGAAAACAGAATCATCATCCATATTTTTTGTTTCTCTTAACACCTCATTTATTCTGTTCATGAGCTTGTCCGAATTTTTGCCTAATTGTTGCCTAATTGTCCTGAAAGTAATAAAATGTTCCCGTCAATGGATTAAAAATTTTCAATTCAGTAACCTATACAGTAACCTATTCAGTAACCTACTCAGTAACTTATTCAGTAACCAATTCAGTAACCTATTCAGTAACCTATTCAGTAACCTACTCAGTAACCTACTCAGTAACTTATTCAGTAACCTATTCAGTAACCTATTCAGTAACCTACTCAGTAACCTACTCAGTAACCAATTCAGTAACCTATTCAGTAACCTATTCAGTAACCAATTCAGTAACCTATTCAGTAACCTATTCAGTAACCTATTCAGTAACCAATTCAGTAACCTATACAGTAACCAATTCAGTAACCTATTCAGTAATACAGTAACCAATTCAGTAACCAATTCAGTAACCTATTCAGTAACCTATTCAGTAACCTATTCAGTAACCAATTCAGTAACCTATTCAGTAACCAATTCAGTAACCAATTCAGTAACCTATTCAGTAACCTATTCAGTAACCTATTCAGTAACCTATTCAGTAACCTATTCAGTTCGTATTGATGAAAAAATAAAGTGAAATCAAAAGAAAATATTTAACTTGCTTTAGTGCAGAAAAGGGCGTTTTATAAGTAAAAATAGATTTGATACAGAGCTCAGAGAAATTGTGACTGGGGTTTAACGCCGTTTTTCAACACTTTTTCAGTTATATACAGCGATCGGTTCACCTAACCAGTTTTCCTGGACTGTATAATAACCAGTACTAACTTACCCTTCCACATGGAGCCGGCAACTTCTCCACGTGTGGAGGAAAATCGACATTTTTGTCAAGTTTCATTGAAGGGTATGACCTGCTGCAACCGGGATTACAAGTCGTTACAGCGCACTGATCACTGGACCACGGTCGCGGCCCTGCTGAGAAACAGGAGATGGGACAGGGAAAAGAGAGAGAGCGGGGTGAGAGGGAGGGAAAGAGAAAGGATTCAAGAGAGATGGCACAAAAAAGGGTGGATTGAGGAAGTGGGAGAGAAGGGAAAGCATTGAAAAATTCAACCAAAATGATTAGTGCATATATATTCAGATATAAATGATTAAGCGAGTTGTATAAAACGTGAATGAAAAAATAAATAAATTAATCAGAGCACATCCTTCAATACAAAACAGCTTAACCTTTGAATTAGTATGAAATTGGTTCTGGTTCAAACCATGGAGTAATAAGATATACTGAATTCACTGAATGAATTGGACTTGAATCACAATTTAAGCTTCAGTTTCAACAAACAGCTACTCGGTGTGATTTATGTTGTTATAAATGCATATGTCTAATTTATGTGTTGAAGAGTGCGCAGTTGTAATAAGATTTTGATGGATATAACAAGAGCATTCCGGCTGAATCCACATTTTAAAATGTTCAAAATTAAACACGTTATATTTTAAAAGTCGTTGAATATCTGTTCACATCAATTTTTAAATAAAATTTGTAATCTGTAACATGAAATTGTTTTAAACCGAACTAAAATGTTTTTTATACTTCATCTTTATACGTCATTTTTATTCTTCATTTTTCGGCGAAGCTTTCCCATATCAGTTTTGAACTATATTTCATGGCATGGCACATTATTATTTCGGCGGATATTCCTCATAATATTGGATAATTTCATTAGCGCGGAAAAAGACATGTCAGTGATTCAAAGGAAATCCTCCCTTCTATCGGGTGAAATCTACCAGCGTGGAAAAATTAAGACCACGCCAACTTACAGTGGGTCTGCGATTGTTTACTGTGTACTTTGTCTATTTGTAAAATTTGTAAAGTAAAAATATAAAAATATACGAAACTGTATTCTTAGGCGACCAAAATAAAGTTATACACACATTCTTGACAAACATGTTACACTTTATCTTTGACATGAATTCTGTTTCTGATTCCATAAAATAATTATTTAGTACAAATTCGAAGCTTCAACATCGTAAATGTGCCCCGGTTCCGGATGCTACAAATTTACTTTAAGAATTATAGTTCCGAATATAGTAATTAATCCGCATTAATTCATAATTATACAATGGTCGATTTTTAAAAATATTTAATATTGATGCGTTATTTTTAAGAAATATCTAATATTGGTGTGTTATTTTTTTCAAAATAAAACGTGCAGCATGCTATTATGATATGCAAGAAAGAAATGACACAACTATTTGCAGAACTACTTTTTTGTGTTGTATATTTAAAGGGGCTGTATTCATTACACTGCGGTCGATTGTTACCATCACGTTTTATGACCTAGTTATGCATTTGCAGGAATTTCATAAAGATAAGAAAGTAGAACAACATTGATCATACTTTTAGTTACAACTGTGTAAATAGCATCGAAGAACAAAATTTCTTTTTTCATTTCTACGATGTTTGTCTTTTGTACAGACATTTCTTGTTTGAACTTCAGTCATTATTAAATTTATGTTAAAAATCACACATTAGTGATATTTGTATATTTACAAATTGTAGAATTGTGTAGCGCATATAAATCAAATAAATGACTATTTTAATGCATTCATTTATGGGATGAATATTTCAGCTGTATCAGTGGTGGGACTCATTCTTCCGCGTATGACTCACGTGGACCTATTTTTTCTTTGGGTCTAGTTTTAGAATAACCCATAAAAGACATACAGTGTACTTACTGGTCAAACTGTTGTGCAAATTTGTAATCGTTCTTCTCCTGTTCAGTCATTTGTACTGAAAAGACATCGACAGAAATTTACATAGGTAAATGTTGAATTTTTTTTAAAAAAAAAAAACAGAAATCTTAACCTCGGTGCCGCGGAAACAATAAAAACCAATAAGGGTCCGAACCTGGGAAAACCGAAGGTTCCAGAAAACTTTTAACCATGATAATATGATTAAATCCCGTAGGGCGGCATTAAGCCGCGAATACTGGTACGACGACTTTGTATTATTAAGTACATATGATCTTCATTGTACTTTTATATTTTCATTTTACCTTTTTTTCTCAATATGGTGAATATTGTAATCATGTACCGCTATTATTGTACATTATTGTACATTGTAGATAATTTATTTCGCGATGAACTATATACATTTGTACTTAAAAGCCAATAAGATATTTGACTTGAATTAAAACAGTTTTTGTCTACACAAAAAAAGTATAATATGTATACTGATTTATGTTGATTTGACCTTTTAAACTTTAAGGTTATTTAGTAGTTTTATCTGAATTAAGAATAAAGAAGGAATTACCTCGTACATAGATGCCATGCATAACAGGTGCCTCAGCTAAATAAAAAATAATTTAAGACGTCAGTTGTAATATAAAACCTGTTTAAATGCTGTTTTGTAAGTTACATGAAGTATAAAATCTGCCCTAACTTGAGGATAATAAAGTTATTTATGTCGATAATACCCCTCTAAATTATTCCTGTCAGCATTGTCATAGATGACCATGGTCACGTCGCTGACTTTGGTGTAGAAATCTTAAAATCATGCTTCAGAAAAGAAACCCACACAGCGACAAGCTCGTTACGAACACTTTGTTATAACGACCACTTATTTGCGGACCGGCTTTCAATAGCTGCCCAATAATTGAACTTGATAATGAGACCACATTTTTACGAGCGATTTTTCGGGTCCCGAAGATGGTCGAATTATCGAGTTTTTACTGTGTATATAAAACATACCTTGTGATTCGGTTGAAGTAGTTGTTTCAGATTCGGTGCTAGATTCACGACTGCTGACGTCAGTGCTGGTGTGTACTTTTGTTTCCGGGCCCCAGGTTTTGCTAAAATAGCTCTTTTTGCGTCGTATACGTGTTCTCTTGGAATCTGTTGTTCTAGATGATGAACTCGCGCCGTGTTTATGGCTTGACAAAGTCTCCAAGATATCTGACACTGTGGGCCTTTCCTCGTCAGAACGACTCATCATTTTCTGAACGAGTTGTTTGACGTCATCGCAATAGCGAACGTCTTGTAATACAACCTAGAACAATTATTCAACTATATATTCAAAATACCACCTAATTATTACCCCGTAATGAGCAATCGACTATATATTCAAATATAACCTAATTAACACCCCATAATGTCCTTCTCGTCAAGTACGTCCCTCCCACAATAAACGTCCCTTCAACAATAAACGTCCCTTCAACAATAAACGTCCCTTCAACAATAAACGTCCCTTCAACAATAAACATCCCTTCAACAATAAACGTCCCTCCAACAATAAACGTCCCTGCAACAATAAACGTCCCTCCCACAATAAACGTCCCTCCCACAATAAACGTCCCTCCCACAATAAACGTCCCTCCTAGAATAAACGTCCCTCCCACAATAAACGTCCCTCCTACAATAAACGTCCCTCCCATAATAAACGTCCCTCCTACAATAAACGTTCCTACTACGTGTACAACAAACGACCATCTTGCAATTAATGTCCGTCCCGTAATAAACGCTTCGCCACTTTTAAGAAATTGAAAACTGAAATACCATAAATAGTTTCACATTTTTAATATATATTCATAATGCGGTACATTGTCTTTGTACTTTAAGTATAATGTGCTACGGGTATAGTACCATGTCATAGTGTATAGATAAACATTATCCCATGTCTAACTCAGTATTGCTTCAATTCTATATTCACCCCGAGTTCAGAAGAAACTGCATTCATATTACGTTGTCACGAATCGAACCATTACCACTGACAATTATTTCTTGAAATAGTATTACATACCTCTCCATTAGTGATTTTTTGTCTTAAAGAATCTATCATGCTAGCTTCAAATGGTATATTTGTGGTTGCCATTTCATAAGCACAACAGCCAAGACTCCAAATATCAGTCTACAAAATAATAAAATAACTCACTAATCATACATAAACATATCACAGGAATTCTCCGGACCGTGACCCTGGTCCAGTGGATAGTGTGCTGGACTTATAACCCGGTCATCCGGGTTCAAATCCCGGTCGCGGCTGGCCATATCCTTCTATGAAAAATGTGACAAAAATGTCGATGTTCCTCCTATGTGGAGAAGTTGCCGGTTCCTTGTGGAAGGGTAATTTAGTACCGAATGGGTGAACCGGCCGCTGTATATAACTGACAAATTGTTGAAAAACGGCGATAAACCTGATGAAAAAAGAGTTCGCCATATTTTATCAACCTTTCGGGTGACACGTCAGTCTTCAACAACATGTTCGTTAAAAGCCAACGGGCCGTTAACAAGACCACTTTTCCCGGATTCTGTACCAGAATTTATCACATTCTCTGCGGGTAACTGTCAACTTCTCTACATAAATCAGCCTAATTAACGTTACAGGACCAATGACCTTAGACATGTATTCAACCAAATTGTCACAGAGAACATGACCAGCCATACACGAAGATGTTAATAGCATTACCATTAACTACATCATACTGTACTATGCTGCGGTGAAAACAATAAACCTGTAATACTTGTACAAAATGCCTAAATGTTGAATTAAGTTCCTTTAATCAACGAAACAGAGCTGCCGCATTGTTTATATAAACATAGCTCATGGTTTTTAGGTAAAAACTCCGCGATTGTGTTAGAATCGAAAAAATAAATATGCACGCTCGTGTGATTCTTACGCAGCCGAATGCTCATTGGTACATGAGGTAAACCTTATTAACTGATAAATATGAAAATATAATTATTATTTTGTAAATAACTGTCGTTTATTAAAAACAACAAGAAGTTATTATCATGTTACAAAATTTTAATTCATCGGTGAATGAAAAAAAACTTAAGGTACTTATATAGAAATGAAACAACGAATCGAACCCACGCACGTGGGAGTCATGACGACTTTCATTTCATAATAGATTATCAATTACAGTTCAAAGAACGTCCGTGAATAATCGCTTAATTTATAATAATTACGTATATACATCTGTTGCATAAGTAGGATTTTTAAATCTTATAGAAATAAAAGAGGTTGTAATTTTCAGATTCTAAACAGACATACATGTACAGTGGACTCTCACTCGCCGAAACTTACAAAATCAGTTCTGTAAATTGCTGAAGACAATGTTTTTGTTATAAGCCAACAAACTTTTGAACTTTGTTAAATATAATTACAAAATATATTCATTGACGAACAGAATAATTGACACTGCACAATAACTTCAATTATTATGGTTGTAAACAAATTCAAACAATTGCTATTGTCGTATGTTTGCAATGTTGTCTTCATGTGCCGTGGTCATATTATTCTGAAGTTGTGAAAATGTATTGCTCGACCCAGACGTGTGAATAACGGGTTAGATAATCGGCAGGAGATCTGATTACTGGTTTAAGCATTCGAATTTATGCGGTTCTAACCATGCGGAGTCGAACTACGTATAACAAAAACAGATGGGACCATCCAGGTTGTTTGAACTCACCGAGTTCCAGACAACGAGAGTCAACTGTACATACATTTGAATTACAAGAGGTCAAAACTCACAGATTTTGTACGTTGTACGTTTTTGATATAGTTTTTATCTGCTACTTTGTTTTCAAATTGATGGTTAAATATTGGTGCATGCCCAAATCTCCGAGCTAAATGTATGGATTGCAACGACTTGGTTAAATCCTGAGACTTGCGGAAATCGAACGCACAACCAAGCGTAAGAGACTTTATTCACGACGTGCCATCAAACCTCTGTGATTATTAAGTTTTCTGTTAGATGTGTCATTGAATACACATATTTGACATAAATGAATTGCGTTATAAATAAATATTATGTCTTTAAATACATGTAATTCTTAAAAAGACATTTTAAGAGATAAACGATACGTTTTGGTAAAAAATTGATAGTAATTAGTTTGTGTATACAAGGACTACCAGCCAGTGACGTCTCAACATTGAGGACCAAATAGTCACAAAAAAACATAGGCCGTCCAAAAAGAGCTAACACTCTTCCTTTTGGGCTAAGCGGGAGGGCTTGTTAGTATTGAAGGGTATTTTACTTACCGGCTTGCCATACGGCTTTTGGTCGATCATTTCAGGACTCATGAAATAAGGGGATCCGACAGTAAATGTGGGAATTGTTGACACATCCATGAACCTAGATGTAGAAAGAAATTCATTCCATGTAAATAAATACACTCCAGATTGATGGTTTTTTTATAAAATCTTGAAATACCTTTAATTTATTGTACTTTTTTCACTGGGCTTAACGACTGAGATTTGAACCACAGGACTACGGTCGCAGCTCACCAATGTACATACTAGTATGCAAGTTTATTAGAATTAAAATTGTCAAAGCGGGGCGAAGGATACCCCAGGGCGATTTAAATCATATTGAATTAATTAAATACAAAGGTTGTCATTCAATGCTCACCATGGTAACAGGCCGTTTAGTAAACTAAACAAATATGACCAATGAGAATCATGGAAAAACTGTACAAATACATGTTTTTGTAAGCTAACCTGGCCAATCCAAAATCCCCTATCTTTGTTCTCATTTCACCATTTTCTTTTGTAAGAAAAATGTTCGTAGTTTTTATGTCTCTGTGAATAATATCTCGTTGGTGCAAATACTGAAATATAAAAACAAATACTTTATAAACAAATACAGAGAAATTGTCTAAAATACTAAACAGTGTGAATACTATCAGCTTACAGTTTAGATATGCATGGAAAAAAATCTCTAAAAAAATGTCAAAGTGCTACATGTAATTTTATTCCATCAGGTCAAATACTTATGCGAAGTTTGAAAGCTTATATTCAAACTGCCCTTAAATTATGAATTCACTTACATACATTTGACCAAAATACAGACGTAAAAAGATGCGTTACTTTGTTTTTACAAACGGTATGCTTGAGTTACGGAGACACTTTCACTAAATTAAGTACAACAAAATCTTAACGCAATGCAAGTCAGAGTAATGGCCCCTGGCTTAAGAAGTTTTGTTATCACGACAAAAATGCGTGAATTTTAAAAATACTCGATCGATTAATGCCTAAATAAGATTCTATCTTACATCACAAATTATACACTGTTGTCATATGATAATTATTTAATTTTGTTAATTTCAGAATTGTATTGCATGTCTGACACTTAGATTTTTTAACAACACACAAACAGTAAAATTCTGACAATGAATCTGATTACTTTCACACTTATAGTAACATAAAATTTTATACATGTATATCCACATATATTTATATACAGTGCAACCTCTCCAAAGCAAAACTTTTTAGGAGTAGCAAAATTATACTATTGTTGAGAGGTTACGGCTCAAGAGAGGTTAAAATTATGGTTAAATCGTGCAGTGGCAAAAAATCATGCTGTTGTTGAAGGAGTTTGTTGCTCAAGAGAGAGGATGCATTTTATAGGAGACGACCGCTATGGAGAGGTTGCACTGTATTTACATCGACTAAACTCAAACTATTTGGAACGTATAAGTTCGTGATGTGATCGCGAAAACAACGTGATATTTCAATTTAATTAATGCCACCAGTCGATATTAAGTGGGATATAAGGCGTAAAAAAATCACTGTTTATCTGACCTACCCTAATTTTTCCCGTGACCTAGACTTTTTATAAGGCCCGAGGAGCAGTACACACACATTTTTACCTTTCGACACAAAAATAATCTCAACAACGGCTTCCAAGAATGACAAAAAATATTTTTGAATCCCTCACTATCCTATTTTTAATGAGTATGTAACGAGAAACAAACAATTGTTTCACGCCCAACTTGGCATACATATACATAGTACAGTGTACTTATTTATCATGATAAAAATCACGAGCGACTTTATATCCCAAGAATAGAAAAATCGATAGAATGTGTTATCTTTATCGCCCTGTACATATTAAGATAGATGACAAAATATGACCGTCACCATGGTCGTCATGGTGATCATACTCAACGTCATAAAGAACAATCTTTATTATAAAATATACAAATACCACAAAAAGTACTTCAAATTGACATCAAAATCACAAAAAATAATTACATTTAATATACAATGTATGTTAGTTTGAATGACATTTCATGGATGTGTTAATGTAAAAATAAAATTTGAAAAGTCACTCCCTCAATGAAATGATAAGCCTGGTCCCTGGAATTATAAGTCTTTTGATTTGGGCGCTATAATAAAAAAAACCTGGAGTCTAGACACTTTAATCATCAATCTGAAATCATGTCCCCTTGAATATCACTTTGGAGTCGTGTCCTTTAACTATAAATCTAGAGCCAAGTCCCTTTAGTGCATCCCTGACACTGTACTTTTCTAACATATCAATACTGCTCCGAAATGGCAATAGTATGAAAATCAATATTTCTTTGATAGTTGCCCTAGATACTTCAATTTATTTTTCGACACATTTTGAACATATTATAAGGGTTGTTGCCCTTGATGAAAAATAGAAAAAAAATGATTTCTGTAGATATGCGCGGTGGCCTGTATGTTTCTTCATCAAAGTAGATTGATACTGTTTTTCATCTTTTTTACCGTGAGTTTTCATTTAAATGGATCACCTCCGTTCTTCATGAAAAATAAGATACTCGTATAGACTTCCCTACAAAAACTCAAAAACTAATAATAACTAAAATAAATCTCACGGTAGATCATTTTCCGTCATGGAAACTTGCAAGAATTACAAACGTTTTCAAACTCTGTCCACTTCGTTTTGAGATAATAATTTTAGACATTAGGGATGTATTACCTTAAATAGTAACTTACATGTAAACCACTGGACACGTGTTGTAACACTGTGATACACGTGGTTTCGTCTAATCCATTTTCAGCTTGTATAAATTTTCTCAGGTTACCTACTTGGCACAATTCCATAACAATATACAAAAAACGACCCTGAAAAAAAACATCAATTTGAAATACATGCGTCACTATTTATCACTACGAGCACATGCGATTTTATAATAAAATTAGCGGCAAATTATAGTAAAACCAATATTAAGACCATCCTATAACAATGTTTTCAAAAGTCATCTGCTGCAGATGTGGGAAAATGAGGTTTTATGAGACAATGGGTTAAATTATGTCTTATCATAGAGTTAACTCTATACAGCATGGTAAAATGAAAAATATAATGGATAAATGGATAATAAATTTAAAGACCAATTGGACAGTATGCGTAGTTGCCGTTTTATTTAAGTATCCCCACATGGCGTTAGTGACTAATGACCACAAACCTCTTTCATGGTGAAAGAATCCTTGTACTTCACCAGGTTGTCATGGTGACATTTTCTGAGAATTTGTATTTCTTGATACATACGATCTTTATCCTTCTTGGCACATTTTGAGAGATCAATCTTTTTTAAAGCCACTGGTTCCTACAATGATAAACCTGTTTAGATCAACACACACCTACTTAAAAATATTCTTATCTGACGTTATTATTTATAAAGAGAGCTGTTCAGTTAAATTTACAAATTCTGAACATTAGTGATATTATTGATGAATCGTTTTTTCCCACAAATTCTTATTATGACCGAGTATACCTAATGTTGCGTCTACAGAATGACCGCTCCGCAAGAATTTGTAATATTCTACATAGAAATTTTATAAGCACGCTTAATACTATTTTTTTTTTTTACCTAAAACCAAAGACCTTCCATTTTGTAGTACATGTATATCTATTTAGCGAGGAAACTTTGTCTTCGAAGACACGCGTTCATCCATTAAGTTCAAATATGGCCAATCTTATTTTTTTTATTTCATACATTCAAAACGCTGCACTTCTTTTTGTCGATTTTCACAAGGCATTTGATATCATAATTGTATATCAGTATAAATCTTATCTCATTGTTGTCATTTAGGTATAAAAAAATTAAAATTGAGCATCTCTTCATAAAAATATTTTTATTAAACCTTCAAAAAATCAATCACACTTTTAATGATTTTCTGAATTGATCTCGATTTTCGTAAACTTTATGTACATGTACATGTATGTACACTGGAAAAAAATTAACGACATTCTGAGTCAAAATAGTAAATCTTTCATTGCGTTTAATGCCGGTTTTCAACATTTTTTCAGTCATATATGGCGGCCGGTTCACTTAACTAGTTTTCCTGGACTGTATACTGACCAGTACTAACTTACCCTTCCACAAGGAGCCGGCAACTTCTCCACATATATAGGAAACAAGACATTTTCGTCAAATTTTCAAAAAGGCAGGTATGCCGCGATCAGGATTTGAACAACCAGAAGTATGGTAGACATTTTGTAAACTGTTTGTTATAATTAGGCCATTAAGTTTTATTATTTTGTTAAGCGTCCGCTTGGGCCTAGTTTTTGAGTTCCGTCAACCAAAAAAAAAAAAAACTAAAAAAACACCATTTTATTCAAGTTTATGGTTTCTTGATTGGATCCTGCAACTTCCAAGATTAATGTCTGTAGTTTGCAAATCATGATTTAAATAGACTTTTATTTTAAATTGTGATCTTTTTAATTCTTATATTGATGTTTAGTACTCTAGTGTAAGATACGGTGACTGACAAAATCAGAATCAGAAGTTTTAGATTTCTACGTTCTTATTTTAAACTACATGTAATTAATTGACTGTTGTTCTCTTTAATATGTTTAATATGATGTTTTTGTTAAAGTCACGATTTTTTTTTCAAATGAGTTTATGCATTTTTTTAAAAAAAAATGGTATCTGGGTTTGGCTTCAGATCTGTGATAGACTACATTGGGCAGTATTAATTTGTGAAACTGAACATAAACGTCCATCCTACGGCATTTACAGACACAAAGTGACAGAACTGTACACATCATGCACTCATGATGTATTCTCAATCTGTGACTTTTATGGCATGCATAATTATATCATTGTTGCATTATTGCTCTTCTTCATATGTCTCTTATATACTAAATATGTCTTATATACTAAATATGTCTCTTATATACTAAATATGTCTTATATACTAAATATGTCTTATATACTAAATATGTCTCTTATATACCAAATATGTCTATTATATACTAAATATGTCTTTTATATATTAAATATGTCTTATATACTAAATATGTCTTATATACTAAATATGTCTCTAAATATGTCTTTAAATATGTCTTATATACTAAATATGTCTTATATACTAAATATGTCTTATATACTAAATATGTACCAAATATGTCTATTATATACTAAATATGTCTTTTATATATTAAATATGTCTTATATACTAAATATGTCTTATATACTAAATATGTCTCTTATATAAATATGTCTTATATACTAAATATGTCTTATATACTAAATATGTCTTATATACTAAATATGTCTCTTATATACTAAATATGTCTTATATACCAAATATGTCTTATATACTAAATATGTCTTATATACTTAATATGTCTCTTATATACTAAATATGTCTTATATACTTAATATGTCTCTTATATACTAAATATGTCTCTTATATACTAAATATGTCTTATATACTTAATATGTCTTATATACTTAATATGTCTTATATACTTAATATGTCTCTTATATACTAAATATGTCTTATATACTAAATATGTCTTATATACTTAATATGTCTTATATACTTAATACGTCTCTTATATACTAAATATGTCTCTTATATACTAAATATGTCTCTTATATACTAAATATGTCTCTTATATACTAAATTTGTCTTATATACTAAATATGTCTCTTAAATACTGAATATGTCTCTTATATACTGATGTATTGTGTATTAATTTTCATGACAAAATATCTCCATTTGTTGGGGGAATAAAGATATTGAATAGAGGTGTAATTAATTGTTGTCTCCAGGTTGAAATGCATCTCGGATGGATGCCAATAATCGTTCATAGGAGGACATAAATAGATAGCTGCCACCTGTCTTTCCATGAACCAATTAAGATTAATCCGAAATGAATAAATGGATTTTATACATGAAATCCCAATACCATGTTTATCAATCCTAAATTGGAAAAATATTTCATACATTTAGGCCTTACCAAATCGCATCTATGTTTAGCGTAACATCGAGGTTCAAAAACCTATCTAGCTATCCGGAAAAAAAACAAACATATACCTCAGGAAAAAACACAAACTTCAACTTATTCAGATCATATTCAATCGTCAGCGGGTTTACTTTTGTATAAAATTTTTTTACAAATTTTACAAATTTATTATAAATAATGTTAATAATTTGACTTGAGAAAATATTCCGTTTGGAATATTGGTAAATGACTTTACTATACTAATGTCTTTATATAATCCTCATACCACATGTATACCTACGTGCTGAGTGAATCAACTGATACTGTGACTGAAAAAATCCTAGACAATTTCCAGGATATGGACCTGGAGTTAAATCGATATTTGGTTTTGTAACGTAATTGATCCTAAACAGCCACATACTAATACTTAAGGACTTAAAAATGTATATAACTAAACAATTGTTGAAAAACGGCATTAAACTTCAGTGACAATAAGTCACATAAAAACAAATAAAAACATACTAATAGTTTAGGCCATACTTAAAAAAATTGTATTTTTTGTGTGGCTACGCAACCAAAAAGTGGGAAGATAGGTAGATATGTAGATAAGTACTTTTTGTTAACATTTTGTTTGTGCTGAAAATGTAAAGGTGGAATAAAGGACGAAAACTACAAGTTGCCAAACGGCTAGGCACTAAGTATCGTCTCTTTTACAGTCCGGACAAGGTAAATCATGCCAATGTTTGCCCTTTTAACCCCAAGTGTGACCTTGATCTGTGAGTTATGTACATGGGTCTTGCGTATGACACACCATCTCATCATGGTGAACAATTGTGCCAAGTCATTTTGAAACTCATTGATGCACAGGGAAGTTATGGTCCGGACAAAGTTGGACGGACGAACACACGCACGCATGCACGCGCGCGCGGACGCACATACACGGGACTGCCATTTTGACAACTATGACGAGCTTACCACAAGTGGGCTCGACAAAAATAAATGTCAAAATTGCTAAAATAATTTGGGTCGGGGGATCTTTGAATTTTTCGCATAATTGCACACCAACAATTGTTTAAGGATAGCCTTCAGGGACATAGTTTAGCTACAAAAAAGTTCTTATGGCGTGTGAGGCGTGAACTAAACATCATTTAATAAGATTCGATTTAATAGCAAATGAAGAGTGTTATCAAATGTAAATTAACTCAAAATTATTACATATAAATTAATTAAAAATTATTCCACGCGTTATATATTTACAGATTTTGTACTAAACAAATTTAGTTAAACATTTATCCCAAGTCATCAAACATTCACATGTACGTAATAAAACAATACATTTATAAGGAAAGGATTAGAATGAAAGACATTAGAATTCTTCTCCTTAGGCGAACAATCATAAGTTAACACAGGGCTTACTAAGATTGGAGGATGACATTAACATAAATCTATGAATTTAGAAATATTCCATTACATCAACACAGCTAACAAATACTAAATTAACCATCCTTTTTTAAAACAAATCATAACCAATTAATAAAGTGACATTTGTCGTACCTTAGTAACTTCATGTTCTGCTTTATACACTCGTCCAAATGTCCCACGTCCTATTTCAGCACCAATCAAGTAATCGTTCGTGATTTCAGTATCCATAATGTCACGTTATGTGATGGTTAGCGTCTGGGGACGGTTTGCCGAATAATTGCACACACGCGGTAAAATCACTATAGCGCTTTTCAAATTCCTGGTATTTCTCCTATATTTATCGCGCAATACCGAAACATTCCATGCGGGGAATACCCGGAATAGAAACTTACAAAGAATCCCATAATTTGTGAAATAAAGTTCTGGCAGAAATCCAAACGTTATCGAGCCGGATCAAAACCAACGTGGTTAAAAGGAACACAAAAAAGAAAGCTAGTTATTTAATTTCAACTTTAAGGTTCCAAATGTATCACTAAAACAGATCAGTATGTGCTAATTAACTATTTTAAATTGTAAATTTAAACTTTGCAACTATCCGCAGTTAAAACAAATCCGATATTTCTATCCTCAGTGGTAAATAAAATATTCCATATCGTAGATGACCTTGACATTAGCCCGCAATGTATGCAATATGTAAACTAAAAAAAATACAAAAAATAAACCAGGGTTAAAATTGATCGAAGTTTCGGGTAATTGATCATTGATTGAACCAATGAATACCGTGATTCATTTCGATCGATCATTTAAATGCCAGTTTATAAACACTGTAGGATTTTCCCCTATCTTTGCTGTGCTGCGTAAAAACGTAAATATGTAAATGAATAAACGGTTTATAGTAAAATGATACCGAATTTTAAGTTGTTGAATAATATAATACTTGATCTAGTGAACGAGGGAATGCTATGATATGTTTACTTTGTATACACAGGTCACCAGAACAAAATTTACAACCACGTGGTAAAAAGATAAACTTCAAGAGGGTACTTATACACGACTTAATTAAATGGACAAGGACAGGGGCTTACATACCTGTATTTACGATCAGTTCGTACAATATGTTGCGTGTCCATGAAAAATGACAACTTAAAGATCACTACGTGTATATATTACACTGGGCTAGCGTCATTTGGCGACTTTCCAGCTTTAAAAGTGGAGGAAGACCCCAGACATACCCAAGGTAGAACCACCGACCTTCCGTAAGCTAGAGCTAGCTGGACAGCTTCCTCACATGTGAAATATGGTTCCTGGTGGAAATCGAACTCTTGGTGGTGAGGGGCTTGTGATTACAAGTCAGAGACCATAACCACTGAACCACGCGTATAAATATACATGTACAATCAACATGAATATCTTCAATAATATATTATGATAATTTTTATATAAATCTAGTGAATTTCATAATTAAAAATTTCTTTGGCTTATATCTACTGATTCAATGCAAAATACTGATATGCAAAATACTGATACTTTACTTTCAGGATTAAATAGCGGTTTCTCTCTCTCTTCCTCCCTCCCCCTCTCTTTCTAGTTTGTTTATTGCCTTTATTTGGCGGACAGAATGTTGCTAAATTCAATGAGTTGTTTATTTTTGTATATCGTAAAATCATTTTGCGTAGGTCGCCATCTTTATCACATCATATGTTTGTTTAAACAATCTATGTTGCATACTTTTAATATACTTGTGGAATAAATTATTTATTGTATCATTAAATAACTATACACTAATACATCTCATATATATTTCGCACTGAACTTTGTTAGTTTCAAAGGTACTTAGCCAGATAAATATATCCTGACAAGGTATGTAAATTACCAACCTAATAAATTAAGATAGCCAGAAGTTCAGGATGTCTACATGTTTGCAGAATGAATCCACTGACCATGATGTTTTGGGGGTATATTTGTCCATATTTACAAACAGCATAGTACCAGATCTCAATAAAATAGTACCAGATTTCAATAAAATAATGAGTTAACCTTTAAAAACATTGACGCCGTCTACATACGAATTGTAGCCGAACTAGAAGGTCACTTCTAACTTGATGGAAATTTTAGTCAAGCCATCGTTTGAAAAAGGACAACAGTAATAATCTGTGTTTTTCAGTCTGTCAATTGATTGTGTCACGAATCATGAACACTGTTGAACCTCAGGGTGTTATTCATTGCTAGATTTCGCGTCATTTGAGTTGGCATATCGGAAAAATAGTCCCTCTGTTAATTTAGGCATTTCTATCTAAATACATTAATTCATATATTCAGAATACAAAATCAAGAAACTCCACCAGTAGGTTACTTCCAATAAATGTCTGCATTTTGCTATTCATAGAAGTAAAATAATTCGGTATTATAACGGTGCATGCACGACTTACTTCCAATCCTGATCCTATCCACTTTCGGTGTATCTGCGCGAGGAATCATTTCCATAGAATCGTTTTATTTTTCAAAGAAGGTAGAACACAATCTTTTGCTAAAATCGGAATATTATAATCAATCCAACACAAGTCTTGTTTTAGACGAAAATGTCGAGTCAATGCCCGGACTAAGTGCGTGCATACCGTGCTTTTGGGACAAATCCGAGCGTGACTTCCTTCAAACACATTTATGCCCCGCCCATACGCATTAAAACTTCATACGATCGTCTGGATTTTTTTTCAGAATGTTGGAATCGTTTTAAGCAACAGAACTTTTCTTATATTCCCTTTGCTTGTGACTTCATTGTTTGTCACAAACTGTCGATTTTATTGTTTCAACTGCTATCTGATATATCTTTATCATTTAGATGTTTATCAAAAACCCGAAAGTAGCAAATCTATTTGTAGACATGGGACCGGAAGTAGATTTGTTCAATAAAAATCCGTGCTTCTCATAAACAAAAATGGTCGAAATATATCAAATAAAGATGACCACTAGTTTATCTGAAGAAAAATAAAAAATGTGTTATTAAATGCCATGAAATAATGACGAGATCTGTAACTTTTATCGTCAATGAAGCAGACTGACTAGGGTGGTCAATTATCAGCCATATAGTGACTTGTCTGGGTTTCCAACCAGCAAGTTCTGGTGCAGCATTTCTGAGTATAACGCACTGAGGTAACAAGGAAGACTTCCGCATGGAAAATATCCCGTTACAGTGAATAATGAATAAAGTATTGTAGCGTCATAGAAAATAAACTCATTTTGAATTCAAATCAATATCTAACAATGGCAAACTGATTGATGCATGAAACAAAAACAAACACGATATGCATAGTTATGTTTATTCATTTTGTGTTTAGTTGCGTGTTCAAAAACTACAAAAGTGATATAAGGTAGAATTGTTAGCCACCTAACAGGGAGATTCCTCTGCATATCTATAAATAGAAATCATGATGTACTAAGTCTATAAATAGAAATACCCATAATTCAGCAGTGTAGATGAATGCCAGCTATGGTTAACAAGACTAGCCATAATGTGATAAAATAAGATTTTATAAAATGCTTTTTAATATGTTAATTGTAAAATTAACGTACAAAAGTTTTTATTGGTGGGCCGGAGGTTTCAGAAATCATAAATATACTATAGATCAAACTGACTATAACAAGGGTCTTTCTATCTGAGTGACCCTGCTATAACCAATCAACAGAAAAACCAGTACCGGGAGAATTTAAGCAAATTGCCTTACACTCATTACACTGATATTGGCCTAATATCAAATCTAATACACCTGATTGGTGGTTTTAGAGTTCAGTCATAAAATTGACCTTTAACACAGATTCTGACAGTTAAATTCCAACACTTTGAAAATCTCTAGTTTAACGAAAAATATTCACAAACATTTCTTCAAAGAAACACTTTATATATCAGATTATGACTAATACAAAACATTAAACCATATAAAATATATAAATGTAACAAATCAATGAGATACATAAGAAATAGATAGACTTAAATCTAGAACAACCGAAAATCTCCAAGATATTAGTTTTAGCAACACCTAAATTCAACTAAGATGACAATGGTATACAAAAAAGTGGGTGGGGTAGAATTTCCACTGCTAGATGGCGAACAGAAATTATTATAATCCATAAATATAAATTAACCAGAAAACAACGGAGAAACAAAAACTATATACACTTTACACAATGTTATGGGACACAATTATACAGATAATGTTTAATTAATGAAAACATGCTCACTCTAATTAAATAACAATTAGCAAAAAACTGTTTAAAATAATCTGTCAGAATACCCAGGTTTAACATAGAACTAGAAAAAAACAAAGAACATTAACATGGAATTTTTTTGAAACGTTTTTCAACAAAAGCCTAAAACAAGCTTGGAACAACAAAATGCACGAATATCTCGTGCATAAACAAAAATCCAGTCAACAAAGATTTATAATACTTCTACATCATTTTAGAAAGTAATCCAGACATTAAAAATTGATTTTATTCCATCATTAATGTAATGTATACAACAAAACCAATAAAAACACAAAATGGTGGGACGAATTGTGGCCTAAATGTACAGAAAATTCTGGTCATTAACTCAAGTTTAGGGTTACATGCTAGTAACATGTACATTAAACGTCAATCAGTTATATTTATTGGAGTTCCACATATTAACTTATATAATGAAAATATCATCAACACAAACTAGGAAACACAGGCTGCACCAGAATGTATAAAAAAAGTTCTTCAATTCACAAAATATCTCAAGATTTTTCTGAAGACAAACTTTTCATTTCATAGTAAATGAAAATACTGTGCTAGAAATCTAACCGTCAAAGACAGAAGTAGCAATATGTTCCAAAAATGTATAATTATCATCACATACTGATAGGTTATCAGTTCCATAACTCTATAAAATAAGTTTGAATTTAAGACAAATTTAGTCATTAGAGATACAATGTACAAACTAGGACCTTTTCACGAAATGACATTAAAGAAACAAAAACAAAACTCATGAATATTGATTGTGAATGAGTTTTTTTTTTGAAAAACAGGGATTTCCAGAAACAAAAATTGGTCAGGACATGGAAATCGGAGCAAATAAAACGAGGTGAATGAAGAACATGTTACTATGGAAGTCATGTATGGTCCTCTGTGTTGGGTGGAACAAAAACAAATTCTGGACACACAGAATGCGTTTATGAGTTTTGACACTTATTCAACATCAAGTGCATACATACCGTGCATGTGCGGCCATTGGGTGATCCATTTCTTAAGTCAAGTATACATTTTACCATGAAAAAGTTGGTATATATGGTAAACTCTCTCTTAAGACGAGAGCATAAATTTGTATTACAATTTGCGTATTACAAAATCTTGCAGTAAACAATTTCATATTTCAAATGAGATGACTACAGCTTTATAAATACATATTATCTCTTTTGCTTAGTATGCAGTCCTTATTTTTATACATATTTAGGATGAAAATCAAATGTTTCACTCAGTCAGATTCATTACTCTGATAAATAAGCATATAACCCAATCACTGTTAATCCCTAATGGACCCCTTTATTGAAAAATAAATGTCCTTTATCAGGTAAACATACAATAAGTATAAAATCAAGTAGAGACCTAAGTTCTCAAAGAAAAAATTCTCAAAGAAAAACTAAAAAAGGGGCAAGAAAGACTAAATAGAAAAAAGAATAAAAAAGTGCAAGCAATATTAAATGGGACACAACTCCGTACTGACATCTGAAAATTTATAAGAATGAAAACTTAGAGTTGTAGTAATGGTTTAGTGTCATTCATTGATGTTTATTTTGTTGATACTTAATGTTTATGAAAATATGGTACAGCCATATGTAACTTTATTATGACCTTTGTTTACAGAATGACTAATACAGTAGATACTTCTTTTTTCATTAGGATTTAACATTGTACCAACAGCTGGGGTCATTTGGCGACTTTCCACATTTAATAGTGGAAGAAGACTCCAGGCATACACCTGGGTAGAACAACTGACCTACTGTAAGCTAGCTGGACAGCTTTCCTACAAGTGAAATTTTGGCTTCGATAGATATTTCTTACATATCTAAAAATCTAAATGAGACTAATAAAACACATATTTAAATCCTTACCACAACTTGATTTCATTTTACTATCAAATGAAAGTAGTACCTAGATTTTGAGAAATATGTCATAAATCAGAACTCTAAGTCCCTTAAAAACTAATACTTTATCAAATTTAAAGATAAAGCCATTTACTTAAGTTTGAGTGGTCATTAACACGCAGAATGAATCGTTACATGGAAGTCAGTCATTTTCACAGTAAATTTTAATAAACATGCTGTCATATGTAAGTCAAATTACAAAATAATTTACACTTTGTACAAAATACATGAACACAGACATTCATAAATTAACCATTCATAAAAAATTCAACATACTACCTTAACAATCTAAATTTTTGAATACCAACACATGACAAGTTTTAGCAAAACTAATACAACTGTTACAATAATACATCAAATTATGCAACACAAAACAGCTTCTGTTTCATCAGGTCAAACTAAACAACAGTAATTATCTTTAAAATCAAATCTTCAGCCATACATAAAACATGTTTCTAAGGTAACTATGGCCAAAGTCAAGGACCCAAAAAGACTATCCAAAATTTTCTATCGTCAGCACAATAGCAAAAATAGACTTTAAATTAACAATTATATTCAGTATAAATGTTTTACAAGCATACATTCTCAGCACCAGGTAAAAAAACACATTCTATTCAAAACATCAAATATACAAACACCAGACATGACACATTTTTGTAATTTCACTAAAATGATCGGACATAAAAACTTTGGTCAGATGAAGGCATTTTTTAACTTAAATCAAGTCCCCCATATACTTTATAACTCCTGAACAATCCTAACTCTAGATTCAACTGTAGTATCAACTGAACAGGAAGTATTTATAGAGAGGCTCCAATTTTACCTCATTATTAGAGAGTATATCCTGGTTTTGAAGAATACAGACGTAAATTAGCGATAGACTTATACATACAAAGAAATTCAACACATTTATAAATGCAAGTTTGACAGCAACAGATAACAATAACAGGAATTCCACAGAGATCAGGGTTACCTGTGATTGTTTCCAATATTTCTTGAGAAAAATGGCTCCAAAATCAAGCTTTCTAATCACCATGGTAACTATAACATAAATATGCAAATACATGAAATAAAGCACGAAAATAATCGAAACAATTAGTTGATACAGTTACAAGATAATAAATACATTTCTGTGGTTACCAGAGATGGTAAATTAGCGAGTTGATACAAAGCTACTAAAAACGAAGCCATTTTCAACAATGTGAAATATGAATATAATGACTGAATGATGTAACTTGCAAAAACGACCAATCAATTCAACTGAGGAAATACTTTTCATGAAGTTATACATAAATGCTAGCATAATAAAGACAATACTGCAAACAAAATAAATAATGAAAAGATGATCAGTGTATGTAACTTGATAAATAAAATTAATTATACATTATACATAATGTGCTGTGTGTGATAAAGTGTATCTATGAGGATGTTTAATGGAAATTATGTCCGTATAATCTTTCACATTATGTAGTATTAAAAAAATTCAAGCTTCAATATTACAGATGATATTTTTTGAAAATATTTCTTTTCTTAAGTACTGTCTGTGTAATAAATATTCTGGGAAAAATATTCTGTTTTTGTTTATCTTAAAAAACCTAATGAATCTAAAACTAAAATGCTTTCCTAAATTTTGTACCTTGATTCAAGGGCTTTAACTCCATAAATATTCATTGGTCACATACAAAAATTTGTCAATAATATTTAATACGCAATACCATTCCATCAAAGAATGAACTAAATCACTACAGAAATATATTACTGTCATCAATAAATGCATATACAAGTCCTAAAAACACATTAAAACAAACTTGCCATTGGTCAGATCAAAAATTCAAACCAATCAATCAGATGGTAGGATTTTGAAACTGGTTTAAATGCTCAAATTCATTGGTTGAGACTTTGTTTTAGAGAAAATATGGTCTTGGTAACACTGAACTTTGAACATAGATCCAAATATATGACTACAAAATACTCATCATACAACAATGCATAGACTTGTTATTGAAACTCAAGTATTCTTTAACGTATACATATTTTCATGAGGGGAAAAAATCCAACATAATTCAAATAAAGCCAAATGATTTCCTTAAAAAAGCAACAAGATATAGCACTTTGAAGCAAAATAATGCAGTATCAAAGTTTGGCACAAAAAATATTTTTTTCTACTTTTGTTTCAAATTTTCTTTACAAAAAATTCCAACAACAAAGTGGTTACCATGACAACAGAGTAACATAAGTATATAAAAATAATACATGGCAGAGTTCACCAATGCGTTCATAGTTGGCTTAAGCACTATATTAATGTGGATATATCATATGGCTTATCGTTAAGCACTAGTTTAACAGACAGACACAAGAAATCTGGAGAGCCAACAAGCCTAATTGGTTTCATAAAAAAATTCTGCAAAAGCTGTGTTTAACAAATTAAACATTAAGAGATTAACACATTACAGACTCAATTAGATTAAGATATCAATGCTAACATGTTTTTTTCTCTACTGAACAATATTTCACTTAAGCAACACTAGTTCCCTTGCTTTCTACAGCATTTTTTCCCATTTCATAACAAAGATTTACATTGCTAGTCAAATAACACAAAAACGGCTTCAACTAAAAAATCTGGTAAGAACATTATTACTTGACCATTATCTTTGAGCTTATCTGGACGAAAAATACACGACATAAACAAACAACCTCTCACTTCTGAATAACTTTACATTGTGGTTAATAAAGAATCTTGCATGCACAGAGTACTTCAAATTGTGCAGTTGGTGGAAGTTGATGACGAATGAGAGCCAGGCAAGTTGTAAGCCTATCCATGGGCACAATATCTTGGTCATTCATCGTGATGTAAAATCATGATGCTTAACTTTCATCCATGGCCAGTGTGATCCAGTGTGCCGTTACCCCGCCCTCATTAGGTGTGCTGGCTTAATTGGCATCCATACTGTGAGACACATTGTCGGGACACATATATAATATAAACTACACGTCCAAATGTCTTGTATTACGTTTGTGTAGCTGATAGTGTTTCTAATGTGGGATATATAGCAAGTAACACAGCAAACAATAACATCAATAGAGGTATACATGACACAAATGATATCTGAAATAGAGAAAAAAAAACAAACCAATAATGAATCACAATATTATCATATACAAGGATGTCAATGATCACGTGAGGGAATATAGGAGAAATTACAACCCCATCTAATAAAACTATAATTTATTAGCAAATCTAAAAAACTGGATCTAGACTCTCATTTAAAATATTCTGAGTGTGAATGGAGGAAATCCTCTATTAAGGAGGAGACATCTGTGTGTATCCATGGAGCATAAGAATGCTGACCAGCACGTTTTTTACCATCAATAAATTGACAAATAAATTCAGGAACAGGTTAGCAATACAAATCATCTTATATTAGTAATTTAAAGAGAAAAATATATGGCACCTTATGTGTAAATGATCCTACACTACTAAAAATATTAACTTTATAATACATTTCAGTTTCTGGAAAACCAAGTAAATATTGATTCATTCTATTCGTGGTAACAAAATGGGACTCTGAATTCAAGATTTATATTCCTAAAACCAGGAAGTATCAGGCAAGCAATACTGTAAGTACTATACAAGTCATAGCCACTTAGTGTTTCCATTAACAAATGATTTTCAAAGATTTGACAAAATGCATGAGAAATGTGTAAAATAACAGCAAAGAAAAGTATCAAAAACCAAGTTTACAGAGAATAGCTTAAAGTATGATTATTACTAGTATTAAATATGTCATTTCTGCAATACTGTAAGTACTATACAAGTCATAGCCACTTAGTGTTTCCATTAACAAATGATTTTCAAAGATTTGACAAAATGCATGAGAAATGTGTAAAATAACAGCAAAGAAAAGTATCAAAAACCAAGTTTACAGAGAATAGCTTAAAGTATGATTATTACTAGTATTAAATATGTCATTTCTGAAAAGTTTCATGACAACAACTTAAAGAACTATCATCAGATGAATATTAAGACCCAGTGCAATCTTCAATTAATACTATTTGTAGCTATTTATTGCTAAGAAACATAAAGGACATCATCAAAAGAGAAATGTAAAAACTTCAAGACAAAGAGAAAGTAATAGTAATAAACTGAAAAGTTAAAACATCCTGATTATTAAGCATTTATTTCATGATTACATTTACAAAGTCATACTTTGACATGTGTACATAGAATGCAAGAGTTGGAAAATGCTGAGAGAACATATCTATAGTTTATGCAATGAGTCTATTGAGCAAGTACATTTTAAGACTGGAAAATGATGCTTTTTCTCGTAAAGACAGAATTGCATGAACAATTTTCATTCATTTTTCCACTACCTTCATTTTCTCCTTGGCTAATGAAAGAACATTTTCATCAAGTTATACAGATATGTATGCCTTGCATATGAACAAGATTGCTTAAATTAATGTAAATAACATGTTTCTCAACTCTGTATTAATAGGAAAATATTTTCATATTTTAATTAACAGAAATTGAAGCAATAGGGTTTTATTTAGTTTATTGACAGTATCTCCATCCAGTAGATAATTCAACCACTGCTTGTGACTTACTAACAAGAACCAGTCAAGCGGCTAATAACCTCATTACAGAATTACCATATCTTCAGTCAAACTCTCAGTAACAACCAGTGCCCCAGCTAAGGTCATGAATCTATGACTACTGAGCCAACATTTCTGATTGCTTTTTACTAGCTCAGCAAGAACCTCAGTCTTTCTCAAAATCTTAAACATTGAAATCAAGCTTATAAACAATCAAATATGATTTGATGTTGTTAAATTCAAGATTGACCTCGTAGCTCAAATGACAATTTTGTATTTCAAATATTGTATAAATTAACATGATACAATTATACAACTACTGAAACAGTTACATAATCAAAATATTTAATTACACATATGGACAACATGCATACTGACCTCAAATAAATGGAAAGAAAATGAAATTTGAGCTATGAGACCAATCTCAAGTCTCATAACATCAGACCAATGTCCAGATAAGAGTTTGCTGCCACATGACATACATGGTAATACTTACAAGTTTGCTTCTTCCTGCTATACGACCATAGTCACCAGACATACGTTTGAGTTCACCTTTAAGGCGAGAGATTTCCTGATCACAGTCTTCACACTTCTTCTTTAGCTTCTGAATTTCTTCCTTAGCCTCCATTAACTGAAAGAAAACGCAATATATCCAAGTAAACAAAAGGTCTACATTGTAGCAAAAAGAGTCACATTGTACCAACTATCATTTATGTGCTAACAAATATCTCAAGGCATTGGGCAACATGAAAATAACAAACCAATGTGAACAAACTGTTGAATCAGAAAAAATGCATTTTCCACTTTCCAATATTTTGAAACTTTCAAAATTTGAAATTAAGTTAAAAACCATTTTGTCATATATGTTTATTACCACTATAATAATGAAATGATTATAGAGTATTAACTTTTTTCAAAACTGGCTTCAGACTAAATTCAGAAAAATTATAGTATTAAAATTGACTAAACAAAATGTTGCATGAAAAAAATGCCAAACTGTTGTATAAGAAAATGTGAATGCATACAAAAAAAATACATCCAAGCTAATATTTGAATATATAAAAAGTAAACAGCATTAGTCTAATGCAAAAGATTGTTTTGAAAAACAAATCACTATTTCACTAATATCATGTACAAATCCAACCCATGCAGAGTAAAATATATGCATTAAGTAAAATACACAATGCAGAAAATGTCTTAACAGGGGGTGGGGTAATAAAATAATTCTGAAATGCCATTTTTAACAGAATCCTTGACAATTGCTGTAATACATTAAATATTGACACAATCAAGGGTTCATTTTAATTTCAATAATTTTAACTTTGTACGCAGACTAGAGAATTATGAATGATTCTTTATTCTATAAATTAGTAAGATGAACATCATTAAATTATTATGTTTAACCCAGAAATTATGTTTATTTAATTACATTTAATCTCCTACAAATCTGACCAGTACAATCTCCTGGCACAATGTAATTGAAGTAAATAGATAAGTCACTAGCCCAACTAGTCCAGGAAAAATACAAAATTGTCTCAAAGGAGAAGAAATTTTAATTTATAATAAAAGATCAGGCTTATACAATTTCAATGACAATCAGTATCAAAAACTTAAAGCACACACAGCATTTGTCTCAGAGAAGTACAGTAAAACCTCACTTAATATTAAGACCATCTCATAATAACAGCCACTTGGCCACGACTGTGGTCCATTGCTTAGTGCGCTGGACTTGTAACCCAGTGATCCTGGTTCAAATCCCGGTCGCTGCATGTCATACCCTTCTATGAAAATTTGACAAAACTGAAAATTTTTCTTCCGTATGACAAGTCACCAGCTCCTTGAGGAAGGGTAATTTAGTACTAGTTTGTATACAGTCCAGGTTAGGTGAATCGGCTGCCGTATATAACTGATAAATTCTTGAAAAACGTATTTACTGTACCTAAATAATAAGGCATATTTTGTGGGTTTTAAAGGTGGTCCTAATATCAGGGGTTTATTGTAACGGTTTATTGTAACCAGCAAGAAGTTTCAATGAACAGTCAGGGAAGAATTTAAATAGACAAAATTTCATTATTCTACAGAACTACAATCAACTCAAGCTAATAATACAAAAAAATGTGCGCAAGGAAAAAAATAAACAGACCAGAAAATGAAAATGGATGTATAAATCATACATTAACAAAAGAGAAACCAAAGATTTTTATCAAAACTATTTAATGAAACAGATAAAAGATACAACTCTACAAATGGAAAGCTTAAATATGAAAAATATAGAATATGCCACAAAAAGAACGATTAATCATTAACTGTGAAAAGTTCTTCAATTACTTCAATCAACTGAGAAGTCAAAATCTCTTTAAAATTGCTTGGGGGATCAAAAACATGATAATAACTGTGGCCTTTTTCTTTTGTGCATCATGCATGACTTTATGTGCTAGTAAAATGGTCCAGAAATTTAACCTTTCAACACACACTGTTGTTACTTTACACTGAGGAAATGGTTCTTTTTTTCACTGGGATTTTAAGTCGCATCTAGGGCCAGGGTGACATTTTCCAGTTTTAAAGGTGCAGGAAGGCTGTAGCTGAAAACCTGGGTAGAACCATAGACCTTCTGTATGTTAGCAGGATGGCTTCTCCATATGTCAAATTTGTCTGGTCCTGGTGAGGGGCCAGTGATCACAAGTAGAGACCACAAACACTTTACCATGGAGGACCCCACCAAAGGTCAAGGACAATACAGCTTAATATAGCAAGACCAGAAGGAAGTCAATTTTAAAACACTTTAATTATTAAACCAAACATTTAGGAATTTAATACAAAAAAATGTCAATGGATTAGCAATAATAACAGCCTATGCTTTAAAATGTTTAAATATTTGTGACACCACTAACTAATACTAAATCAAATGACAAAAACATTGTTAAGATGTTTACATTAACCTTTTACTTAGATTAAAATAAATTTGATCTTTCTTTGTCAATTTACATTTCTCAACCCTACTCTAATACAAACTCTGAACATGATCTCTATGGCCAAAGAAATCCAACATTGTTCTCTATAATCATATACTTAGGCTAGAAAAAGTTTACGGCTACTTGACCAAACAAATTATAGTAATACTATGTAGACTGAAAAAGCTTTGCATTTTTTCTAAACACCTTTTCTTAGAATGCATGGTATAATTCATTCACAACTATTTTCCTACTTCAGATTTCACTCTTTCAAACTTTAGGGTCAACACCATAAAATACTTTCAGTCTGGTAACCATAAACATTTTCCTGGCCTTATCATGCAGCAAGACTAGGTGCACTAAACGCAAACCATATGGAGGGGTGACCATGGAAGCAACAAGAAGAGCATGCAGTTGCCATGACAACATAGTCACATAGAGCGCCTTGTACCTGCTGCCTATAATAGAGTGAGTCAGAGTCGCCAAGTCTCACCTCCTGCTTCGAACTCTCATTCTCCTTCTGAGAATCCGTGAGATTTGACATCCAAGTGGATTCCTTGTCCTGCAGACGATCTTTCAATGCTTCCAATTATTTATAAGACTCTTGAAGTTTGTTATACTCTGAGGATAACTGAAGATTTTCCTTCCTAGACCTAAATAAAGATTTTCAAAATTTCAAAACCATTAGGAGATTTCATAATACAATTTTTGAAGATTATGCATACAATGTACAATAAGACCTCAATATTAAGGCCATATTTGAGATCAATCAATAAAATCAGTCTTATTATTAAGATGGTTTTACTGTCAAGTTGACATAACAACGAAATATTGAAATCTGGTCCACAAATAAGTTTATTGTACATACAACCAAGTATTGTATTATTAATATTTTCATATCTATACAGTATTATCAAACTTACATTCTCATGTCAGATTCTATTGCTTGTATTCGTTTCCTAAGACTCGAACATTCTTCCTTCAGAGCCAAAAACTCATTCGCTGTAAAATTATAAAACAAGAAAGACAATAAAAAGGATGAAAAAAAAACACCTACAATCCTATTATACACATCAAAGTCAATAAGAAACATTTTGAATCTGGGTGTGGTGTTATAAAACTTGAGATTTATCTCACTAATCAAAATTTAATTTTCACATTCTTCATTTAAAAAAGGTGGCATTATGAGGTGCCTGCCAGTCCACTTTGAACTATATCCCAGGTAATAATGACTGCCAATACTGGTAAATGGTACAGAGGAATTGCTTGATAGGTGTAAGGCCACTAAATTTTTTCATCACATTTAATTACAACTACAGTCAAACCTGAGATAATGGCCACCTACAAATGAAGGCCTCTCTATGATTAACAACCACTTTTTAGAACAGACTTATAGACAATAGATTTAATACAACTCTGAATAAAGACCAGAGTTTTCTCTCAATGGCCTTTGTTCACAGGTAAGACTGTATTTATAATATGACTGCCTCAGTGAACAGCTAAACCAAAGCCATACCAAATAATGAAAGTAAATAAAGTTCAGTATTCTTTTTTTCATTTAGAATTACATCCCTTGGTTATAGTTAGCATAAATAGCTTGGAGCTAAATTAACACTCATCCACACATCAGCAAGATGCTTGTGTTTACATCCAGTGGAATCCAGGTCAAATTATTGTATTACACTATCAGCCTGGTTTACAATTTAATATAAAATCCTAGTATTGCATACTTAATCATAGTATGAACCAAGTCTTCATTTTTAGCTTAAGGTGACTATTTTTTAATAGAAATTCTTTCTTCAAACATTTTAACTGCAGAACTTTTAAAACCATTTTAGATTGCAATTAATTCAATAAGAATTTTAACTGTGAGTAACAACAGCGCTACAGCTGTCTGGTTCACATCCTAACTAACAGGTCACAAATGATGTAGTCATATAAATGTAACATCAGGAAAATGGGGGAAATTCATTCTGTTAGGTTGGCAGAAAAGGGGCCAATTCCATAATGCTTTGTGATGGTAATACATTTAAACAATAAAAACTGCATGGGAAGTTGAATTCATGTCGCAAAATTAAAGACAACAAATAAACAAATTTTGGCACAAAAACCACTCCATAATTATGTAACAAACACACCAATAACAACAAACAAACTATGAACATACTAAAAAAACAATAACACAATTATAGAACACTGCTATTGTATTATAAAACCAATGTTCAAGTCATGCATTATATATATGAATAAACATATGTGCATAAAAGTGATACTAACGATATACATATGTGTGTGTAATAACTAAAGCCACACAATCATTTTTTTTATGTATGAGTTGCAGGTAATTCTCGCTATTATGTCTATAAAATGATGCATATGAATCATGAGTGACCGCTTAGTTAGTTAAAACTATACCAAATGATGAACTCAGCCAATCAACTACGCACACAGCAATACAAAACACATCTACCAATGATATCTTCACCCAAATATTTTAACATCCAGTTATGGTAATGGCAATGATGTTTTTTCAAATAAACTCAAAAAATACTTTGGCCACAATGGTCTTCACAACTCCAGCCTCTACACCTCTGATCACAAAACGTTAACAGGCAGAAATTCCATAAAGTAAAGCAAATGTTGCTGAATGATTGAGTAAATCTTGAAGAAAAAAAAACTAGTTTTTGTGCAAGAAAAAACCACAGGAAACATGAATGGACCGTCCTAACAGTAAAAATAGAGCAAAAACAACACAAGCACTGAAGCAGACATATACTTTACAAGACAACCAAAATTACAAAAAAAAACAAGTAATGACCATGTAACCGATAGAATATCTACAAAATACCACCAAAAGCACACTAAATGAAGCAACAATGAAAACATAGCCAAAACAGTCTTAGAAATTAATAAAATCTAACATAATGTATAGTCTAATTACACCTCTCTATTGATTAAAGTTTGATATAACAGAATAGCACATTTTATGTAGAGTTTTTATTAAGATTTTAAACGGGCAAAAATTAATAAACACCTATTTTGGATAGCTATTTCAAAATTTTATTTTATTTTCAAAAGACATCACATTAAAATACAGACCATTTGGAATCTATAACACTGGAGACTCTTTGACAAAAAGGTGATTTCGAAGACTGCATAAACTTGTACAAAGAAATCAGCAACTTAATATAACAACGACAGAAAAATGTAAAGCAACTGATAGTCGTATGATATTCCCAGCACAGATAAATGTGGATGTACGAGTGTTTACCTTGTCGTTTACTAACGGGAAGCTTTGAAGGTGTTTCTCCTATATGAAATGAATATCTACTATGGGGGTTGGAGCGTTTCTCAGGCGTACCACGCCGACCATTTCGCATGTCTACGTTATCTGGAGAAGGCGACGGCTGATGCCGTAGCTTATCTACATGAAAACCAAACAAGTGATAAACAGATGAACAATGACAAAATGTGATCACAGCAAAAATAAACAGACAAGATTCATTCCATGCAATGCAGAGTTGTAGGAGGGGAACCATGAAAGTCCCACAACATTTAAAAGACAACGGAAGAGCAACTCAAAAGAGGAGGAACCTAATTAGACAAGCAGTAAAAACAATCCTGATGATTATTTTAGAAATGAAACTAAAAACATGCCAAAATTATGAATGATAGAATAACAACATACAGCGATATTAGTAAACTTGAAACATGCGTGACAGAAAGAAGAATTTTTGACTGTCTAGAAATAGCACAGACACAGGAAGTCAGCCATTCCCAGCATACATTGCACTGGAAGTAGTGATTTAAGACAATCAACAGAAAACAAACAAACAGAATACATGCCAAGAAATACAAGCATAAGTGTCCATAAACAATTGCAAACAGAAAGTTTCTCAAACAAATCAAAAAAGCACACAATTTCTACCCCACTGAAATAGCATAACAAGTACCAAGGCTTGATGTTAAATTCACAGGATTTTTATTGTATGAGAACTGGAGCCCAACACAAGGAAAATAACCTGTAAGCTTTACCAGCAGACCAAACACACTAACATACAAGAATTGGCCTCCAGGTCAATTAAGTACACATGTACTAATTTCTGGACCATGAGTGAAACAACTGCTAACCACCCCATCCCTCTCAAATAATCCATACGTCTCAAATAATCCATATGTCTCAAATAATCCATCCCTCTCAAATAATCCATACGTCTCAAATAATCCATATGTCTCAAATAATCCATCCCTCTCAAATAATCCATACGTCTCAAACCTATGCAATTTTGGCAAAATATGTTGCACCATAATATCATAAACTTCATCTCATGCAGGACAGCAAACATAAAGAAAGTTTGAGCGTGTTGTGTTATTGTTTCATCATGATTAGGGTTCACTGTAACAATCATTCTTATTGCAGCAATGTTTCAAATAATGGATAACAGAACTGTCACCTTAAGGAGAAGATACAAACAATGAAAAATCCTTTTGAAAAATTCTGAACTTTTGGTTTGCCATTATCAGAAGAGAATGAATATAGAACAGCTAAAACTATAAATACATTGTCGAAGGTATTTTACTGAACTATGTATTAAGTTTTATTCGTATCAGTTAAAGTGAAAAGAAATTAAAGCTGACAAAAAATGTGCTGGTTCAATCAACAATTTAACCTTCATTGACTAACAGCAGATTATAGCATACCTCCATTCTGGGCGATAACAGAAAACAGATACCTCTTGTATATAAATTCATATTGGATTTTAAAATACAATCACACAGCAGACCATGAAGCCAGCATGAAAGTGGTATTAGTACTGGTCATTTCTGGGTTAGTGAATATTTCATACATTCAAGGTAAGCACTGGACAACAAGGTCCAAAATCATAACAAAACCATCACTCAAATCTCATATTTCAAATCTCAGCACTCAAAATCTCAACTTTCAAAATTTATCATTATAAGTCATAGAGTGAAGATATAAATTAGAGAAACTTATCACATTATGAAGTGAGGACTGAATGAGCTATAATCCTTTTTTTGAGATTCAGAGTAAATCTCATGTCCGAGAGTAATAACTGAAGTGAGAATGTATTTAAAGAACACTCAGATCTCAGGTCCAAAGTTTGAAAACTTGAGATCAGCATCAAATCTCAAATAACATTTATTCCTCAACCAATTCCTGACCCCTATGTATGCAATATGTGTGTACATAAATATTTCAATCAATTGACTTGTGTACAAACAACAATTTGAGAATTTATCTGATCCTTTCATAATTAACATTGGGACATTAAAGGCACAAAACTGATATTTGAGCAAGAAGGACAATCTCAAAGTTGTCTTATAACCTCAGACCAAGAATCACAAATTGCTCTAAAATGTCAAATTTATGTTAAAACATCAAACCAAATGTTGTGATGCAAAAAAGTTACAGTAACATAAAAATTTTAACCATGTAATGTAATCTCAAAATTTATTTGAGTAAAGTTTGAGAGCTAAGAACTGTGTGCTAAGATTTGAGTATTAGTCACAATTTTGAGACAGGGAAGATATCTGAGGTTAAGTGAATTAAGAGTGGGAGGGGTAATGTTACATGGACATGTGGTTGTTAGTGTATAGATATATACATGCTGAGAGCATTGTCAACTAAAAATGAAAACTACTTGTAAATATGTCCATAATATTTACTATTATACATCACTGAATCAATAAAACATTAAACTGAATTAAATTAAAATGCCATATTACAGTAAATATTAAATGGAAGAAAATGCATTAATTTCAATTTATTTCCATTTTTTGTTGATTGCTTGAATCCTGAAATTTCACTCAAATGATCAGTTAACCATAGATGTGATTTATTATCATAAAAATGTTATTCTGTGACTACAATTTCACTGTTAGCTATATTTTGACAAGTAAAATAAATTGTCATCTATATTCAGTTGAATAAATAAATGAAATAGAGTGGGTGGGGTAACTGGCTATACTTAGGTGTCTACTCAATATAACAAAAATACAATCATTTAACAAACAAACATAACTGTGCTTTTTAAAACATCACACACCATAAAGAAACAATTTCTTTCTTTTTTTCAAAATAAGATTTTTTAAATACTGCTGAAAATTTTATGAACTGTGCACTTTCAGAAAAATGGGAAAACTTTGAACACTGGTGTAAAGACACTTGACGAGTACACATGGACTTACTGCGTAACTGAGCTGCCTCATTCTGACTCTGTTTGCTTGCTTGTTGAGATTCGGACAATGTTTCTGAAAAATCAAGCATAATAGAATAATACACACATTTTTCATATAAATTCAAAAAAATATTTGACAAAACTTACATAACACACTTAAAGTAATGCATAGGGCTTTTATCTAGTCACACACTACATTCTTAAAAAAATAAAATTAAACAATGTGGCTCATATAAAACCCTTTCCTACAATTTTCTTTTACTTTTCATGAAACTTTGACATTTTTATCACATACATTTTTTACCTAATTAAACAAACAGAAATCATGCCTGCTATGGCAGACAACATTAGAACATAGAGCAGTATTACACATTATAATTAATCAATATTCAATTAAAAATGTTAACAAATGAATCCAATACATCTAACATTAATTCATACAATAATAAAGTTTACTTTTTGTTTCAATAAGACTCTTCTTTGTTTCTTCGTGACTTAATTTCTCATCCTCCAATAAACCTGGAATATATTCAACCACAAATTAAATCTTTTGAAAGAAAGACCTTAATTCAGAGTCTGATTAAGTCTAATAATATTATACCAACACATGTTTGCAAACTAATGGCCATAGTTCACAAATAACCACTTTTCACAGATGACTTTATTTCACAAATGAACACTTTACAACCAGAGTTCGGCAGGGTAAAAATACAGCCTTAAAAATAATGCCCTTTGTCTTGCAAACTGTGCCTTGTTATGATAATTATTCCAAGTGTCATTTTGATATCTTTAAAAGTGTTTGAGTAATGGGCTACATTAAAGTTTTTGCACGAAATGTTTTTCACAGAAGACCACTTTCCACAGGTGACCACTTTCCACAGGTGACCATTAACTCAGGTTTTACTGAATTTTTATAGCACGATACAAATACTTCACTTTCATAAAGACATCATGACAAAGCTATCAATAATCATATGAAAGACAAAGACAGATGCTATCTTATCCAAAGTAAACCTAATTAATGCAAAACTGAACAAAGTCAATTTAGATATTTGTGATCAATTCATATTTTAACTTTTATAACTCAGAGAGCAGACAAGATGATAAAATGACTGAGGTATCATCCTTTATGTGCTCCTTACACACACAATGCACTTCTAATACATTACTGTAATACTTACTTTTGGCATTCTCTAGATGCTTCAATGTTTCTCCATGTTTCGTCTTCTCTTTCTCGATATCTCCTGTAAGTGAACAAACATTAGCGTACATAAACATATGATATGTTAATAAATGAATTGTTCTAGTTAGGAATTTTAGACTGATAATATTAAACAATTCATTTATGTAAAAGCTTGGTCTTAAACAGACTTGTAATCAGATTGCAGACAGAGCCTTGTTTGTCATTTGACTATTTTGGAAGTTAGTCCAGAATCAACCAGTCAGGAAGTACTGCAACAATCTAAAATAACTTTAATAGTGATAAGAGATTCTGTTCATAATTAGCCATGTTTATGTTGAAGATAAATCAACATTTAAAGGAATATATTTGACAAATATCCATCACAACAAGTCAATGATCAATACAAGATGAAAATATGAGAAAACAAATCAAAGAATTAAATGTCTTCTTATTCTCATCTTAATGCTATCTTTTTGTGACTAAGCAAGGATTAAATCCACACTGTTAAGATGACAGCACACAGCTATCATAATTCCACACTGTTAAGATGACAGCACACAGCTATCATAATTCCACACAGTTAAGATGACAGCACACAGCTATCATAAATTCACACTGTTAAGATGACAGCACACAGCTATCATAATTCCAACCACACTTCACCGACTGAACTGTGATTCATTTCCTGTAAGGTTCAGCAAATAACCACTATAGATTAATTTTCATCATATCACACTGATAACTGATGACAACTTCATAGATTCACTAGTACCAATTCAGGTTAAAATCCTGCTTATGCTAGAATTTGAGCCTGTAATACTCAAACTGGGATTTGAGTTTAAGAGCTTTGAGTTGTGAGTTGAGAGTTTGGACCTTAGATCTCAATACTAGACAAAATCTCCTGAACAAACATTCAGCTACATGTATGTCCATACCTTTAAGAATTTCAATCTGTTCTTGATTGTGCTTTGATATTGTTTGCTCATCTACAAGTTGGTCTGAAAGCAACAACAAATTTTACCACAAAATAACAATAAAAACATTTAAATTTATAAGAAACATTCAACAACAGATGGTTAGTTAACTGTTTAAGAACAAAATCACGGTTTAAGAGTTACAAATAATTAATTAATAACAAATTTCTTCATTGCTTCATAGCTGACAAGTGAGCCACAAATAGCTTTGAACCTAATCATTAAACATTTATTAAAATGACAAATTTGTAGACGACAAGAAATAAGGCTTTAAAAAAAAACTATGAATCTGAGGCTGATAATATTCACCTCTTAACTCCAAAATCTGGACTTTAACTTCTTTTGTCGTGTTTTCAGCTTTCTGCAATTGCTCTGGAAAAAATATAACATTAACATGTTTTGATGTAAACATTGAATTTGATATATCACAACACAACCAAACATGATGTTTTTAAGATGTTGTTAATATCAACAAGGGGGGTAAAAATTGGATAGAAAGTAAAAATTGCAGTACACTCAATTCACATATATCATTATGTATTTGTGTATTTGTGACTATATCACAATTCTAGAAGTAACAAAAAGATTTCCCTTTAATTATATAAATATATAAATAACTGATTTTCCCAAAGTCATGACTTAAACCATTTTGGATAAAGTAGCACTATCTAATTTAAAGCTACACTATTTTGGCATGAATTATTTCACATTTCCCAAGACCCATAAAGAACCATTAACTCTTACTGATGGAACCATTTTTAGCATTTTGGTCTTCCTGTGACAAGTTCTATATAAAATTCCAAGTTTTCAGTCCAATGTCTAAAAAATAGACAAATTACTTCAAATTGTGAAAGATAATCTTAATAAAACATACTGGAACCTGATGTCACTTTGAGAATTAAATATATACATGTATGTTTGAATACCTTGCAGATCAATAACCATCTCTGATTTTTCGTTGACTTCTTTCTTTGAGTTAGAAAGTTCAGTTTTCAAGGCACTATTCTCATTCTTCACCTGTTTCACCTCGTTCTGAGACTCATTTAATTCCTCTGTAAATATATTTATGTATAAACAATTACTTGTGGAGATCAAGGCCAGTACCTGTACAGAAATCTATTAAAACAGGTTTGTTTAACTGGTTGCTGCCATATAACTGAAATCCTGTTGAGAACATGTGTAAAACCCACAAAAAATCATTTTGTTACATTACTATACCAACACACTACTGACGTACCAAGTATTAAGGACATTTTTCCCATTTCTATACAAGAAGATAAATTAAATCACAAAGCCTTCTTTAAGTTTCAAAAGACAAGCAGTATCAAATTGACTCAAATGATCAAATAATTACAGCATCAGCATTTTTTTCCCTTTTTTGGGGGGTCCAGTATACAGACCCTTCCCAATCGAAAATAAAAACATTTTTTCCAAATTCTCACCTAATAATCCTAATTTTAGCATCAAAACGTGCATTTTTTTTTCAATTCGACCAGACCCTTTCCCAAAATTGAAAAAAAATCACTGAGTATGCACTAAAAAGTAATCATTCCAAAATAATAAAATATTTAGAAAAACATGGCTGACAGCCACTTATAACATAACAAAAATATTGATTTAAATACATACAATCTACAAATATCCACATTATAATGGTAAAAAGGAGTCATGTATAAAGATCCACTAACTTATCTCTGCACAGTTAGATGTAAAACACTATTAAATAGGAGTTGACCCTCAGAAAATGGGGCCATACAACAATAATTTAGAGCAGATCTAAAAGCTTTATCAAGTTTCGTTATGTCATTATAAACCAGTCCTTCACTCTAACATCTATATTTACAGAAGTGTTTAAAACCATGTTCAGCAAAGACATTGAAGATTGCTTTTGAAATACAGTAAAACCAGGATGTCAAGCTTACCTCTGGAATCAAAATAAAACAATATTGAAGTAGTTTTATTATTAAGTTGACATTCAGGGGAAGCTACAGAAGACCAGAAAGCTTGTCATATAATAAGTGGTCAGTATACCATGATGGTCTCGATGCTAAAGTGGTCACAAGTTTCATGTATAATACTTTTTTTGCTGTTTAAACACTATTCTAAACATTTCCAGCCACCATGGTCTAGAGGTCATAGTCTCTCACTAGAAATCACTAACACCTCACCACTGAGAGTTCGAATCCTGACTGGGACCAAACAAATTAAATTTTCATACATGAGGAAGATTTCAACTAGCAGAGAAAGGATCTTAACTATTATGATTATACCATGAACATAAACTTAAATCCTATATAAGCTATTCAATGAAGATAAAAACAGAGAGAAAATTCAAAGCATATAAAAAAACAATGACCACAGCTCCATAGTTATAATTATCTACTTTCACATGTATCACTTATCCTAACAAATTGAATGTATCTGATCACACATTAACCATTATTTACACAGTAATAGATCTTTAATGTACATATATTTCAAAAACAACACCATTATTGTGTACTGTACAAATTAAGCTAATATCTGACAAAAATATTGATTTTATAACAAGTAAATAAAATCTTAACAAGTACACCAAATATACTCAACAATATACCACTCCTCTATTAAATGCCCCCCCCCCAGAAAACAGAAAAATCTGGATTCACCAAAACATATATAATAAAGCTTCAAAATTTATAAAGAACACATTCAAAATCTTTCCAGGCATAACTTAAAACCATTCTGTAAAATTTTACAGGGACCCAAAGGGTGTTTATCATGATACACTCTGAGATTTAAAGTTTATTTTCATCCATACAACTAAGAGATACTGTAGCGTTATATCCCTAAATTAAGAGATAAAACATTGTAACACTGTGGGGAAGATGTTTATGAAACTTGACTGAAGCTAAACAAAAAGCTTCAGAACTCTTTATTACATGACATTATAACATCAATGTGTTTAAACAGTAAAACCTCACATAGCGACCACCTCAATATTATGATCACCTTGTTATAACAACCACTTCTTGTAATACCTGCTTCCAATAACTCCTTCATAATTCAAACTGAATAATGAGACAACCAATTTCATCTCATTTTTAAGAGAAATAAATATTTGTAGTTGATATCATGTCTTTATAATGAGCTGGTCCTAATAACAAGGTGGTTGTTAAATGAGGTTTTACTGTAATTATAATGTAAAGAAACATAATGTTTATGAAGGACTCAAATACTGTGTTCAATTACTACTATACTCGCTAAGAACTTCAAACATGGTTCAAAAATATCAACAATGTTAGTCATATAGTAGAATTAGGCCATAAGTAAATTTCATTTACGCTTCACAATATTTTCATACCAAAAAGATAGAATTTGACATTTATAAATTGATATATTACCTTTTATGAAACCTTCAGGAAAATTTCATTATCATAATTTAATGTTCTTGTCATCAAGTCTCATTAATTACTAATTAGCAATTTGAAAGGAGTAAACAAAACAGGTTAAAGTGACATTGTGGTTACGTGTCGATAAAACACATAAACACTTGTAATTTATTTTAACAGTCATTTCAGAGCAAAAATGCAATGAATTGTTAATAATGAATTTCACCTTATTATCAAGGGAATTCCTCTGTAAATTTGACCTGATTTCCATATTGCTAAGAATGCATAAGGAACTGGGTATTGAACAATTTCAATATATTTATTGAATCAAATATAGGGAAAATAGAAAAAATTTAACAAAATCACACCTGAACAATATTCATCCATTTAAAATCCACATTGTGTATACAGAAATCATTCAATTTAAAGATATGATCAGATCCTTGTTCAGTAATTATACATCAAACCACAAAATTAATGAGCCTCATTATTTAACAAAGGTGAAACCAATTAAGGTGTAACACAATCAAATGTTACTAAATGAAGGCATAACACCATAAAACTTTGCAAAACAAAGTTTAGTTAATATAAACTGGTAAATCTACATAACCACTTCAACATGTCACTCAAGGTAAAATCCAATTACTTTGAAAATATCTAAATCACTCAAAAAAAAATTAAAGTAAAATACTTTAACATAAAAATTCACGGCTTAGATCTTCCGTTAGATTTGAACTCAATTCAATTCAAGCCACTTAAGTTTACAAACACTTTGATACACACACAGGGAAATTTTCTTAATGATATAAAATGGTGTGAAAATTGTAACAATCAATATATTTGCCTAAAATTGCCAAACCTACAGTGGCCTTAAAGAATTATGTAAATAATTGGCAAATGTCAACACAGTATTGTTAATTTGTCCCATAATTGTAAGGTTAAAGACCACTTAAACCAAAGGTTGGCAAAGAAAGAGTTTAATGCGACATTTTACTATTGAATGTATCAATGTAGTAAAATTGATCTTCCCCGCATGACTTGTTATAATCAAAAATATGTGTATACAGTTTACTGTACCTTATAAGCATTCTGGGATTGGTAAACTTAAAATTTTCAATAAAAATATACTTTAAAGGAACTAGATTTCTTATTTATTATTCTATTTTTTTTAATGGTGAATTTATTTACAGCAAAACATGGTTAGGTTTCCTTAGATGTATTTCTAAAATGTCTATGTTACAAATGTTACGCCTCAGAAGAAGAAATAACAAGAGGGCCACGATAGCCCCTTTTCACACACCCAAGTAAAGATTGCAACTTCTAAGGGTTTCCTGTAATTTGACCTAATGGCCAAGTTTTTGACTCAAGTTGACCCATATTCAAAAGTGTCTGCTCAAGATATCATTAATACAAACATTTTGACAATGTTTGGGGAAGATCCAAACAAAACTGTGACCTCTAGCGTGATAACAAAGTTTCTCCAGAAATTTGACCTGGTGACCTAGTTTGTAACCCCAGATGACCCATGTTCGAGCTTGTCGAAGATATCAGTAAGAGAAACATTCTGACAGGGTTTAATGAAAATTCAATCAAAAGTGTGACCTATAGTGTTTACAATCCCCAGGTGTGGATGACAGATGACTGAGACTGATTGATCATTATAGCTCATTGAGCACTGTGTGCTCAGGTGAGCTAAAAAATCAGCCATTGATCCAAATCTAGAGAAAATATCATTGCTGGGTAATATTATTTATTCTAGTCTAGATTATCAGTAAACTGATAAATCTGATCATGAAAACATTTCTATCTTTATATTCTTCTAGATTCATTAAACATATTAGGCCATACTTAAAAATTTGTTGGTTTGGAGTTACATAACCATCTCATTTAAAAATCCCTTTACCCATTTTTTTAACAGTTTTTACAAAAATATTTTTTTAAGTCTATGTTCCATCTTTTCATTTTCAGTTCAAGCATATAATGTGTTTAAAACAATGCCTACCAGCCTACCTTTAAGTTTGGGTTGTGTAACCATAAACCAACAGAAGATAACCCAACTAGTTCAGACACTAACCTGCTTCTCTAACTAAATAACTTTCAATTACTTATTGAATAAAGTTTAGTAGTACAAAACACATGATAAAATCAGACAGATCATTTAAATTTTCATCCAAATATGAAACACTCAATGAAGACCATCTGTAACTCTTATGTAATTGATGCAACTTACACAGGAGCCATTTTCAAGGGAGATAAGTTTGACAAAAGGAACATTTTAATGATCTCAAAGGAATTGTACTGGACATGAAGGCCAGCAATCCAGACCTTATCAAAATTTTGGCTGTAGGACGAAGGTCTGACAGTCTTATATAGAGTGAATATCTGACAAGTGGCACATAAAGAACTGTAACAAAATTCCAAAACAATCTCTTGTAATGTGAGATAAAGACCTGTTTTAAAAATTCAGATAAAAACATGAGTAGAAATATTCCTACCTTTACATTTGCCCAAATCTTCTTCAGTTTTTGCGAGTAATGTTCTTGCATCTTTTAGAAGTTCTGTAAAATAAAATCAAGATGTTACAAAACACTAAAAGCAGACAATAAATCATTTTTGTATTTTTTCAATCAAACAGTACCTGAAGTAAACTTATACAAACAAACACAGACCAAACTGTACATAAAATAAATGCCAAAGTTAGTCAGCAAATCTACATACAGTAAAACTTTTGTTATTACAAGCATCAATGTAACGAGCACCCAACTTATGCCATGGAGTTTTTAATCCTGTAATTCTTTTAGTTAGTAGTGAACAATTTTCAACCAAAAACAAAAACATCATTATTACGAGCGTCACGTTTATCTTGAGCATTTAGTCAGTTCTGATGACCCTCGAGATAACGAGTTTTTTTCTGTAATTAATTGCCTCAGTATCATCATAAACTTCATCTAATAAGATTTGTTGAGATCTGTTCTGAGTTCTCTTAAAACAGGGTCAAATGACACAGCGATAAATTTGTTTTTACAACATTTTGCTATTTCTGAACACTCACTTTCAAGCTCAGAATCATCTATAGAGGATATTTTTGGTTTAAGAGTAGCAGAATCAACTATATCATTAGCAGAGTAGACTAAGGTTGTGTCCATCTTCTCTGGCGTTATCTTGTACACAGATAATTCCTTCTCTAATTCAAGAACTTGATCTGAAAAGGTTTTGAATATATATCCCTTGATAAAGGGTTTTCAATATATCATACAATAATAAGTTTTGAAAATATCAGTTGATAAAAGGTTTTGAAAATATCAGTTAATATAAGATTTTTAATATAACTCATCATAAAAAGTTTTGAATATAAATAATCACAATTAAAATACATATACAGTTAACAAATTTGTGAATAAACATCCCAATGTGAACAAGGGTCACTCTTAAGTACGCCATAGACAGCATAACAGTTTATAAAAACCTGAGGATAAAGGCTTTTTGTTTCACATCTATAGTGTGACAGATAGTATTTATTTTAAAGATTTTTGCTGAGGGGAAGACGCCTATAAATGGTCCCTGCTATTGAAAGAAAGAACCTAAATGTATGTATAAGACTTACTTTGCAAACTATTGATCAGATCATTACTGTTTGTGGATTGTTTTGTGCTTTCTGACATTTGAGCTGAAAACATAAAATAAGCATGATGTAAATGTAAGAAAGTTTAGAGAGAGTAACTCTTCCTTAAAACTAAAGTCATGATAATGGAGTGGTGAAAACAGATAAAATCAGGCAAGTTATGTAAATTCCAAACACAATACAGTGCAACCTCTCAAAAGCAACATCCTTTGGGAGAAACAAAATTATGTTGTTGTTGCTGTTGAGAACTTGTTGCTCCAGAGAGGTTAAATTAGTAGTTAAATCATACAATGGGAAAAAATCACCCTGTTGTTGAAGGGGGGTAGTTTCTCAAGAGGGCTGCTCTGGAGAGGTTGCACTGTACATTAAGATTAATGGTATTCTCTACATAGACCACTAGATCTGAGAACATTGTACTGGAGGTCTAGATTCACAATATGCAGTTCTAACATCAGACATGTGGATCTGCATTAATCAAGCTTGTGTAAATACTTTATACAAATAAATATGGTCAAGAAAGTGTATGAATATGAACACTAATTCATTGATAACAAAATTGCATTTATCGACTAATACTAGAGCAATAAGAATGCTGTATATTGGAACATAACACAAAATGATTCACATCAAGTTTTGAATACTTAAGGACAAATGCTCTCACATTCAATTCATTAGCAAGGAAAATTTCCATTCTTTTTTTGAATTATGAGAAATAACAGAAACATTCCAAAACTGATGAAATAAAAACTTTAAATCATTACAAAGACATCAGGAGAATATTTTATGTCTTATAAACATAACACTGTGAGGACAACTAATCGTGAAAAAAATTAACAAATTCACAGCAAACTCTAAGGTCAACAAACTATGTAAAATTACTACAACAAAATACAGAGGTCATACTGCTCATAAAATCTTTTTTAAAAATCAAAGACTTCTTAAAAACATCCTCAATAGATACCATCCTAGTCTTTTTAACATATAGCCACGGCCATAGTCCAGTGGTTAGTGTGCTGGACATGTAACCCAGAGATCCAGGTTCGAACCCTGGTCACAGCAGGTCATACCCTTCTATGAAAATTTGACAAAAATATTGAATTTCTTCCATATGTGGATTTTTTTCTTAACACATGAAAGTGCCATTATATCCATGGTATGTCAATGAAAAAACATTCTGAAACTGGTAAATAATTGAGGTAACAGATAAATAAAATATTATAATACAAAAAGAAAAAATCAGTTCACAGCCTGGTAAAGACAGTCGGACAGACCGACAGGTGGATAGACAGGTATTAGTAAAGCTCTACTTGAAGTCAGTGAGAAACTACAAAGCACAGACCTACAACTCAAGGCGTAACTTACATTTTAAGTCAGCCATTGTGGTCTCCACCATTTGATTCATATGTAAATCAGACAGCTTTAATTTATCTGTGTAAGAAACAAAAAAAACAAAAGCAATATACAGCAAAAATCATGATCCAAAACAAAAATTAAATAAAGAAAGCCAATACCCATGCAATATACATCACACAACATAATAAAATAATAAATGTATGAATTGTGTGACAAGCCCAATAATTCCAAAAACAATAACATAGGTTTAGCCATCAATGCAGAATAACAATCAATAACTCTCTTAGTAAAATTACAAATGTAATCTGTAATAATTCAGTTGAAACACTAAACATTCTGACCACAAGGCCATTACTTCAAAACAAAAAAAATGTTCAAACTGGATGAAATTCATCTAGCAAATTTTGGTAACTTCCATCAAAAACATGCAATTTATGATCAAACAAACAAAGCGGAATAACTGTGCAATGAAAAACTTAATTTATCATATACCTCATGAAATGAGTGATATTTAACCTCATACAACACATAGAATAAATGAATTCAACAACACTTGTCAACATATTAAGAACATAACTTCTAAATTATCTTCTTAATTAAACAACATTATAAATCTGTCTCTCAGACAAAAGTTAAAAATCTTCAGCCTGAGGACCAGTCTAAATATGAAAGCTTGACTATTGGTCGATTATCAGACCAAACATAAAACAGACCAATCAGATGTCTGAATTAAAGACTGGTCTTCCAATCCAGATTTATAACGTTAGACACAAGAATTAAGAGTAGTGGCATGCATATATAGACTTAAGTCATAGTGTGAATACAATTCATGATGACAACAAAATAACAAAACATTTACCTTCTAATGATGCAATTTTGGCTACATACTGTAATGATTCTAATCTTGATGATTCTAATTCTTCTACAAAGACAATTTTATACATCAGTAAATCATTTAATTGGCCTTTAAAATCATTATATCACAAACAAATTGTACAAAAAATAAGGAAAGATTTTTACACTTCTTTTTCCATTTTTACACCTCTTTAATAAAATCCAATGTGAGATCCATTGAGATTTTGTCAATATAAATTTATGATACAACAAAAAATTAAATTAATGTAATAATTACAGATTTCAGCCTCAATGAATTTCTTACTTAGCTGATATTTTCATGCAAACTTTATCTCCAAAGGAAAAGATATTTTGTTAAACAAAGTTCTGCAGAACTACTGACTCAATATTTTTGGGAAAACCAGGTATTTTTCAGACTAAAGACTAACAGTGAATAGAGACCACCTGGCTGCAAAAACCAGTAGTTTTAATTCCATTTTTTTTAAATCTCTGAGTAAGTACTATATCCAAATTTCCAATTAAAACCATGTTTTACAGGGAGTTAGCAGAAACCAGGTATTCCTGATGATCTCTGAGTCCAATTAAGACAATTTTTGAATTCTCTGACAGGTGGTTGTTATGGACAGGTTTTACTGTGTATTTAACTTACTTTGTAACTGTTCAACACGCTCTGCACTTTCCTGAAGCTGTTTTTCTGATTCTTCTAATTTTACTGCAAATATATTAACTATAAAACATAAACCAAAGATATCTAACAAGATAAGTGTATAACCAATATAACAAGAATATGCACTCTCACTAAAACAACAATGTATTTGAGTTTTCATGACATTTTTTTTTCAATAATAAATTTTGTTGCTTTTACATAATGACCTTCAGAGCAATAGCAATCATATGCTGACAAAAAAACTCATAAATTTGATCAATGTAAGCCAACTTCTTCCGAAGATCAAAAGTCTGCAGATGATCTGAAGGTAAGACCAATACTGGGATACAACTTAACATTTAGTATCCAAGAAGTGTTCAGCAGTTGGATGACCAGGGAAATTAAACCACTTCACCTCCTTATAAAAAACAACAGTGGTTATATTTTCCACTTTTCTTCAAAGGGGCTCCCACAGGAGGAGGAGGAACAAAACAAGATACTTACATTTATACACTTCTATTTGTTGCTGTGTTTCCTTCAGTTTTCCCTCCACATCTTCAGGTATATCATCTATACTTTCTTTATCTACCTTTTCAACAGTTGGTTGTATGATCACAGATGATATTACTGTAGGAAATATGTAAGAATCACTTAAACTAATAAATCTTATAATCTAAACAGAAAAAATTCAACATCTCCCACTTCTACAACTGATAATTTATTTTTTTTAAAAAAAATGAAAAGTAAATGAGATTTTGAGATAAATAACCTTGAACCTCTGAGACAAAGGTCAAGGCTACTGGTGGACAGCTCCGAATAGACAACTTCAAAAATGGACAAAGTAAAGTATAAAACAGTTCAAAACTTACTCAAAGTTCAATCTTAATTCAAAAAGACACAGAACAAACAATAAATGTAGAGAACTAACACAAACATTATGTCTCCCTTCTTTGAATAATGCTAACAATTTTATGATAAAACTTTTAAATATAACCATCACAGCAAAAAGATATAGACACATCAATCATATATTTACACAAGTGTTAAATGTAACCTACCTTCACTTTCTGAATCTATCTTTTCTGAGTCAGAATCCATAGCTTTCATGTTGTTGATATGATCATCTTCATTCGTATCAATATACTGGTCAAGTTTTGCTCTCATCTCAGTTATCTGTTCATTAGAGATATCCTGATCAACTTGTAATGATTCCACCTACAGGTAAATATCAGTATGTTAGAGGGCAACATAAGTTCTTAACACTGCAAGATCAAATTTGTAAACTTCACTTATTTTATTATATACTTTGGATGAATGTTAATTTGTACACATGTCCCAGAAATTAGGCAAGTATCTTTGATTGCAGATTGTCATTATAATGATCCAAAACATTCATGTTGAGAAGTTGGCATTATTCGCAGAGAATGATGTTAGTACTAATATGCAATCCAGGAAAACTGGTCAGATTAACTGTACCCCCAAGAAGTAACAGAAATTCTGTTGAAAAAAAACTTTTTTTTAATTTGTATAAATGAAATATAACCATATTTTGGGAGATAAGACACACTAGATGATACAATGTAATAATTGTTTGCCTTCCTTCAGGTAAATGAGTAATTTTACATGAACTCCTAACAATAAGACTATTAGCCTGATTTATAACCTTGGCTGTAAGAGCTGCTTCTTGTTTAATCATCTCTTCTAATTTATCTTGCAGTTCTAGCTTATCTTTTTCAGCTTTCTCAATTTCTTCCATATGTTTTGTTTCTGCATCCTGAAATACATTACAACAAGCAAATAAAGGGTAATGCAGATTCAACAGAATTAAAACAAAAACTCCTGTCTTCACATTAATCCATGTTTTTGGTTTGCAGTGTTTTCAGTTCTGGTTAAGTAAAACTTCAAAGTGAAGACTGATCTGAAAATTCATCCAAATCAGAATTTACACATAGGAAAAGAAATCTGATGCTGAGACTGTAAACAGCAAACAAATTCTGGAGTATTGTTGATCAGCAGGGAGGAAATCAGAGGTCACTGCATGGAAAGATATTTTCACTAGAAAATATTCTAAAATAGAATAATAGAACATGTAATCCAACAGGCAATCAAGATGCTTCAACATTATTTCATTTGATCATTTAAAGAAAATAAGTTTATCCTCCACTCTATTCCATCCATTTTCTCAACAGACAAGCATGTTTCACATAAACAATCCACAAGATCATCCAATCAGCAGAAAGCTGTGGAATAATCATACATTTGATTATTTGATTCCAATAAATAATTAGTGAATAAATTATCTGATCAAGTATAAAAACAACTTACTTGTAACTGTATCTGTAAATCTTGAACCTCTTTTAATTGGTCCTGATATTTCTCTGCAAGAATCTGAAGTTCTTCTTGTGATTGTTCACACATTTCTTTCATGTGTCCACATTCATCCTCAGACTTAGTTAGAGAACGTTCGAGGTCAGACAATTTTCCGACAGCTTCTATCTTCTCTTGAAGAACTTTCATTAATGATTCCTAAATGTAAGAAAAATTGAAAATAATCTGCATAAGATAATAAGGGAAAAATGATAAAATATATATATATGGAAGTATTACAATAGCCTGGGTGTCACTGCATAGACATTTCTAAGTTAATATAGCACTTTTTAAACTTAAGCAGCTTGCTATTAATACAGTATACATTTCAGTCCTTTATTGTTACCAGATGAAATGCTCACACCAATTAATAAAATAAACACATTTCTTGTCTACAATTAAGGGACAGCAAGACTTTTAACAGTAAAATCTGTTTGTTTTTCTGTTAACCATTGATCACTTTCTGCAGAGTTTACATCAGGACTACAAGAGAAGACAGGAGAAATAACAAAACCAGATCCCCACAGAAATAACTACACATACATATAGTCTATACAGTACATACCTTAGCTGAAATAACTACACATACATATAGTTTATACAGTACATACCTTAGCTGAAATAACTACACATACATATAGTTTATACAGTACATACCTTAGCTGAAATAACTACACATACATATAGTCTATACAGTACATACCTTAGCTGAAATAACTACACATACATATAGTCTATACAGTACATACCTTAGCTGAAATAACTACACATACATATAGTCTATACAGTACATACCTTAGCTGAAATAACTACACATACATATAGTCTATACAGTACATACCTTAGCTGAAATAACTACACATACATATAGTCTATACAGTACATACCTTAGCAGAAATAACTACACATACATATAGTCTATACAGTACATACCTTAGCTGAAATAACTACACATACATATAGTCTATACAGTACATACCTTAGCTGAAATAACTACACATACATATAGTCTATACAGTACATACCTTAGCTGAAATAACTACACATACATAGTTTATACAGTACATACCTTAGCTGAAATAACTACACATACATATAGTCTATACAGTACATACCTTAGCTGAAATAACTACACATACATAGTTTATACAGTACATACCTTAGCTGAAATAACTACACATACATATATTTTATACAGTACATACCTTAGCTGAAATAACTACACATACATATAGTCTATACAGTACATACCTTAGCTGAAATAACTACACATACATATAGTTTATACAGTACATACCTTAGCTGAAATAACTACACATACATATAGTCTATACAGTACATACCTTAGCTGAAATAACTACACATACATATAGTCTATACAGTACATACCTTAGCTGAAATAACTACACATACATATGGTCTATACAGTACATACCTTAGCTGAAATAACTACACATACATATAGTCTATACAGTACATACCTTAGCTGAAATAACTACATATACATATAGTCTATACAGTACATACCTTAGCAGAAATAACTACACATACATATAGTTTATACAGTACATACCTTAACAGAAATAACTACACATACATAGTTTATACAGTACATACCTTAGCAGAAATAACTACACATACATATAGTTTATACAGTACATACCTTAGCAGAAATAACTACACATACATATAGTCTATACAGTACATACCTTAGCAGAAATAACTACACATACATAGTTTATACAGTACATACCTTAGCAGAAATAACTACACATACATATAGTCTATACAGTACATACCTTAGCTGAAATAACTACACATACATATAGTTTATACAGTACATACCTTAGCTGAAATAACTACACATACATATAGTTTATACAGTACATACCTTAGCAGAAATAACTACACATACATATAGTCTATACAGTACATACCTTAGCTGAAATAACTACACATACATAGTTTATACAGTACATACCTTAGCTGAAATAACTACACATACATATAGTTTATACAGTACATACCTTAGCTGAAATAACTACACATACATATAGTCTATACAGTACATACCTTAGCTGAAATAACTACACATACATATAGTCTATACAGTACATACCTTAGCTGAAATAACTACACATACATATGGTCTATACAGTACATACCTTAGCTGAAATAACTACACATACATATAGTCTATACAGTACATACCTTAGCTGAAATAACTACACATACATATAGTCTATACAGTACATACCTTAGCAGAAATAACTACACATACATATAGTTTATACAGTACATACCTTAACAGAAATAACTACACATACATAGTTTATACAGTACATACCTTAGCAGAAATAACTACACATACATATAGTTTATACAGTACATACCTTAGCAGAAATAACTACACATACATATAGTCTATACAGTACATACCTTAGCAGAAATAACTACACATACATAGTTTATACAGTACATACCTTAGCAGAAATAACGACACATACATACAGTTTATACAGTACATACCTTAGCAGAAATAACTACACATACATATAGTTTATACAGTACATACCTTAGCAGAAATAACTACACATACATAGTTTATACAGTACATACCTTAGCAGAAATAACTACACATACATATAGTTTATACAGTACATACCTTAGCAGTTGTTTCATAGTTCAGTTTTTCTTCCTGTAACTGAACAAGTTCTTGTCTCAAAGTATCTTCAGTATGATTCTACAATAAAATAATAAAACAACATCTTAGATACCTGAATGTGTCCCTTAGTGTAATAACCTGACATATATAGCAGACATATACTCTATTTTAGTTACGCTAGTTCTACCTAAAAAGATTATCCCAGAATATTAACCCCATAAACCCTGAGTCAATACGCATTTCATGGTGTCTCTTCATCAGACATTCATTGAAAACTAAAATAATAGATGTTCCAATAAATACTAAGAAATGCAATTATTATGAAATACAAACAAACCTTGTCACATATTGGAAACAGAAAAAAGTCATTTATCAACACTTCTAATCACAATGAAGACATGTAACTGGTAAGTGCCCAAATCAGAAGACAAAACATCAAAAGGTTACAAAACAAGACAAAGAAACCATTTAAAATTTATTCAACTCAAAACTTAGCTCCCACAAAGCCTCTGCACTATAGTCGTTTTGTTGCAATAGTAACAAAGTATAGAATAATATCATAACCAAGGTTACCTTTGAGTATGCATGAAGTTGATTTTCCAGCACCTCCAATCTAGAGAGTAATCTATCTTCATCTATCAGAGCCTGCAAGTAGAAAATGCAGATATACAAATACATGTTTCCTAACAAACATCCCTCCCTCATTACTGGCCAAAACCCCTTTCTAGAAAAAACAAAACTCATGACTCACCATGAGTGCATTAATAAGGCCAAAAATTCCTGGTTTCTGCTAACGTCCCCCAAAAATATATGTAGGAAAAACTTTTTTCAAATATTTTTTTAGTTCGCAGATAATTATAAAAATGAAGATATCAGCAAGAAAGCAATACAACAAAACAATAAAAAAAGTCTCAAAATCAGTCAGGCTAGCAGGACACAGGAACCTTTTTCTACGTTAAAATAGTAACTACAGTCAAACCTGTGAACAAAGGCCACCCTTAGGAAAGACAAAATGTGACCTTCACTGACATATGGCCTTTATCTGAAGGTCAGTTTGTTGAAAATAATCAGTGACAATTTTTCAAAGAATGGCCTTTATTCATAGGGTGGTCATTATTTGGAAGTGGCCACAAAGACAGGTTTGGCTGTAGTTCAATCCAACATCATTCAAAGAGTTCATGGGACATACAGAAATAAAGTAAGCCATAAAATGTAGACATCCCAAATGGGTATTTATTGGAGACTGTTTGGTAAGTAACATCCTAAGTTATGGTGACATTTCAAGCTTATTTGAAGCAAAATTCAGCTTGGAAATGAGGAGATATCACAAAATTTCAATTCTCAATTCTATCAGGAGCCACTGGCAGTTGACTTGGTTTTAGTAAAATTAGATACTGTAGCAAAGTAGTGTGAATTTTCATGTAACATTTAATTTCACAGATTTGTGGGGAACTGTACCAACAGAATGAGATACAATGAGGTCAACTAAACTCTTTGTAAAATTATCGCTGACAGAATAGAATTTTCATTTGATTTAAGAAATCTCTGACTTTGGCAATTCAACCAGTTGATACAACATAATCAAATAATATTCCATGCCATTTCTCCTAATATTACATTTCAGCTCCAGGCGTAGTCAAATTAATGGCAGACTTGAGTACTCCCAAACATTTAGTAGTTCAGCACTACTACTTGCAAATTGTCTTAAAGAAATAACAAACGAGGTGAGGCAAAAATTTCATCTCCTATTTACTCTGATCTTAACACCAGATTCAAAATGGCATTAGGAAAAAACCTTCTCTTGTATTCATAATTATTTTCAAAAGAAGATTTTAAGCATGATAAATATGAACATAAATGTGACTACCACTGAAGGGAAAGAAAATGTTTAACTTCAGGCATCAATCTCGTATTGATTAAATATGAACAAAGTACAACAAAGTATGCTTATAAGCGGTACAACTCCAACATTTTGAATTTCAAAGGAATAAATTCTACCAATACAAGGCAATTCACACCCTAGTATAAATAATAATAACATAATACAAATGTAGAACAAAGTTCGTTATAACAAGTGTGTAAAGATTGCCTTTAGTAAAACGTTTCCACAGTCAGATTATAAAAAGAAATTCAAAGAAATTAGAAAAATAGTCTCAAATAGTCTGAAAAAGACTGCCAATTGGACAGAAAGATAAACAGACAGACCGAACAGTGGGCAAACAAGACAAAACCAGAAAGACTCCCCAATGACCACATACCTGCCATCCACCTTCAGAAGATTCCTGAGTATTTTGTACAAGTTTCTGAAGAGTAGACAGCTTCTGTTCCAGCATCTTTTCCCTGTGGAGAGCCTCTTGTAAAAATTGAGCTAATTTGTACAACTCCTGGGACTGTATTGTGATACCTGGTGTAGGGGTATTGAACAAGCTGAAATATAAACAAACATCAGATTGGATTAAGCTATCAAAGGGCTGCAACTCTTGTTATAAACATTATAAACAAATGGAAACAAATTTTTGCCACCAGTAATACTAGAGACTAATAATATATTTTAGACTCATGTTTTCTTATAAGCACAACAAACCTTTTAATACACAGAGTTACAACCTAAACCAGAAGGGAAAATTGGTACACAAAGGAATAAGTAAATATCATGAGGTACCTAGAAATAAATCACCATTGGACTAATTCAGGAGTGATTCATGGAATCACCATAGCAACATAAGATAACATAAAATTACAATATTTGCTTCAATGCAGATTTTTAAGAAAATAATCCAGTGAAAAATTCACAAACCAAACTTGCTTGCATGCCGAAAAAATACATCCCATGTTGTTTTTTTAATGAAAATTTGTATCCAAACATGAAATCATCATACTGTACCACAACTTATACATTATGATAAATTCACAATAAATTATACAATTATCTCACTAAATGTATCAAGCTTACATAATTAGTAATAATATGAGACCAATAAAAGGGGAAAAAATCTTGTGATTGCATACATAGCAGTAAGTTTTCTAAATGTCAGTATTCACAGCAACCTTTTCCCAGCCAATAAAACAGTATACATTATGTCATAATGCATCATACAATTAATGATAAGCAGTAAAAAAACTGTTATTGTGTACAGCCCACCAGGAAGGTATGTGAGAAAACATTTCAACCTTTAATAAAGCAGGGTATTTCCCCATACCACTACATTTATATGTGAATTGAAATCTAGAAAGGAAATGACTCCACCTTAATTGATTACATTAAAAGGGGCCACAACTATGTTAAACTCCTCAAACAAGAAAGGGCAATAACTTTGTTGAACTCATTAAACAAAAAAGGATATCATTCCCTCATGATTATTAAATAGAAAGGTAAGTATAATGAATTCAATGAAATAAAAAGGGCCATAACTCTGTCATATATCAATGATCTCGGCTTCAAGGCATTAACTAAAATCATATAACAGAAAGACAGAGACAAAACTTGACTCAAAGTTCATACTTCTTAACATCAATATTTAGCAAGAGTTGCGGTCCTTTCTGGTTCAACAACTTAAAAGTATAGTACATGCACCATACTAACATGACCAAACCAGAGGAACTCAGCCCTGATACAGGGAAACATAGAGAAATATTATTCTTGACAACAATAAACAACAACTATCCATTACATATAATGGGTTCATATCCTGGTCAAGGCAGGTCAATCAAAATTTGACAAAATATGTTTTCTTTTTCTCCGTATGTGGAGGAGTTGCCAGCTCCTTGTGGAAGGATAAGTTAGTACTGGTTAGTATACAGTCCAGGAAAACCGGTTAGGTGAATTGGCCAGCATATATAACTGAAAAATTGTTGAAAAATGGCATTAAACGCAATGAAAAAAAAATATACACACACTCTCTATAGATAATTAATTACAAATAACTCAGATCATTATATAGGCAATCAAACAGGAACATGACTGTACAACTAGGTACAGTATGAAGTGTGTACTATACATGTTGACATGTGAATTAAATAGGTCACAAAAAAGATCAGCGCATAAGGTGGCTCTATATTTAATTAAGACTTTTTTAGGATTAATACGAATGATATGAGGATAAAACAAACACTGAACACAGTCTCATAACACTGAACACAGTTTCATAACACTGAACACAGTTTCATAACACTGAACACAGTTTCACAACACTGAACACAGTCTCATAACACTGAACACAGTTTCATAACATTGAACACAGTTTCACAACACTGAACACATGTAGGTTGTTATATCTGAATGTCTTTATAGAATGTCAACAGAGACATGCAGTTTACAGGTCAAATATATAAACTAACAAACAGACAACACACTACAGTAATCTCTTGAAGTGACATCAAGTAACCAAGCAGTAAACTTATATTAAAAATCCTGGATAAAGACACATAAAGAATTCTCCTTTTTTCAAGAAGAATATTTTAAGTTCACAGCACATAAACACCAGTATAATGTGTGATATTTTTTCAAGCAGTACATTTGAACACTTACACAGGTTTTGCTTCTCTTCCATCAGGATGAAACAAAGTGATTGTAGCTATAATACATCCATGTGTAACTGAAAATATAAATATAATATTAACAGACAATACCTACTACACTTGTCAGCCCATATTGAGGGCTTAGTCAGTGGATTGCATGTTAAGCTCAATATGAAGTCTTATGTCTACAGACCCTGTGTCCATGAGTGTGAACCAAGGGTATAGCAAAAGTTTATTTCAGAGACATTTGTTCGAGGATGTGAAGGTCTTTCACTGCTGGATAAGTCAGGATAACTTGCTGAGAACAAGGTTCACACTGATACAAAACCCATAAGAACACTAAGGTTAACTGCATGTGGAAGATAACTTAACTATTGATGTTGACAGGTGTAAAACCTGTGATTTATCAAGTGACAAACTTTGTATAAAATTAATGACTATATACTTTCAGGCAAGACCTCTGCAGAACAGTGCCAATGCTCCTCTGTTTTACATCATTCTATTTAAGAAGCAATTTGGACCATAATTCTAAGTTAAAAGGGGACATAACTCCAAAATATAGCTTTCAGAATAATGCCCCATGTCTTGCAACAGTGCCTTGTCATGGTAATCAAGTTTGCGACACATAAATGGAGACAAAATGGCTTAAAAGACCACCTGACTATCAAGACCAGCCATAAATAGAGGCCATCAGTGAATAAAAGAACATGTAAATGGAGACTATGTGAATAGACAACATGTGAAAAGAGCTCATTAGTGAATAGGAAACTTCAGTGAACAGACCACCAGTGATTATAGAAATCATGTGAACAGGGACCACCTGGCTATAAGGTCAAGTAGTTTTATTTCAGATACAAGCATCTGCAATCTATGCTAACCTCTGAATAAAGATAACCTTCATCAAAGACCACATTCTGACTCACCTGAAGGTCTAGGTGGTACTTATGGACAGGTTTAACAGTATTTTCATGCTGCAAACATTTCACACAAGCAAGACACATTATCTTGAAATAAAGACCAGAAATAAGATTAAAGAGTAAATATATACAGAAAAATATACATCACAAAACCAAAATTGTATAAATTTTCATGAATAAACTTGTTATTAATAATAAGTGATTAGCAACTAGTTACAAATAATGTAAACCATAAATGTCCCATCAAGAAGTTTTTGATCATGCAGAGATGGTGTCACATTACTGAAGATTATGAGACATCACAGTGTCATGACACTAAGAACAGCCATATAACATGATAAAATATCCAGTATATTAAAGGGACTAGACTTCAGATTAACAATTAATTCTTTGCAATCCAAACACTTCCTTCATAGCAGCTTGGACTGAGCTTAGGGCCTCTAGCCAAAATAAAATGCACCATAACCAAGCTATCAGGCCAGTAAACCCTTAGAATTCAATATTTTATCTGTGCAAGCGATGTGCATAACCTTACTGCAGTCATTGGATAAAAGTAATTAAGATAATTCAATTGAACAATTTTCCATCATCTTATCATTAATTCAATTCCAACCAGGAGTACACCCTCATAGCACAACATTATCAAATAAAACCTGTCCTATATAATGTCATTTATGTGATTTTGTGTGATTATAACTCAATTTCTGAACCAATCTATCTAATTAGAACTGAAGCCTCAAAGTGTGAAAATCAGAAAACCACTTTAATCATCAAACCAAACATGATAATCTTGTAAACATAGATGGAGATATGAGAACAAACAATATATATCTTATTTAAGCACAAGTTGGCAGTCCATCAAAATATCATAACAAAATAAAATTTACAAGAATTTAAAAATGATTCATAAGTTTTAATTCAGGAGCAGATGATTGGCTTATCAGCAAGTCATTTCAGATCCAATTTAATGCAGACAATTTACAAAATAGGGTCACCTTTAACAGAATGTGACCCAATTCAACTGTGGGTAGGTAAGTAGGCATTTCTTATCATGTGCTTATACTGAAAATGAAAAGCTAGAATAGGGAACTAAAGTTTCTTTGTTAAACCTGGTAAAGAATTCTTAGGTATGTATTTTTTAATGAGTCAGTCAAGTACCTGCAAACAATCATTTTAAAAGTTACCTAAGGTATAAGTAAAAATACTATAAGTATTTAAAGTATTTGCTATGAAGTGATTACAGTATCTACTGCCTGATGGGGAGAAAGGTTATACTACAGCAATATCATCTATCTAAAAATATCATCATGGTAATTGAATTGATCTCCGATATAATTCTGTCTGAATATATTTACAACAGTAGTTAGACATGTAACGACACTGCCCTGAAGAATATTCAATTACTTAGCCAAGATTGTCTTTATTAAAATCATGCACAGAGTTTCACTTATGTAAAACTAACTAAAATACCGAACATTTTCTAATAAATACCTCCCAAACAGCCCTAACATCCAAGGGATTATATTAGAAGATTATATGTTAGGTTTATGTTGATATTTTCTACCAAATATGGTTAATATACAAAACTTCAATTTCGCAACAGAAGTATAAACACATATAATACAACAGATAGGCAGATGGATAACAGACAGACAGATGGACAGACATATGGCAGATAAATAAAACAGAGGACAAAGATGAGGTTATGCATGAAAATAAAGTTTTAACCCTTTGCCTGATAATACCGTATTTACCCACATCTGAAACAGACATCACTGAAAACATTGTGACAAAAGATGCCATTGCTAAATTCTGTGGTTCACAACAGTGAACCAGTCCAATGGATTTAACATGGGTAAATAAACATGGTTCAGCTCAGGGGTCAATTTGACGTCTTGAAACATAGCCACATCAATACTTTACTGATTAATTAGAATTTACAATCACTGATGACATATTGTGCGTTTTCCAGACATAAAACAACAGACCAATAATGCCACTCAGACAACATACGGTCCTGGAATCTGGCAGATAGAAACAACTTAATATGGTAATTGTATCAAAGCTATAAAATCAAGTAATTTCTATGAACCTATCTGCGAATCACAAATAACCTAAACATGTATCAATATATAACAACTATACATTATACAGACACATCTATGTATATATAACAACTATACATTATACAGACACATCTATGTATATATAACGACTATACGTTATACAGACACATCTATGTATATATAACAACTATACGTTATACAGACACATCTATGTATATATAACAACTATACGTTATACAGACACATCTATGTATATATAACTACTATACATTATACAGACACATCTATGTATATATACCAACTATACATTATACAGACACATCTATGTATATATACCAACTATACATTATACAGACACATCTATGTATATATAACAACTATACATTATACAGACACATCTATGTATATATAACAACTATACATTATACAGACACATCTATGTATATATAACGACTATACCTTATACAGACACATCTATGTATATATAACGACTATACATTATACAGACACATCTATGTATATATATAACAATTATACAATATAACACTTAACGGAATGCTGTGTCGGCTTCCAGCCAACTTTACCATACAGAGAACAGATAGGTCAATACAGAGCCAACATCACTTTACAGAGAACAGTTAGGTCAATATAAAGCTAACTTTATGATACAGAGAACAGTTAGGTCAATATAAAGCTAACTTTATGATACAGAGAATAGTTAGGTCAATAAAACGCCAACTTTACCATATAGAGAACAGCTAGGTCAATATAGAGCCAACTTTACCATACAGAGAACAGTTAGGTCAATATAGAGCAAACCTTACCATACAGAGATAAGACATGTTATCATAGAGTCAACAATACCATATAGATGACAACTAGGTCCATATGCAACCAATTTTGCCATAAAGTGGACAGCATATTTCACAACATTTTACTCATTGGAAGTACCATTAATCCGAACATGGATACACACAAAATGTGTTATAAATATCATCCATAACAGTTTAAAACATCAACATAAAGCTAGTGGATGAATCCATTTCATGACAAACATAGATCGCCTGATAAAACGACATTACACTTTAAGATCAAAGAAAACTCATTTAAACATTAAATCAACAAAAAATAAATGCTGCGAATTGCAGACAAACATACCTGCCCTATTAATGTAAAGGATTATCAAAGTATTTATTGTGAGGAAGATTTTTCATTTTTCTGAAAAAGGAGGCATTAATTGGGGGGGGGGGGCACTTAAAAGGAAATATTTGGTAAATATTTCAGCATACCGACATCTTAAGCTCAAACTGTGACCTATCAATCTGAAACAACTGGTACATTTTTTATCAACCAATCTGAAACAACTGGTACAGTTTCATCATGACTTACTTTTTTCTCCCCGTCTGTTATTTTCCATGACATTAACACCAAACTGTATAAGATCTCCTGAGTAAACTTCTCTCGGTGGACTCTCCTCCCCACCTTTACACAATCTCTGGTCATTAACAAATGTTCCATTACTGCTCTTTGTATCCTGGAGGTAGAACTGAAATAGAGAACAAACAGTAAGAGTGACAGTCAAAAGTAATCAAAGGTCAGGCTTTTTTCGGGGGGGGGGGGGGGGGGCTAATTTGGGCTGAACTTGCTGAATGCTTTCAGAATTGTTCAGATTCAGGTCAGCTAAGGCAGAAACAAATTTTACATTTATGAGCATAGAAATTCAAACCTTTGGCATACTTTGCCTATCTTTTCTTTTGTTTTAGCTTGCAAATATACCAGACTAAAACCAAATTTTAGACTGTACCATCTCAGAAAATCCATTTATTACACTTGTGGTGAGTGGTAAAGGTGAATGGGGAAGCTAGTATGGTATAAATAAAACAGAAACCTAAGGTGAAAAATGGGCTTCTAAGTTTTAATTTGTACATAGCTGGAAAAATTGACTTAAAGAAAATGTAGTTATACTGAGCAATTATTCTAACACAATGTATAAAAAATAAACAAACATTTTGTTGTACTTAGTGAAATGCCCAACCATTCTATCAAAGAAATAAGTGACTCAGGTGGTTGGGACAGATAACAAGTACATTCTCACAGTCCGTAACTTGTATTTATCAGACAGATTTTCTACTTAATACAATTATCACCACACCACACACACAGAACACAGCCTGATGCTCTAAAACAGTATAACAGAGTTCCAAATCAGTCTAAAACTTTTTTAGCAATATTTTCCTTGTCAAACAGTACATGTGGGCCCAAGAAAACCAAGTCAATACTTTAAAGTTTTCAGACACAAGAAAACCAAGTCCATACTTTAAAGTTTTCAGACACAAGAAAATCAAGTCCATACTTTAAAGTTTTCAGACACAAGAAAACCAAGTCAATACTTTAAAGTTTTCAGACACAAGAAAACCAAGTCAATACTTTAAAGTTTTCAGACACAAGAAAACCAAGTCCATACTTTAAAGTTTTCAGACACAAGAAAACCAAGTCAATACTTTAAAGTTTTCAGACACAAGAAAACCAAGTCAATACTTTAAAGTTTTCAGACACAAGAAAACCAAGTCCATACTTTAAAGTTTTCAGACACAAGAAAACCAAGTCAATACTTTAAAGTTTTCAGACACAAGAAAACCAAGTCAATACTTTAAAGTTTTCAGACACAAGAAAACCAAGTCAATACTTTAAAGTTTTCAGACAGTTGTAGTGCAGTCAAATAACTGCAGTTTTTAAAGGTACACAATTTAACATATAGTATAAAATAGACAGTACAAAATGGATATTTTCAAAAGAGACACAAACAAAATTTAATCCCACTCTATATGAATCATACACAAGATAGCTTAAGATGTTATTAACATCTTTAATCTTTATAATTCACAGTAATCAGAGGAACAACATCAACATTAAACTTGGTGCCTTCTTTCAAACAAACTATGAGTCATCCAAATAAAACCAGTCTTGCAAAAAGATGTTTCATTTTTTGCTCAAATTAAAACTTCTGATTTTGTTACCAAATTGAAAGATATTTTACCAGATAGACTGTGCCCTTATAATAACACTCATACTGCGATGTATGGTTATATAATTATATCAATTGGTATCAAACAGGTAGCTGGTATGATGAACAAAGTCTAAATGAAGCAATCAAGGAAGTAACTAAATGGTTCAAAATTATCATTCTAAATCTTATCAGGTAACTTTACGGATGGCTTCCATTTTCGCTTCAATGAAACTTTGATCCAGTATGACAATGAATCTGAGATCAATAAACAAATCACCGACAACATGCAACATCACGAAACATGACAGAAGTCAGCTGACATATATTCCTATACACAAATCTAATAGTCTTGTGAGGACTTACAGTTAAACTACAGAACAAAGGTCACCAAATAGAGAGAGAAATGTGGTCATTAAGCAAGTAGTATTTCCTGTAAAGGTTTACTTTGTTTGTTATACAGGAAAATGTGGACTAAAGAATCACCATCGCTCTCTTGGTGGCTTTTATATATGGGTGGTCTCTTAGGTAGTTCTGTATAAGCGGGGACTTCTGGTTTTAATGAAAACTGTCACAGTTGTACAGTAATAATGTCTATTTGTGGCAAATATACAAGAAGTACAACCAGTGTTGCAATGCTAAAGGGAGAATTAGTGATGCATACCATACTAAGTCAGCCCTTCTCTGACCCAAGAGGCCAAATTAATATAATGACAAAGAATTAAATGACTATGGATGTTAAATCTCTGATCAGTATATCACACAAAGAAAAACAAGAGTCTCACTCTGGTCCCAAACCCTGGACACTAGAGGCATATTTCAGGAATGTGTCTAAAAATGTTAAAACCTATGTTAGAAATGACATTCCAATGATTTGTTGGGGGATATTGCCAGCTGTTAAAATAACCAAAATGTAAACTTTGGCAAAATTGTTAAGTTGAAAAAGCTATCTAAGCTAAGATCTGTCCATTATATATCACCCAGGTGCTCAAAACTAGAGGCAGTTTTATAACTTGACATGTCAGGACTGAGCATCTAACCCACAACCTGTCTCTACCACCAAAATGCTGGGCTGTAACATGATTCAACAGAGAAGCACATACATCCATTGTCTAAATTCAACATTCAATGTTTTCATTAAGCAAATTCCACAGAATATCGCAGAACTACACAAATGTATTTATAATAATAACCAACAAATTAAGAACAATTATGGTCTAATATTAAAGTTCTGCCAAGTGAAGTTCTGCTGTACAATTTTTTTATAAAATAAACTCAAAATATTTCAAATAAAGCTTATACTTCCATCATCAGCTGAGATAAGTTGTTAACAAATGTTGGTACATAGAGACATACCCAGCAGAGAGGTTACCCTAACTTAAACACAGAATCATGGACATTCCCAACAGAGGGTTACCTACCATTAACACAGAATCATAAAGATGTACCCAACAAGAGGGTTACCTACCTTTAACACAGAATCATGGACATTCCCAACAGAGGGTTACCTACCTTTAACACAGAATCATGGACATACCCAACAGAGGGTTACCTACTTTAAACACAGAATCATAAAGACGTACCCAGCAAGAGGGTTACCTACCTTTAACACAGAATCCACAAGATCTAAGTAATCCACATCAACAGATGTTGGCATGGCTTCATGAATGCTTTACATCCAACACTACTAATGGAGTCTTTCTACTTTGAACCAAACAAATGATTTCTTCCATAATAATTAGTTTATTTTTTATCATTCATTAAGCTAATACAATACAATGAGCATAATATTCTGGTGTTAAATGCAATGAACACTTTCTATCTGATGTAAATGAAGATAATTAACCTACAAAGATTATCTTAAAGTTTAACTCCATGTACAAGATGAGTTTTACCAGATAAAACATGTATTAACAAACACCACATAGTTTCATTAATTACCCCACCCCCCTCCACCAAAACAATTAATTGACTTGACAGATAATTAATTACTCATTTGTTAAAAATATCACAAAGAAGAAAAAAGTAAACATAAATATTTATCTGTTAAAAGGTGTAATAACACTAAGACCTTTAATATACAATGATGAAATATCAGATAACCATAAAAATATTGTACATAATAAGATGTTTATGTATTCAAGCAATTAACAATAATTATTATTTACAGTTGTTTGTTTGCAGTTCATTCATTTGTTCCTTCATTATTTCACTTCAGCATATTTGCATTTATAAATATGGTCTCAAATGCAATTTGAAACAAATAAATAAAACAAGATTTGTCTTGAGACAGTTCACGCTTCTACCAACACTAAAAAATCACTTGTATTGTATTCACATTAACAAGGTTTATCTTCTTCAAAATTTCTATATTATAATATAAACAAGAACTCCGCAAAGCAGCACTAACACTTGTCTGTTTTACATCATTCTATTAATAAGCAATTCTGACCAAAATTCTAAATTAAAAAGGGGCTTAACTCTAAAAATATAGCTTTCAGAATAACACCCCTTACCTTGTCATGATAATCATGTCTTCTAAGTGTCATGTTGATATTTTTAAAGATGGTTGAGTAATGAGCTACATTTAAGTTTTCCATAACAACAAGGATGACAACAACAGCAATGATGATGATAACAACAGTGATCATACAAGCTCAACTTTTTCTTAAAAACATACAAGCTAAAAATGGTCAGCAGATTATTTTTGTTCCTGGTTTATCTGCAAACACTTAATTAGTGAAACGGTAAATTAGTCTTCACAATGCTAAAAAATAATCTTGAAGCAAGGAATGGTTGATTGTTCAAAACCTTAATAAAGTATACGGTACAAAAAGGAGAGGATGTCTGTTAAGTGTATTAACTGATAAATTTCTGTGAAAAATATCAAAATTATTTGAAATTGTTTGATAAAATTCAGCAATAAAGATTATGAAGATATCTCCAGGTTAACAATATTTGCCTCATTCTTAAGTCCCTTCAATATGTCACGTAGAAAACTTTTCAATATATCATAATAACTCAAATAGAAGATGACTCATCTTTATAAAGTTGAGCTTAATTAAGTAGATTGGTAAACAAAATACAACAATCTGAATTATCCATACACCTCATTATCATATGTAAAAAACTTGTCAGACAAGACTCTGTGTGTAACAGCTTGAAACTTAATTTATTATCAAATTTTTTACATACATAACACACAGAATGATGAAATATCAGGTTTTCATAAATTAATAATAACATCCAGATAAAAAATCACACAAAAGTCCAAAAGAACAAAACATCAACAATTTTCCAAAAATGTTGGTTCATAACACAGGAAACAACAACAACCAGTAGTGAACTCTTCAACTAAAAGGTAAGAAAAACATCCTATCATAAAAAACTTTGACTTCCAGTGACTAGTTGATTCTCGACATGAGCAAACTATTTCATCTTTGATCTGAGGGACCAATTGTTAGAACATATGAGAAATGTTATCAATAATACATTTTTTCTAGTGAGGCATAGATTATCTGCCAATGTCTATCATTCTAATAAAAAAATTTTTTGAGGCAATTATACAAAATTATTGATTTACTGTCAAAACAGAACAAGTTCTCATAGTACATCACACAAACTAATGGTCAAGTCTGTGTCAAAACATCAAGTAAAATGATACATAGTCAAGTGAATTAATAGTAAACTTGCATCATCGTGTATTATCTTATCAGTCAATTTAATTAAAAGGCAAAACAATTTGCACGGTTAATTTGCTCTGTAACAAGATAAACAGGAACTAATGAGAACTGAACAGAACAATACACGTGTCTCCTCTTCAAGAATAGATAATTTCAAAAGAAACAGAAAAAATGAAATTTGGACTTCATGACCTTGAACTTCTGAGAGTTCAAAAAGACACATCTCAGACAATTACTGTATGAATAAGTAAGAAGACAGCAAAAAAAAAAAAAAACTGGACGTCTCCCTCTACAAAAAGGGACATAAAATTAAGTAGGACCAAATTACCAATATTTGAACACAATTTGATTTTAAGGTAATAAGTGCATGAACACTGCAAAGTATGTCACAATGACATAAATTTATGCATGTCTGACCTAGTTTTCAATTACCACATGTGCCAATAAAACCACATAATTCCCCATACAATTTTATAAGTCTGTGATGATTTTAACAAGTCCTAAGCATCAGAATTGTGACTAAATTTGCAGACTGGACGTGAATGACAAAGAAAGTTTCACTAAAACCGAGCTTCTGACAAATAGAAAAACCTAATGACCAACATTTTCCTTACAATAGCCTAATGAATATTCAGTTACTTACAATCTATCTGTGATCAGGTTCCAACAGGTGGAAAGGATGATTTTTTTTTTTCACTTCATCTTTGAAGAATGATTGATAAACATAACATTGATGATAATAACATAAAAAATTCTGTCTCAAAAAATTTTATGACATAACTAAGTTACCACTTGCTAATAGCATTGGGCATTTTAAAAAATAAATTTTATGAACTTCATAATTCCCAGAAAAATTGTTCTGAAACGCAGTCTAAGTAACTATAAGTTACTTTAGAAAAACATCTTCACAATTTGCTATGTACTTCCTTATAAATTAATTAATTAGAAATACATGCAGCACACTTTCACATATACAGACAAATCTATGCTAAACACCACCAGTGAGTAGTGTCCACTTGTCAGAAAAGACCAGAAGTTATATTTCTTATGAAATCAACTGACTTTTTTGTAACTTATGGATAAAATACAACATCCAAATAAGACAAACCGTTAATTCTCCAAAAGGTGGCCTCTATAATCAGGTACAGCTGTATCTTGATGTTTTTCTTGATTGATGAAATAAGGAAATATCAATGTTTGATTTTCTTCTGCATTAAGTGAGATGACAAGCCACACGTTTAATCTCCAAAACCACAAAAACCATAAATTTTCTAGAATCTCGCTATAAACTTATATTATCAGCATATAAGACTGAAGTCAAGACACCAGGATTCACATGTGTGTCTCATTTAAAATAATGGTTGGTCATCATTTGACCATAGTTCTAAGTCAATGCTAACCATGATTTAAGACCATAGATAAAAATATTATTATTTTCAGATGGTTGAAAGCATATTCATGATTTAATCACAGTGAATCAAAGATTTGATATACAAGACAACATTAATCATCAAGTGAAGACCCACAGTGCAGAAATGTGTCATCTTTCCCGTGACAGCCTTTTTACAGGGTTGTTTATATACACCAGAGATATAACAGTAAGAATTGATGGTAACTCTAGAATGTTATATTTAAGTCCACGATTTATATTTTACATTAATACAAGAATACAAAGTACAAATATAATCATGTTCTTGAATGTACAACATCTTATAGCAACAGAAAATTTATGTTTCACATTAAATGAATACAACAAAATTTTATCAATAACTTCATGAGCTACATAGATTGATAAAGAAACTGTACACCAGGCTGAAATCTGAAATCATTATAATAAACACTTAAAATTAATGCTCATTTTGTTGATATTTTATGAGAATATGTCATAGCAAGATTCTAACTTATATTATAGCAAACAACAAGTTGAATTATGTACACAAACTTCTGAGACTGACAAAAAACATTATAACAGAAAACATGAAACAAGTGATTATTAGTAACCACAAATCTCTCATAGCTGTGACTTCAAATCCACCCAGGATCATGTGAGGAAGCTGTCCAGCTAGCTTACAGCAGGTCAATGCTTCTACCCAAGCCCTCTACACATTAGAAGAGGAAAAGTTGCCAAATGACCCTGGATGTTGGTAGTATGTCATCCCCCCCAAAAGGTAAACATCTTATTTAGGTACATTATATGCAAGAAATGACTCATAAGTTACTTCAATCAATCTCTCACCTTTTACTAACTGAAAACAGAACTTAAAATCCCCACCACCAAAAAGAGAGGTTGTGATTAGTGAAGCATACTATACTTACATTATATATATATATACATACAGTAGCTGAACCTGAGTCAAAACTTGTTTATGTCTCAGTACATGAAACATTGACACAAAACACATCGCAAAATAACACTAACTAGTTTGTATGAAAGATATCAAGGCAACATGACACTAAATTTATGACATACATGATGAAAAAAGCCATAGGCAACATGGCACTAAATTTATGACATAAAAGGATATTTAGTTTATGTACTAAAACCTTTGTTAACATCCACCAGTGAAATAAGCCATCATTTGAAATGAAGCCACACTTTAAAAAACATTTACAGACATCATAGTTACCAAATAAACCACTGAATGCAGGTAAGATAAGCACAAAGCCATACTTTCTCATTATTTGTTGGCCTTTGTTGACAGGTTGTTCTGTATTTAGTGTATAAATATACTAGGTATGGTATAAGACAAATGTAAGAAATAAATGATAAGAAATTATAAAAAAATGAGCAACAATAAAACTATGGTTCAGATTTTCAGATGGTTTTCAGATAATTTTCAGTTTGCACAAGAACAACTCGACCATTGTAGCAACTACGTCACCACCTACCGCAAGAAAGTTCAATCTATGTATAACAGCCTGATTATACATCTTCAAAAAAAAAAACATAGTTGTGTTTACAGTTACCTGACTGATTCCATTTTTGTGGCTGACCCTACGGTTTTAACAGCAAAATCCAAAGAATGAAATATTTGGAGACAAATGGTACGTCCGAAGTATGAAAGGTACACTTAGAAAACAAGATGCTTTGTTCAATAAAAATAATCCCTGGAGGCATGCTTGACAATAGATTTTGAATCTAAATATGGTCAATGTATCAAAGTGGAAACAGTTTCAAATACACACAATTGCTTAATATATTCCATGTAGGAAATATAACCAAGTCCCATAACTGTGCCAAAAATATGTGATAACAACCAAAATTAATGTAGGTAAGGCAATGTAAGTGCTACCTGAAACAGTAAAATGTTGTTAACCAAGAAGTAGACATTGATGCTTAACAAAAGGCTATAATCTATTTAATAGAGAAATAAAACGTTTGAAATTTTACACATCCAGTTAAGGTTATGATCAATTTAAGGTTTGGTGGTATGGGTGGATTGAGAACAGTCCAATTAAGGCAACAGCTGTATAAGTATCAAAGTGATAGATGAAATGGTAAAGTCTAGTTACCCTCGTACAAATAAATGGACAAACAGATGGACAAGTCAATCACTATATGCCCCCATACCAGTGGATGCAAGAGGCATAAAAAATACAAACACAGATTTTTGGAACACCCAAATTTTGTGGTCAAGTAACCATAAATAATACTTTTTTGTGAGGTAAATACAGTAAAACTTTGTTATTATGAGCTTGTTAGGGTAAATACAGTAAAACTGTTATTATGAGCTTGTTAGGGTAAATACAGTAAAACTGTTATTATGAGCTTGTTAGGGTAAATACAGTATAACTGTTATTATGAGCTTGTTAGGGTAAATACAGTAAAACTGTTATTACGAGCTTGTTAGGGTAAATACAGTAAAACTGTTATTACGAGCTTGTTAGGGTAAATACAGTAAAACTGTTATTATGAGCTTGTTAGGGTAAATACAGTAAAACTGTTATTACGAGCTTGTTAGGGTAAATACAGTAAAACTGTTATTATGAGCTTGTGAAGGTAAATACAGTAAAACTGTTATTATGAGCTTGTTAGGGTAAATACAGTAAAACTTTTCATTATGAACATCGATATCAAGAGTACACAACTCAAGGAGTTTTTAAAGTCTCATCAATTTTTTTGGTTATTAGTTATGTATGTAATTTTCAACCAACAAACAAACACCTCATTTTTACCAGCACCACATTTATCTTGAGCATTTAATATGTTCCTATGACTCCTCCAGATAACGAGGTTTTACTGTATAAACAAGATGCTGATTAACCACAATATTGTCAGTCTGAATCTATTTTCTTTAGTCAGAACAGAACTACAGACAGATTTCTAATAGATTGTACTTAAAACAACTATTATAGCTGATCAAAATAAACTACAACACAGAAAGACATATATCATGAAGGAATGAACTAACAATGGTGAAATATTAAACAATTATTTGCTGTTACAGAGATAATAACTCATAGTTTGCTATAATTAACAGCAGCAATATTACATAAAGGCATTAACATCATTACCAGTTCTATTTACAACATTCACTGTAATTACTGGTATAGGAGAAATTCATGATCAAAATTACACATGATTTCCAGATTTATTATCAATTCTATTTTCAGAATGAAAACTTCAATTTTCGTAGAACTGAAGACTTCGTGACTTTCTTTCAAACACTAGAAGTCATCAAACCTGCGGGAACTTATAAATAATTACAGGCTTGTCAAGTTGTGTTGTGCAGCTTTTACAGACAGAATTTGATCATTAATTGATTCCAGAGTGAATAAACAAATTAATTTATTGTAAACCACTATCAAATCTCTCAGGAAATGCACTTCTCTAGTACTGGTTGGATTTTGACTGTACATGACTGTACATGACCAATCAGTGTGAAATTGCTGTTAAAACTCAGCTAACTAAATGACCAACCAACCAACTGATCAATCACTCCATCAATCAATCACTCATTGCTTATATGAAACATCATAAGCTTCAGTACACTTTGGCACTTTCAGATAACCTCAAGACATTTTGGTATGTTACACATTAGTGAACACTGTAAGGGAGAATGTAACACTCTGAATGTGAAATACTTAACTTGAGAAAAATCAAAATGGATTTCACCCATCCATAACATTCAGTTCTACAAACACCAACATTTTTAAAATATTTCACATTCTCATGCTGATGTTGTTCATTAAATTGCCAACCCGGAATTATCCAGACAAAGGTCAGACCTGATCAGAAGGGTTTCTGGATTAGGAAAAAAAATATTCCTAGACCAAAATAAAAGGTGTTTAAGAAACACATTTTTAAAAATCTCACCTGACAAATTGTCAGGAACAAGATGATTTCCAGCTTAGAGATGTAATACTCAAAAAAATTGCCCCTGTCTAAGTTCCTTCAAATATTTATTCATGGACTTCCGTTTACATCCTTGTTATGAAAATCTACAAAACTACATACATAATGAATATACATCATTTCATACATATTTAGATGCATTATGTAAGTAATTGTATACCAGTATATTTGCAGTCATGATCATACAGAGAATGGGAACATTTAATACCCTTTAGTTTGAATAAATTTCTCAGCTCAATCATCAAACTGTCCATCATAGTGGTATAATCAACTGTAACTATGTTAAAATGAAAGTGAATAATTCAAATGTTAAAGTGGAGAGAACAATTTGTAACATCAAACTAGAACCAACCAGTTGATAACATTAAAATGGAGTGAATACTTCATATTGTTATAATATGAATGAAAAGTTCATAGTGTTAAAATATGAGTGAAGAGTTCATAGTGTTAAAATATGAGTGAAGAGTACATACTATCAACATATGATTGAACAGTTCATAGTGTCAAAATATGACTTATTGTCACTGGGGTTTAATGCTGTTTTTCAACAATTTTTCAGTTATATACAGCAATCGACCGGTTCACCTAACTAGTTTTCCTGGACTGTATACTAACCAGTACTAACTTACCCTTCCACAAGGAGCTGGAAACTTCTTCACATATGGAGGAAAATCGAAATTTTTGTCAAATTTTCATGGAAGGGTATAACCTGCTGCAACCAGTATTCGAACCTGGATCTCCGGGTTACAAGTCCAGCGCACTAACCACCTCACCACAGCCACGGCTACGTCAAAATATGAGTAAATGGTACATACTGTTAAAATAGAGGGGAATAGTTAATACTGTCAAAATACGAGTAAATAGTTCATATTGTTGAAATAGGAGTGAATATTTCATGGTGTCAAAATAAGAGGGAATGGTACACTCTGTTAAAGAAGGAAGGAATAGTTCATTAAAAGACAATGTATCATAAATATAAATTACCTCCTTATGTAGTCAATATAAAGTTATCTCCAATTTCTTATTTTGAAGACAACAGAATATTATATACAGGTAGTCCATTATTTTTAAAAAAATATTCATAGAACAAGAACACACAGATTAATAAGGTTAATTTCAAAGCAACAGAAATCAATTCATAAATTCTCTCCCCCTGCCTCTTGAATATTTGTCCACCCTGCAATAAAGTTCATGTCAAAACCTGTGGCAAATTTCAATTTTCAAACCTAAACATGAAAGGTTGAGTACAAAAATTATTATGCCTGAATTCATGCAATCAAAGTCTTTTAGACACTCAATGAATTATATCAATGATATTATAAAATCCAAATACCTGCTACACTTCCCCAAGTAACTAGATCTATGTAAATGTACTTATTAATTTTTTAATGTATTGTTTAATTCCAATAAGAAGCCTGATTGGTTAGATCAGGTGATAGGGTGCAGGACTTTTGATTGAGGATTTTGGGTTCAAGAACAGGGCAAAGACTATGTTTCACATAATAGCTGATAGTAGATATTGCATCTACACCAGGGTGGAAGTTGAAATATTTGAAAACCAGAAAAATTGAGCTTGGTGCACAGAAACATCTGAAAAGTCTGAAACTACGAAAAAAGGAATAGTCTTTCAACTAAGCATCTAAACTTACATGTCTCATACATGATACGGAGGTAAATTATGCAGTTGCTGACAGAATGAGGAGCAGGTTGGTTCCGGTAGGTGGCTAGTAACACTGGTTTCAGTCAACTGTCCAGTGAGGGCAGTATTCAAGTAAAATACAGTTTATTATTCATGATTATATACACCAAATACAAAAAGGTATCAGAATAAGGTTTAAGAGAAGTTCGTCCACACCTGATAGTAAAAAGAAGAATTTTTTTACTTTCCTCCGACAAAAATGCAGGGAAACTGAATCAATGAGTGGATTTCAGCCAGGTAACTGTTTTAAGATAAAGCCAGAACAATAGTGAGTATAAATCAAGTAATATTTCACAATCAAGACTGTTTTTGATCATGGCTGCTGATCAGTTCTCAGTTTCTGAGTTTTTTTGTTGTTTAGACACCACCTGTGGTTTGTGAGATAACAGTATAATGTATTACTCATAATAAGTGTGCTGATATACAGAAATATGAAAACTTCCACAAACACAGATTTGTGGTTTCCTAGGAATTAATATTTTCATAATGCAAAAAAGGTTTAAAATTAACAAAGTTAAACACAGACTTTGAAGAAATGATTGAAATGTATACCACTGGCAAGATTTTTTTCACTGGAGTTTAATGTTGCACCAACAGCCAGTGTCATTTGGCAGCTTCCAGCTTTAACAGTGGAGGAGTACCCAAGACTTACACCTTGAAAAAACATCCATAAGCTACCTGGACAGCTTCCTCTAATGTGAAATTTTGTCGCAGGCGGGATTTGAGCTGTGAGAGGCTGGTGATTACAACTCTGAGATCATAACAACTTGACAAAGGTGGCCCCTTAGTAAAAAAATGCACTATCTAAGCTATATATAAAATGACACCCTGCAGTCATGGACTCTTAAGGCTATGTTAACCAACCAAACACATAAAATCATTACCAAATCAATTACATCATGATTCATATTAACAATAACCATGAACAAAAAATGTTACTGAAGAAACATTCCCAGAAACTTTTCTTAGAACAAGACTGGTAAAAATAGGAAAAGCCAGAAAAAAGATAAATATCTTAAATACTTAAACAAGAATGTTGAAGAAAATTTTATGATCAATGAAGATTGGTAAAACATGATTACCTATCAGATTCTATTTGAATTAGTTAATAGGATAGGTACGCACACCCCATAAAACTTGCAAGTTCTGCATTTACTCAAACAAATTTCTAAAAGCTGAATGTATTGTATAAACATAAACGTATACAACATACAAATTCCAGACATCATGGTAAATGTAAACCTTGTATAACAACATGCTTCTGTTCATGAGAATTTAGAACAATTTCCAAATAGGAATTAGATCACATTTTCGTCAAGACTGGAGCCGAGTATCAACCACATGCAAGGCCAAATCACAATGAATGTGAAACTATGATTTGTTGAAAGAACTACATCGGATTTCACCCTAATTTTTCACTAAATTTCTATCCATATAAATCAGAGCCAATATGTCCTGGTCAGTGATATATTCAAAGGTCCAATACTGAGATAGAGTCAAAGAAGCACCGTGACATGAATAAACAGTTACTGACTGTGTTCATTACCCCACACACCCTAATGCATGCATGATCATGCTTATACCTAACTGAACCACAAAACAGTTTCCTGATAAAAAGGAAGTCAAGAAATGAGTGATTGATAACACATTGATTACAAGTTGCTGATGATAAATAATATAATGATGTTGATAATTAACTTAAGTATGATCTTTATTAAACCAGTAATACCATTAATTATACAATGAGCTAGGAGAATTGAGTATCATTGGCAAGGGTACCTGTTAATTGTACATCAGAACAAATAACTCCCACATGGTGAGAAACATACTAAGTTAAAGGTAGGCAATGTGATTCTAGTTAAAATAGTGAAGTTAAGAAGTTACATAAATCACAATCGTTTAATGATGATACAAGACAACTTTTATATATAGATTAACCATTATGATTACTGGATAATTGAACCATTATGGGATGCATGTATTCAGTTAATACGTAACAGAAGATAGACGTGTTTAATTTTATTCTCATCCTCAAAATCAGTTTTCAAGCTTAAATATCAAATGTGTTAATTCTTTCATTGAGGTATTAAAGTCATTATGCTTTTTCGCGAGGTAAAGAGTTGGTGTGTTTATATAGACTCACTCTTGATGTGAACACAACAAAGTCTTTCAATGATCAACAAAAGTACAGGTTCTAGACAAAGATGTATATAAGATACATGTATCTTATCAAGATCTATCTACACAATGGACCATTTGTGGCAATAAAACTTGTATTCATTTCATAAACATGGCACAGTTATCTTTCTGATATTCAAATGTAGACAAGTACTTAATGCTAAATAAATTTTTGTGAAATATAAGAAATTCTATTTTCAAAATAAGATCACACTACCTACCTTTAAAATGTACATCTATGTGAGCTTAACTCACAGAACCTGGGAGTAGATGAGTTACTAGAACACTCAGCCAGTAATGTCTTACATACAGGTGTACACAGAGAATAATTACATCAAGTCTTTCCTCATTTTCTACAGGTACCAGGTGTTAGTACTATAAGAAAGTTTCAGCAAGATCTGACCAGATGCATCGGTTGTTATTCAGTCATGAAGCAGTCTAGATGGGAGCTGATTACAACAACAACAAAAACAACAACATTCTCGATGTATATCACTCCATAGACTTCCATGATAGGTATTGTAAAAACACTGAATGCTCCATAAAGCTGAACACAACAGAATGAAGAAGTTGAACACAATATGCCAACAAGTAAACAAAATGAGTTACAAATAAGAATGAGTCCAAAGAAATTCATAGATTGAAAAAAAGATGGAGACATTATACAGATCAGGTATTCAAGAATGCATTACTTTAACATTATACATTAGATACTGACAAAAATATTTGTGATATAGTAAAAATGACTGATGCCATGTGAGTATGTTGCCTGGACATTTGACCTTTGTTTTTAAGAAGGGATGACAAAGTAATATTATTAAGTATCAAAAATTTAGACAAACAAACGAACTGAATGCCACTGAAGGTAAATAAATGCCAAACCACTAGGGGAAATATATGGCCTCATTCAAAACAGAGCAAGACCAAATCTTTGATGGCCATTTAAGGACAAAATATCACACACAAGTTATTATACACTTTGGATAGTCAAATGAAGCAGTTACTAATTGGTCGTGACTTGGACACAAAAATCAATAATCTACCAGCTGAAATCACACAGTGAACCCCTAAACACCACGTCCAATTTACAGTAACTTTGATGATTCAGAGACGACAATAAGAAGAAAATCTTATCATTTGTACAAAATTTGTCAATTAGGTCTCAGGCAGTAATGGTTAAGATCAAATTGTCCTGACAGTATGAAATCAGTATTAGGTATTGATCAGCAATGAGAAGATTTTACTCTTCATAATAGGCAACATAATTATAAACAGTGACAGAATCACTGTATGGCTGTAGCAACAGGCAATCTTTTAAAGACATGAAAACATTGTGCAAACACAGTCAGAACACAATTCATAAATAATGTAAATCAAACATGCTCATTTCTGTAATATATTTTGGCAACCCCTTTGGAATTGAGAAATTGTTTTTAAATAATTAAATGACTGATTTTTATTCCTTTATTACATATTTGTGAATTAATATGATAAAGAAGCATACAAAACTATTGTATTGCATTGTGTTGTATTGTATTGGTGTAAAAAATCCCAAATTTAAGACTACACTACACAATTTCATTAAACATCCTAAACCCCATCTCAAAAATAAACAAAATGTAGTAAAAATAAAGTTCCTTACAATAAATACCAAATATATCCTACTCAACACCCCAGGAGTTTTTCATTCAACAGATTTTTTAATATGTCAAATTATTTATGATATTTGGATGCATTGAAAGAATTATTACAGCATGTATGATGAGTCATAAATATCCCTTTTCTAAAAAAGAACTGGGACATTAATTAAGGGAAGGTCAATTACAAGGGAATACGGAATATGCAGTATTGCCAAACTAAGAGAACCATAGTTGTACCACAACACAGTAGCTACATTTATACAAGCTATTACTGTCATCATTGTGGCTACTATCTGTGAAAATGCACACTTATAACCAAAGGGGAATTGAGACAGTAAAGTGATTTATACAACACAAGAAAATGTCAATACCAGAGACATTGTATTCTTCCAAGATGGAGATACTGCCATCTCACAGCCTTTCATATGCTTACACTAACCATATTTTGAATTGATTATTAACAAGAATTGTGATACCATACATACCCAAATAAACGTCAGGCATTACACATTTTACTGGTACCAAACATACCCAAATAAACGTCAGGCATTACACATTTTACTGGTAACAAACATACCCAAATAAACGTCAGGCATTACACATTTTACTGGTACCAAACATACCCAAATAAACGTCAGGCATTACACATTTTACTGGTACCAAACATACCCAAATAAACATCAGGCATTACACATTTTACTGGTACCATACATACCCAAATAAACGTCAGGCATTACACATTTTACTGGTACCAAACATACCCAAATAAACGTCAGGCATTACACATTTTACTGGTACCAAACATACCCAAATAAACATCAGGCATTACACATTTTACTGGTACCATACATACCCAAATAAACATCAGGCATTACACATTTTATAGAATGTATTAACACATAGTAAAGTTTGTTGTTTTAACATCTGTTTAATAAATTGGATACAATTTGAAAATATTTTTTCAGGTTTTACACCTGTTTTCAGTAGTGTTTCAGGTGCATAATGACAGATAGTTCAGCAGCATCCCTGGATTCTGTACCAGTATTAACGTTGAGCTCCATAAGAGATAGCAAATTTCTTCACATGAACCACTTAGATCATAGGCCAAAGTTAAGGATGATGGTGGAAACTCCTTGAAATAGTCAACTATGTATTTTCTAAGTTTGACAGAGTTCAAAAAATACAAAAGTTATACCTCAGACAAGATTTGGACAAAAAGAAATAAAAGCATTAAAATCAGCATTCTGTTCACACATCACAGATCCCCCCCCAGAAATTGTTTAACACCTAAATGAGACAACTATATTGATGCCTTACAGAATTTTACATACACGTCACAGGGTCCAGAATTTGTCAAGATTGTCCACAAACACCTTTAGAAGAGCAAAAAGCAACCTAAATTCATGTCATCTTCTTCAAAGGTTTCATATAATAGCTTTCAATGATATTAATAGATATAAAGCTAGTTGGTGTCATTTCATAGACGGTATTAAGACATGAACACAACAGATACAGCAAAACTTTTCTTATTTACAAACAAGTAGTGGTATGAAATTTTGATATTTTAGTTACAAAAATGCATTCTCAGCCAAGATATTTCCATAAAACGACTCCCTCATCTTAAGAACCAGGTGGTCTGAGAGCATAGGTCTGACTGAACACGAATCACTTCATCATTTTAGTTAACTTCATAACTTGTAATTTCTGAGGATAATAAAACCATTTATAAAGTCAATTATTATATAATTTTTGTCTGAGGACTAAATGATGTCCTACAAAACATGTTTAAGTGTTTGAAGATAAATGGTGACAGAAATATCTCATTCAACAAGCTTCAATCTCAATGTCAATACACATTATATAAACTTCACCATTTTTATTTCAAGCTAATCTTATTTCAAGGATGTTATTACTGTTTATTAATCACAATGACCTACATTTTTTCATAGCATATTTTAATGACTGTTGTAGAATCATACAAACTGAACAATCACTCTAAAAGTCTTTATGGTACAATTCATCGATAAGGAATGGCAAACATCTGGCATTTTAAAACAGGAAGTTCTTAAAAAGTCACAATAACACCCTCAATATAATCTTTTTACTACTCTGATTCACAGAATTTCTGGTTTTGTTCCAGTCAAATTAGTGACTTCACAGCTAAGATGACCGAACACAAGAAACTTCAATGCACAGTATCAACAGGGCAAATTCTGGTCAGAGAGCACTCCATTTCAACAAAGTTGTATGGTAAAAATGAGGAACTGAAGGAGACCATTTCTCTCATCATCACAGCCAGACTAATTGTGTAGATGGTAATTGTGTAGAAGACTATGATATAGACTAGTAAAACAAGGCAAATGATTTGGTTCTAATAAAAGTAGTCACCAACTTCTGTAAGCTTTCAACAAGCCGTTTATAGGCATCTTCCCTTCAGGAAAAATCTTTAAAATCATGCAGTTTTCCCCTAAAATTCAGTTTACATCAAGTTTTTTCTTCCCCTTTTTTGCAAAAGTACTGTGTTATTTTTCCTGAAATTTAAGAAAAAAGCCCCTTCCCCTACCTGTGAAAAAAAGCCCTGAAAACATATACCTGACACCTCACCAAGAGTTTCATCCATTGTTCGCTATTTGACAACAATGCTCTACACAACTGCACATTCAAGACAATACTGAAATTGACAATATATTGTTACTTACAATGCCATTTTCATACCACATCATGGCATGATTTCTGGAGAGCACTTTACAGTCAAAGATTCCATTGTTGGGTGCTGGTCGGGCTCGAGCCACTGACCGTCCTATCTTTGTTGGCTCTAAGAGAGCAATATGTCTCTCTTGAAATGGATGAGAGTTCTGTCGACAAGATAGGATGGCAAGCGCCGACATGCTGGTGTTGGCCTCTGCTTCCTCCACCTGAAGAAATAACAAAAACGCATGTGTCAAAGGTCAAGTTGCTTAAAAACTTAAAAGTACAGTAAAATATGCTCTAAAGCCCACAAATGAATAAAGACGGACTGTGTATACAGGCACTTAGTACAACACATAGGCATTTTCATTCAAGGCCTTTGTAAGATAAACATAATTCTCTTGATTAGCAGCCAGAACCAAACATTTTTTACAATTAAAAGAAATCCACACTTGCTGACATTTAGATGGGTCAGCACAATTCTATTAAGAGTTACATAAGCTTGAAGCATAATTAAAGTATACAATTTCATACATACAAAACATTACATAAAGAATATAAATACATATTATATAACACTTGGACCTTGAAGTCTTCAGATTTCAGGCAATTAACATGAAAGCCTGGTGCTCTAAGAATAAAGTTAATTACATAAAAAGGCTTATAAGGATTATCTTTTACATTCAATACTAACAATTCTGATACATTATCAAGCCAGTTTTGCAGTTTACATCAATTCATAAAAACTCAACAAAAGAGCCAAGATAGACATTTATATCAGATTGCTCGAGCAATTATCAGATCACATGATAGGATAAATTTGTATGCTATAAAAATTAAAATCAAGGTAACCAGATCATATCCACATCTTTATAATAATATGCTGTACTAAACGTATATTGGTTTTATTATGATGTTTTGAGCAAAATTATATGATATTTCAAAGTTTACTTATAAAACCAGCCCTGATGTCCACTTTTGATATAAAATCTCATGATTTAGCAGAAACATGGTCACAACATTTTTTTTACTTTTTAGTTTGGGTACAGTAAACAGACCCTTCCCAATCAAAAATAGTTTTTCTAAACTCCCAACCTCAAAATTCCAATTTTTGGCATCACATCACACATTTTTCTACCGATTGGACTGGACCCTGACCACTTCCTAAAATCGATTTAAGTGACAAACAAGCCACTCTGTCAGGTGAGGGACATGAAGTCCAAGCAAAAGTTCAACTCAATCTGGAGTTCTGATGAACAACAACAACAAAAATTCCATCATTTTCGATGAAATAAGTGAATTTCATTTTATTTAAAATCAGTTACCGATTTAGTAGCCATGGCCGTGGTCCAGTGGTTAGTGCGCTGGACTTGGAACCAGAATATCCTGGTTCGAATCCCAGTTGTGGCAGGTCATACCCTTCAATGAAAATTTGACAAAAATGTTGATTTTCTTCCGCATGTGGAGAAGTTGCCTGCTCCTTGTGGAAGGGTAAGTAAGTACTGGTTGGTACATAGTCAAGGAAAACTGGTTAGGTGAACCGGTCACCGTATATAACTGGAAAATTGTTGAAAAACAACAATAAGTCACAGAAAAACAAAACCAATTTAGTACAATAAATAACATTATCAATTTCCTTATAGCATTTTATTTAGACAGAAAAATCAAAAATACATTGCACATGTCTATATTTTATTTCATAAATATAATTTTTATAATTATATTTTTCTGCTTAGTTTTACACAACATTGTATAAATCTACCATATATTATTAAGAGGTATATCTGACCTGGGTCAAACTCAATCATAACACCACTATAAACTATAACAATAAACAAACGTTAAAAAGATGAGGTCAAAATATACCATACCTACAGACTTCAGGATAAAAGTAATAGTGTATTGCCACTGGCAAAATTTAATCTCACTTATTATACAAACTACACCCCACTGAGTTGAATAATACTTCACTCAATTTCTTTATGCAATAAAATGCCAAACTATGTACAAATCTGCTCATTAAATCAAAAGCTTTACATTCATAAAGAGATCATACAATGCAACATAACACAATGTCAATGAAAAGTGGATACTGATCATTTTGTATCATTACTAAACCTCTATGATGTGCCATTTCTACTTCCCTTTAATGCAAACAACATAATATTTAATCAAATCTTATCTATGCAAATAATTTTATGGTAATTAACAAAATCGTGGAACATAAAATTAAGTTCTAACATGTGTGCAAGGCAAATAAAATGTAAGATTTCACATTTAACACCAAAATCAGATCAATTTTAAGTTAAAACAGCAATATATCCGGAACGTATCAACTTATTAAAACAAAATTACTGCGAAATACATAACTGTAAGAATTGTTTATATGGACAGGCCAGGAATGCACCATTATTAACTGTGCTTTTTTTCAAATTTGGGCGAAGAGGGTCATTGCCCATTGGTAGCGGAAAGTAAGTGCGCAGACAAGCAAAATGGGGAGTTTTCATTACATATCAATATATGCTTAACTAAGAGTAAATTTGAACCTTTGGTATGAATTCTAAAGGCTCAAAAGATTTATTTTACTGATTTCAAGAGCCAAAATGCTGTTTTAAGGGTCAAACAAAAGCCCTGATACTGGTAACTAACTATAGCATACAATCCGTATATAACAATATGCCCAAAATTCAAGAAATCAAAGTCACATAAATACCAAAAGATGGATTCACTAGACACTTGTTGGACAAGCGATTCATAAATTATAATTGGTTTTCATCATGACCACAAAAAATGTTAAGTAAAGCATGAATCCACCAGAATTTTATCATTCTGAGCCCCAAAACTCTAACTTTTACTGGTATTTCACCCTAAATCACAAAACAAAACATGTACCATGTTTGTTCATTTGTAAATTTTGTATTGGATTTAACACTTTACACACAGCATATTGTATTTTAAATACAGTAGAGAGTTAATCTTTTAAGTGCTCCTGGATTACCAAATACTATATCCTACAAATTCAGAAACAACAGCAAATTTCCCCATATAATGGAGTCTAATATACACTATAACAAATACAACAATACTAATTGAATGATCAGAAGGAAATATAGAGGTAATGGCTCATGGCTAAACAGTATAGTAGTTTATAACACTAGGACTGAACATCGTATTAATATCACTTATAATGTATTTTATCATTCATACATTAATCAAAACAATATGACAGACTTATAAGTCATTTCCTTTACATGCAAAACTATTAGTATATCTTAGTTTTACTACAAGAAATTAAAATACTTTTAGTTGAAATTTGGCTTCAATATCATCCAACAGAATAACCACTACACAAAACTTGATGTTCATCTACATTTTAAACCCCAAGAGAAACCTGTTTACAGCCCAACACACTATCAACAAAACAAAAAGAAAGCAAGTAAAGCAAGTAAAATAACTGTAATATTAACTGTAGCATTAATTACTACCAATGTAATGTCAATAAACATTAGCACAAGACAGATATCAGCACCATGAAGATAGAACATGTGTACATGCTATATATGTGTTTCATTAGCCAAGCCCTGGTCATTTGTTACCCCGAACTTTTGGCACCTAGTGAACCCTGTATAACCTACTGTAAACTCCCAATGAAACTGATTATAAGTTATTCATTCATAACATGTGCAAAGTGCATTGAAGAGTGGATAATAAGACCTTTCCAGAACCTCTTTTTAATTTCGAAAATAGCTTTACTTATCAAAAGTTATGACCATTTTAATGTGTGTGATTACAGTAGGGCTGTAACGATTCACTGGAGCATCGTGGAATCATACACGGAGAGCAATGATACGATGAATCGTATCACATCCAAATTTTACAAATAATCGCGATTCATATGACCGTATCAGAATACGTATCGTATCGCAACTTGGTTTTAGATACGCAGACCTAGATTACAGTGATTTTTATGTAAAGATATTTCCAGCTTGACTTTAGAAACAGTAATATCTCAATAAATGCCGCTTTTTTTCTTATAGTACATTAAATGATGGAGGACATGCATGATTTGTCAAATCATTTTTCCCTCACAAAGCTCTCTAATGCCAAAGTAACATTTATCATGGATATAATTCTGACATTTCTCTGCCAAATTAAACACAATGAGAGCCCATATATGATATAGTATAAAACATAGTCACTGTATCAATATAAAAACTTGAAGCTTATATTGCATGTAAAAGAACATGAAAATTTAATGTTGAATGATTAAAACCAATGATCTAATTTCTTTAAATACATTCATTAAAACAAACATGATTTTCAACACAAAATCTTTCAGGGCCTTTTTTCCTTAGAGGCCGATATTGGTGACTTCCAAATTGCAAAAAGCCTCTTTTTCCCAATTTGGTGAAATAATTTCCACCAAATACAATGTTGAAATTCCCAATTTGAAATATGATTCTCTTTTGAACAACTTTCTACTTTTTCCAACTTGGCCAAAAATCACATTTGAATTTCCCAAAATGGAAGGTAGTGAAGAAATGATAATCGGATACTATCGATTACTGGCATGAAAACTTCTGCCGATTCCAATGATCGATTGCAGTTTTACCTAATCGATTATCGGTCTATCATTTAGGCACCATAAACTAACTACTGGTGCCGCAAATTAAACGTACATTGAAGGGAAATCACTCACGTTGTTTAAAAAAAGATGGCAGATTGTAGATCAAGGCGAAAAAAAATGATTTGACCATCCCTCAGGTTATTTGATGTTAATAGAGCCTGGTAATGTTTTATATGGATACCACACTCCATTCCCCATGCTTACATGTTACAATGCCAACTAGCATAAAGTAGAGGATGGCTAAGAACCAAAGGATGCATAAATAGAATCAAACACTAGTGGTCTACTTATGTTACACCACTACATGAGAACCGATTATATAATCGGAAAATCACATCAGATGTACCAACCGATTCGAACTGATAATCGATTAAGATTTTCAATCGATGTTGCAACACTAATGGAAGGCTAAGGAACCAATATTTGGAAAAAGGTCCAGTCCTTAACAACAAGATGAACATTCAATAGTCATAATCCTTTAAGTGATTAAAGGACAGGTTACATCCAGTTAAAGTATCATCAATCAGTGCTTTCATTTGACCCTTAAAACAGCATTTTGACTCTTGAAATCTGCAAAATAAACCTTCTGACTCTTGAGAATTTGTACCATAGAGCCAAATTTACACTAAAATTTGTAGAAAATTTCGTTGACTCTTCACATTACCATCAGTCAAGTGTCATTTTTGACGTCTAGTGAAAATCTTGAACAATACTATGATCTTAATCAACAGTATATTGCTGGTAAGTTACAAAATTTTTATCAAATGTCGAAATTTTATGGTTCCGTTTTCCCTGTTTATCATATTCGAAATTATCAAGCGTTCTTCGCGTTTAAGGAGTAAAATAACATGTTTACGGGAAATCAAATGAAACTTAAATGATCCGATCAACCGGTGACCGAATAGATGCCCTATTAAGATTAATAACAAACATCTACAAACCATTCGTTCGGTTTAGATCCGAATCAACTTCATAACAGCCATAATTGATTTTTCTTCTACCGATAGTCTCTACACGAAATGGCAATAAGAAATATCATTTTCATATAAATGGACAAACATAATATAATAATACCAGAATATCAGACAATTTTAAATTTTTAAACAATAATAAAAAAAGTAGGATAAAAATACTTTGAGAGTAAATTATGTTTTGCATTTACTTAGAGATTATTTATGCAAATGGATAAATTCCGTATTACACCGTACCGTTCCGATTAGGCGTGAGACAACTAAAATTTTTCATGCACGTATCGATGACCCGGTTATCAAAGAAAACATTTTTGGTCGCACTTTGGATAATTCATCTTCTAAAAAATAATAACTTGCATATTCAAAACAGGTGAAATATCGTTACACTAAAGGTTTAAAAAGAAATATCATAAAATGAAATTCAGATTACACAGGAAATATAATGTAGATTCTCTGGAATACTCAACAATAGCGCTACATATATCAGGCATAATTATGTAAGTTTTTCTTAAGTATTGACCATGGTTTCGCATCAAGCCGTCAATAAGTACAAAAAACAAGAGAAACACAAGTATTTGAACCAAGGCATGTATGTAAACTTTCAAGATTTTGGGTAAAGCAATATTTAAAAGGATTTTAACGCATAATCAATATAAGGCAATACTCAATATCGTGTTAGGAACAACGTTTATTTCAATCTGACATTGGCATGTTACATGTCAAGGCCAATGATTCATTTCAGCAAAGTAGCATATAAAATTAACTAATAATAAAATTTAGAGAGCACAATACCGATGTGTCTTATCATTATATTCTAAAGGTCGTACCTTTTATGGGATCGCATATGGCTGTGTGTATGTATATTTTGTGTTTACTTCAGTATTAAAATTGGAGACTTCTTTAAAATCAAATTTTTATCAATTAAAAATGTTCAAGAACCATTATTCAGGAGAAACTTCCTAGTTTTGTCTTTTTTGATCACATTCTTGATGTTATAAAAGTAAAATAACCAGTATATGACTATAATTTGATAATTTTGTGTTGTATTACGGTATACGACCCTGTAATGTATCACGTTCCAGTTAATTTTATTGATTTCTATCTTAGATTTTCGTAATTAAATGACAACAAAAATTAATAGAAAAATTATGTTTTCTTCACAATTTATTGCGCCGTAGAAAATATAAAAGAACTGTATGGACGCCGTTTTTATATAATTTCTGAATTGGGACAAATGTGCGAAATAGATTTTTTTTGTACAAATAATTTTTCTCTATACTGTCAGAATCAAAATCGGAATAATTTCAGTAGCTTAATCTAGGAACTTGATGCTGTTCAGATCATCGTGGTCACGCGGCAAAACGGAAGTCACGCGGTTCATTGAGCTTGCACATCGTTTATCCATCTCCAATCGGCTTTGGTTTCTCTTGGCCTGGCCTTGTTTAGCGACAATTGTCAAAGCTGCCTTTTGCTTGAAGCCTCTTTCGTTATCTGCCTTTCTTTCAGCATTCTCTAATCTTTAAAGAGAATAATATGTATCTGTAATGTTTGTCAGAAACAATGTTGATGCATGTACTGTATACTTATAAACAGGAATAATCAATCAATGGTCTCCATGTATAATGTAAGGACTCCGTAATTAGTGAATCGTAAGGGGAGAAAACTAAGCGATGAGTTCTTGGCATTGTCAGGGGATAAATTCCCAATCTTTTGATATAAAATGTATTATGTCAGCTGAATTATGTGATGTTAGTGCTATACCGTTTTAGCTGAAATTTATGCGTTGACAAAGTCCAAAACTCATTATAAATACTCTGCCGACAAAAACTGAGAAAAAACTGAAAAATTGAATAAATAGGACACTCGTGGACACAACAGCTTTTGAATAATACCTTCTCTCTTCCTGGGCACGAAAGAACTCCTTTCTTTTCAACAACTCCTCTTGGCGTTTCTTTTCTGCTTTCTGCATTTTCTGCTCATAGTTCAGTTTTATCTGAAATGAAGAATAAATCATTGTACAAACATAGCCAAACATAACCTTTAACGTTGATTAATTTGACAAGTAATTAAGGTATATTTTTTGCTGTTGTTTCTAGTCACCCGGCCTATCTTAATTTTTCCCCGCGACCCTAGACTTTTTATTAGGCCCGAAGAACGGTATATCCACTGTATGACTTTTTTACCATCCCACACAAAAATAATCTTCACAGCGGCTTTTGATAAAACAATACATTTCCCGACCTACATACCTATCATTTTTGCAATGCGCATGTGACCAGAAACATACAATATTTTAGCCCAAGTCAGCACGTTGCCAAACAAACAAACGTGTTATAGTTTGGTGCATCTGTTGCTGTAGACGGCGATCATCATAATGATGAAGAAATACGATACATATCTTATAAACATTCATTTTGTTGAAATTTAATGTACATATACAATGTAAATGATTTGATTCAAGCTTAATTTAGGAAAAATTTAAGGGGTTGTTAACATTACGGTATTTGATACACACATTGCATATAAAGACATACACGCGCGAATAATTATTGCGAAAATACTAACATAGAAAGCCTCTAAACATATTGCTTATACTTTATGCTAGGTTAATAATCAAATTAAAGGAACTGTCAAACCTTTGAAAGAAATACCTGGATCTTGACGTCATTCCTTAGACTCGTATTAGCCTGGATAGAACATTTCACACTTAAGTAATCATGTCAATGTAAATAAATGTGTTTCAGTCATTTTTCTAACACGGTTACCAGTAAAGCCAGTGACTATAAATAAAATGCCACAAGCGTAAAGGTGCTCGGCTGAAATATAACTGCGGATCAACTACTAGAACACTTCTCTATAAGGTAGTTTACACTTACTGGTCCAGTATTCATTTTGATAGGCGGCAGTAATGGTTTCTTTATAGGGCGGTCATCAAGTTCAAGAGAGAATGCTTCACCTCCCCGCGACTTCTTGTGTTCATATGCCTCTGTAAATACAAGGCGTAAAAGAAATGAACCAAGTTCGTAATTCATGTAACTGATGAAATAACGATCCTCCACCATACACGCTATGTGGTTAAAATGGCTGAAGAACATGGGCTAAAGAACGGCAACTGTGTAAATTTATGGTTGAAACCCACATGTAACAAAATCTGCATCTTTTTTGAATACTTATTTGGAGCAAGAATCATTATAACTTGTTTATAGTTACTGTATGCCTAATCCACTGAAGCTAAGAATAAGTAGAAATATAGTTTATTGAAAGATCTTCAACTTTCATCCTCGCATTAGAGTGGCTGGTTTCTTATGGGTACCCTACTACACAGCACTTTGATTTAACTAATGTTTCATTTACGATGTTGATGATGAATAAGCGAGTAATAAAAATGGGTGAAACTTGTGTGGTAGCTTTTATTGATCAGACGATCATGTGAACAATATCGTGATTTACAATTATAAAAAGCCTGCGAGTTCTTACTTAGTTTGTTCATCAAAGAAGTTGAGAATCTTGCTCTGATCGCTTGTCTTTTCTTTACGCGACGTTTCTCCTTTTTCTTTGCCCACCAACTTCCAATAAATCCAAAACAACAGACATTGCTGACTGTCTGTACTGTATGCTTAGTCATGTCTTGTTTAGGCTGAGGTTTTGGAATTGGTGTAACCTTGGTGTTCTTCCTTTTCTTCATCTCCACTGCATGTTTGTCCAATAATACTTCTTCAGTTGGTTTATTTGCCGTTTTTCCCTTAAAAAAAGCTTTTTTTTTAAGTATTTCAAACAATATCGCGAGAAATAAGTTTGATAATGAAGCAATATGACGAAGAGCTGCTTACTGAAGGATGGATATTATATTTCTCTTCATCAATGATCAGCAACATTTTCCATGTAACATCAAGTCGCTCAAGTCAAATGGGACACTGAATGTCTACATTATTTTTAAACGACCATCAGTGCTAATATGTCATTTGTAATGATTTCATTTTTCCTGATGAAAGTAAAAACAATAAAACAAAAACTAATGTCAGACATATACATTATGTATAAACATTTCGTAAATATATTAAATAAATATTACTTAACTCTTGTTAGATATATATATCAATGCTTATCAAAATTATCATTAATTAATCCCAGTCAATTAAAGAGAACGGTACTGTGGAAGTATTACTGATACATATATTTATATTATTTAGTTTGTTTAAAATCATGCTGAATATTACTAGGAAAAGTACAATTGCGGTTATCAAAATATTGAAGATATACATTCTATACACATACACAAATTCTAAATAGTTGACTGTTTTTAGTTGACGAAATACCAAAGTAGAAATGAAAACAGTAAATTTTTGCCTCTATAGTTCTATGCCAAACGTCATGTAGATAAAATCATTACAGCGAATATTTCTTTCAATATTATGCAAAGTGTAAACAATTAGACCCTTTTTCAAAGAAATGTATTTATTTTCACTGAACAAGGCATCATACATAATGCTGTGTTTTATACGTAATTTTCTTATATTTTGACAGATAAATTTAAGTACGATTAATTCTATTACACCAATAAGTTTTGCCAATAAAAGAGTAGGTCCTATATTTGTATATAAATATACCTTTTTCTTCTTTCTTTTCTTCTTATCTTTCTTGTCTGTGCTTTCAACAACATCCACAGGTTTACAATCAGTGTTTTTCCTCTCTTCTCCTCCAGCAATGGACAAGATAATATCTTCATCTTTATCGAAACTAACATCGCTGTCTTCTACCTTCATCAGTGATGACTGTTCTTCTAGCTGTTCGTCTGTTTCATCTATTTTTTCTGATTTATCCATTCCCTCTCCGTCAGCATCATTAACAAATTTTGTTGTAATTGTTATACAGCTGTCTGTATTCATGTTCGTCTCCATTGTCGCATTGACCTTAGATTTCTCTGTTCCCTGTTTTGCTATGCTGCATGTTTGTGAGAGCGCCGACATTAAATGACGTTGTCCCGGTGATGACGTCCATAAATAGCATTGATGTTCTATGACGTCATCAAAAACGTTATCGTTGTCAGTTTTGGCTTATGTTGGTCATTATCGTCACACCTCATGGTCATATCAGTCAAGCCATGGATGATATGTGCACTTATATCAGTCACAGAAAAGTACAAACTGCTCTAATTTCAAGTTCTATTATGTTCGTACACCACTTTATTACAGCGAAAAATATCAGTGATCCATGAATATGTAAGTTTCCATTCATCATCAAAATTAATGTTGAATGATTTCTGTTGCCGGGTTTAATAACGGGATAGGCTATCGAGGATTAATTAAGAATTAATGGTCAAAGGGAGATAATTTGTATAAATTATAAATTACTTTACAAAACGAACGGAAGAAAATAAATAGTTTTCTATAGTATTTCAGTTGTATAAGCGTTTAGTTGAATTGGTTGCAATAACATTGGTTTTTACTGAATAATTTAAATACGTATCATGTAAGTCATATACAAATATGTAAAATCATTATACATTTTATGTACATGTCTGGAAAATTCTGAAGCATTCAAAAATTTGATTCCAATTTTTTACTGTTTGTCTGCGATGATATAAATACTTCAAATTTGGCTTTAAACTTCTTATGGCTGCTATAATATTGTCAGTTTTTACATGAAGTGAATAATTACATTAGATCAAACTATTATACATCGTAAATAAACATTTAATAAGCGGTCGTTATGATGAGGTTGTCTTAATATTGAAGTCAGGTTGCTCAGTGAGGTTGCACTATATTATCAGTCTACTTAAAAATAGCTTTTTTCAGCTTCAAATCATATTATCCCAAATCATTCGTCAATTTTAAAAGATGAAAATTATGTAATCCATCATACTTGGTTTAATAAGTTTGTATAAAGAACTTAGTTCAGTGGACGTAAAACACTTATTGTATTAACTATATACGCAGTGAAATATAGTTGAAATCAAACGAAAAATGTAAGATATATCTAATCTGTATTTTGGCATCAAATGTGAAACTGGTAGTCTACTAAAGACTCACTAACAAAGACTTTACCGCCCCTGGCATTTGATGTTGACCTTTGACATATTCATTTCAGTTTTCTTACAATATTTAAATGAACATGTAGTTAGATATTCAAGGAGAAGCAGGAGACACCTATGCCCGACATTGTATTCAAGATTCTCATTTCGGAGATAAACATATATTGTTATAAAAGCTTGTTTTCAAGGTACAAAGGCGTTTGGGGGACGGCGACGATGGCATCCATCCCTCTTAAATCATTATGTAAAGAGTCATATTATAGTGGATAAATGTGTTAGAGTAAAAAAAATGTGTTAGAGTAAATATATGTACATGTGTGTGTTAGAGTCAAAATGAATCATCAAGGAACCGTCATCATCGTGTAGATTTCACTCCTATACCTCCTACAAATGAGACAAATACAATTACAAACAACAAGTGCAGTCTACACCTGAGTTTATAACACTATACACAAAATCCGCCACTATCTTCAAGGTGGTACATATGTAATTCTACTTCAGCATTTTACAAATTTCGTTCTTTCAACATAATTAAAATCATCTGGATATTAAGTATTGCTTTTTTGTGTCGATTATTCGACCTGATTTGTGGTCACGTGACTTCCTGGATTTGCATGGAAATATGTTCACGCACGAGCTACAGTACTTACATTGCACATCAGAATGAGGCTCGTCAGTTTTAAAGATTCTACAAAAAGTTATACGATTCATTTACTAGCAACAAGATGCCAAATAATGATTGATAGAACAGGACTAGAGTAAAATCATTGTGTACGGAGGACACAAATGTCTCATTAAGGTGTAAATATTCAGATGGTCTTATTAAAAAGTTGGAATGTGGAGAAAATATTGAACATCAATCAGAAAATGAGTGTTCATTGTGATTAAATGGTCTTAATATTGAAGTGGTCGTTAAATGAGGTTTTACTGATAAGAAATGGACAGAACCAAAACAACAAGACAACAAATAAACACTAATAGTTTTACTTCAATTGCTAGAAACATAACATGTACATTTGAATGATATTATCCCACAATGAGGTATTTGTAAATTTAAACATATCACATAAAATATATTTTCTAAAACAATACCATTGTTATCTAAATTGTTTAACAATGAATTCATCACCATTTTGAAATAATCAGTAAAGTCCTGGTGCGGGGTATTTGTATGTCGAAAAATATACACTAAATTTTCTTGTAATTATTTAGTATAACAAAAGAATAAACAAATTAAAATAAAGATATTTATGTAAATTTGGATAAAAGAAATAAAATTACCAAAAAGCAAAAAGATAAAATAGAAAATAAAAGTTGAATAAATAAATGTACCACGTGACATGAAGGTCTTAATAAAGTACGTGTACATGAAAAATTATCATTATTGTATAATATATTAACTTAGCATAAAAAGCAACAACAAAAAACTGAATTTGATTTGTACTAAAGCACATGAAATACAGAACTTAAATCACAGGGTAAAACTTGTGAATGTCTGAATATGTACATGCACATACATGTGCATGAAGTTTGATAATAAATCATAGATACAGTGCAACCTTTCCAAAGTAACACCCTTTGGGAGAAACAAAATTATGTTGTTGTTGTTGTTGTTGTTGAGAAACAGTTTCTCTAGAGAGGTTAAACTAATAATTAAATCGTAGAGTTGGAAAAAATCATGCTGTTGTTGAAGGGAGGTTGTTGGTCAAGAGAGGGCCGCTCTGGAGAGGTTGCACTGTATTTCGTAATTCGAATACTGAAATATAACTGAACGTGGATGTCATAACCATCGAGTATAGTAACAGAGGTTGGTTTTGAAATTGAAATTCTAACTTGGATATCATCATGAATATTGATTTCTGCTTAGATCTTTTTTATGACTGTTTAATTGAACATGATAAAATTTAAACAACATAAATATACGTATCACAACATACATATTAAAGTATGATATTATGGTTTAGCAGAATTTGAATAATTTTTATCTGGCACAATACCGTAACTCGTGTACATTTTAACTTTAATTAAACAAATATGCAGACTAGGTTTTTAATCTTCCGTTTCTCGGGACTGCCACCTGAATTTTTCACATTAAAATAAAAAAGTACCTTTGATAAATTTTATTGAACAATAATTGCTATTTTTTACAATTACGATTGATTCAGAATAAAAAAAATGGAGATACAGTTTGTGACGCGTTAGGTATTTTAAATAAGATATTTATCCAGTATTGAACATATCTGATTATCAACCACCGCTCAACGATCTCCTTATATGTTTATTCTGGTATTATTTTAAAAAATCCTTCCGGTATTCGAAAAAAAGATGGGACATATGTTGACATATGGCAGGGAAATATGTTGACAACGACTTGATATATTGTCGACTTTGTCTATCATAAATTGTTTTTTTAATAACACCAAAGTATGTTTTATTTAACTTGCCGTATACGAGTGTCTGCTTACGATCTTTAAGTTATTTTTGTTTTGGAAAATAATTATCATATACGACTTCAGTTAATGTGTCTGGGGACTTAAAATTACGTTATGTAAGTATTAATAACAGACACAAGGTAGATCTGCTAGGTATTCACATTGTATTTCCCTAATTACTGCTTGCTGGGTAACCACAGCGTACTCGGTAACCAAAGCGAGCTTTAACATCTACAGCGAAAATGCACTTTGTTACTTTTATTTTTGTACTTACTTTATGTCTGGTTAGAAATTTCCCAAAGAAAGAAAGATTAGAACGCCTGGCCTTACATACACCAATGCTGGCAGGAATTCATACATGAAATATGGTTTATCAGTATATTTACAAGAAATTATTAGTATAGCATACACTACTACACTGATATCAATAGAGGCTTCAATCTGAATATTAAGAACAGATCAATATAAATGATGTTACCACAACATTTTATACTTAAAATTAATTTACTGAAAAAAAAAACCGGAAATCAAAGGCTTATTTTATATAACACCAACTTCTGTAACAAATCTCCACCCTCCGATATGTACAAATTACCTCCCCTTTCACTCAAATTTTTAACAAAAACTTAACATGTCAAAACAAGAACGTGACAACAGTTCAATTAAGCTTCAAAATGATGTCGGTATCCAATCTCTACCCAGAGTTGTCGTTCGTTATCCATCACATACAACTCTGTCAAAAAGTAAGTAATAGTAGAAAAGTAGTACAAAAACATGTGTCTGAGTCTCCTTTAGTTTCCAGCTGATTCACAAAATCACGTTTTGTTTTCTCGAAATGTACATTTGTTGTCATAACTGTACACGATTACCTTCGACTTCTGTGTTTCGTTTTCATTCAAGCGATTCAACTTTGTGATCTAATTACCAAGTAAACAAGCACTCCGTCGGGAAATAGTTCCTTTGATAAATAAAAAAAAATCTGATTGGTAAATTATAACATCTTTTGTCTCGAATGTATTGTGCGGAAGAAATTGCTTCATTTAGTTGTAAATTTTGTAACATTTGTGGCTTTATTTTTTGTTTTACAAGAATCTTGTAAAAGACTGAAACGTTGACAGAGACGCGAGTGAGGGATAACGAAGAACTCCGAATAGAGTTTGGTCAGTATCTAGTAGAGTTCCATATAATATCTACAAATTTACGTCAGAAAAATCATCCTCTGTTTCTATTATTTCTCTTTGATTCTCCTTTACACGTGTGTATCTCAACTGTCCTCGTGCAGTTGTTGCAGACAACATTACAACACCACTGAAATTTACATTCACACTTTTCCACACGCTGTGTTAAGTCAGTATTATAACCCCGCCCACAACACATTATGTCACATCCATCTGTGTCCATGGAAGTATTGTTACACTCGCGATCCGCTGTACCAAATGACCCTGGAAAACAATTATATAAAATCGCACAATATGAATATGTTCTGTGCTAAAATAATACTAATAAGTACAATAATAATTTCTGTATTTATTATTGGTCTATAATTCCATAAATAACATGTACAGTCAAAACTGTGAACAAAGACCACCCTTAGAAAAGAAAAATGTCGCTTTTATCGACAGATGGCCTTTATTCAGAGGCCAGTTTAAATAATCAGTGACAGGTTTTCAAAGAAAGACCTTAATTCACAGGGTGGTCTTTATTCGGAGAAGGCCGCAAACACAGGTTTGACTGTACAACAAAATGTAATAACCACAAATTAATGTTTATGAACACCTCATTTACTTATACTCGTAATAGTCAAGCTGTGAAAAACAGTAAAATGTCGCACCAACAGCCTAATACATGTATGTAATATAAAATAATACTAAACTAGAACCAAAATTCGACAATAATGTAAATATACATGATTATTGTTATTGTATTAAGACCCATCACTGTGATTAAGAACAATATTTACTTAATGTCTCTGATCCAGATAAGAATTATTTAATCAACTTCCTTTTCGATTCATTTTATTAACAAAAAAGCTTAAATCAGATTTATAAAGGTTTCATCAAGCCGTGAATTAGTAGTTACATGAAGAATTCTTTATAGAACATTTCTTGTAAAAAATAAGTTGGGGGAACTCAGCTGATTGGAATTATTTTTCTGATTCTACAACATAAGTCGCTTGCCATCCCCTGGGACAAGTGAAAATTGGATTTTTTTGGATTGAGTTTCAGACAAAGTAACATAGTTTTACCAATCCAGGCAACCAGTTTCAAAGTTAAATTACACACTGGTGTACTAAAGCAATTCATTTAAAATGAAGTAAAAGGGTGTTAATGATTCGAACCGATTTATGTACCAAGGGAAAGAACTCTGCATGTACCGGTGGATATTTTTACATACCAAGTTGTAAGTTTCTAACACAGTAATCGGGCGACTCGTCAAAGTAAACAAGATCAAATTTTGTATGTTTCTTGTGGTTTTTGTTGGCTACAATTAATTCACTGTCACCAGCGTTTTGATTTATCATCACCTGAAAAATCATAAAAAATAACAAAGATGAGTAATAGTCAATCAGTATTAATTGAACGCCCACCATAAAATTCTTTTTGAATAATTGTGGTTTTATACACGAGGTAAATAGACGAACGTCAAGTAAGAATACACAGTGGGTAGATATAAATCAGCACTTTATAATGTTCGAATATGTTTTGAAACATATTTACGTAATATCCATAAAAGTAGCACACGCACGTAGTTGAGGAGTAACAATTAATTTGAAATCCGCACTTTATGCAAAAAGCAATTTAAAATTTCCATCGAAAAAAGCCAGTATTCGAAAATACATTTCCAGCTACATCGAATTTGAAATATTCAAACAAGAGCGTAAATACAAAATACCACACAAGTGACAAAACAAAATATATTTTGAGCAAAAAAAACCCCACGAAATTATTGATATTTTACGCCATCTGAATCATTAAGAAAACTTTTAATCAAAACGCTGAATTCAAGAAACATTTTGCATTTGAAATACAAAAAACAAGCGTAATTCCTTAAGTCCATGATATAATGGTATAAAACAACATTTTATTATTAATGTAGAGAATTAGTGAAAATATCTTACATCACAAAATTATTTCACATAAATATATGAAATATATAGGGAAAAAATCGAGACCGAAATTTCTTTTCGGATTACACCAGGTTTTCGGATAATCCGTTGTCGAAAAACCGGGGTTTTATTGTAATTGATAAAAACGTTCTATTTGTTAGAGGCGCACGTATCAATCCTCATATTGCAAACATTAGACATACTTGTATGACTTTCATCACATGGAATTTTTCTTCATCTCAAGTTTCATTTTTTATGTGTGGGAATAAACCATAGGAATCAGAAAATAATAACTAAATAAGAATATAAACCTGTACGGCTCCATTGTAACGTTTTTTCAAGAACGTGCCCACGTGCCGGAAGTCTCTCATAGCACGCCAACATGTCCTCAATGCGCATGATCCGCTGATTCCATGACATTTACATTCTAATTTTCGCATCTTTTTTACTGCCTGAAATAAATGAATGTGATGCATGTACGATAATTGTACTGTTAGGATCAAAGCAAACGCATCATGCGTCTTTTCTTCATACAATTCAGGATTTTTACGAAGGAAAAAAATCTGCAAATTTTCAGGACAAACAATTCTTATCGTCAAAACATTATATTTTCCTTTCGCTAATTTCGACCTTTGTTTAAGACATTTATGTATTTTCAGCCGATAAAGTTTTCTAACAAAATCAATTTTTGATAGTTCATCTAAACCATACATAGTGAAAGTTGTTTGAAAGATGAAATTTGTTTTGAACGGTCTGTGATCTTAATTATGTCACAGTATTAAGTTCAGCGGTTTTAAGTTGTCAAACAAGTCATTGTCGACAAACAGATGTAATAACAGGATTCCCCTGATGCAATCTTTGTGATGTTATCTATCCATTATATATGCAGATATTTGTGTCAAATATTGGACATCACATCATTGTTAGGTATATGACCTAGATCTCTACAACTTTCATACATGTACTAGATTTTTTTAAATGTTTTGTTGAAAATGACTTAATTTGATCTGTAAATCAATTTATTAGAATATGAAAATTATACATGGTGCGTATACTGTTTATCACTAACGACTTCAGTATACAGCATCGATTTATCAAATGTTTTTATTATAAAACATCAAAGAAGAAGTAAAATAGTATAAAATAACAAATAATAATCATTAATTAGTGAATAAAATAGTATAAAATAACAAATAATAATCATTAATTAGTGAATAATAGGAGAAAAATAATGATTACTGATTCATTAAATAATTCACTTTTTTCTCCAGCACGACAAGATTGTGTGGTACATAACCTGAATGAAATAAAATACCAGACAGTAAGTTCAGTTTCTATTAAAGTTTACCTGTCTCCCCGCTCTGTTGTTGTGGAGATTCATCAGCGCACGTGCATCCATGTTCTTCCTCTCTTTGGCATCAATAAAAGTCCTGGCAAACTTTCGTCCATAATTTACATCATCGCTACACCCTCCCCATTCAAAGAACGAACCGTGTATATCCTTCTTTCGTCCAGTCTTACTGGCATCACACGCGCACGTGGTTAAATGTCCTAAACTGCATGCACGAGTAATTGAATGCACGACACCCGCTGATGATATTGAATATACAAAGGCAGCCTCTCTGGTGCCAACTGAATGAAACAAAAAGTGAAAAAGTGACTTTGTAAAACACCAAGTTGAATTTCTTTTGTCGTTAAACTGGTATGTTTCTTAAGTGAAATAGTCATTCAATCTCTAGAATACATTTTAGAGACCATTTCAATATTAAGACTATCTCATAAAAAGAACACTAGACCGATTTTCTTTAATTTTACAACTTGATAATGAAGTCACTTAACAAAATCTTTCGGATGCCAAAGATGGCCTTAACATTGAAGTTTTATTGTACATTTACAGGCAGTCAAATGGTACATTATTTGCCCGGTTTTAGACAAAATAATTAAGACAGATATGTTGGATGGCCGAAACAACATCAAGAATAGAGACCACATGTCTCTATAGTTTTATACCTAGTACAAGCATCTGCAGTTATTTCAGAATATTGACCACATATAAAAACCTACTTTGTATTCTCGTATAGCCTTAACAGACTGGTAATAATTATTGTGATATAGATGTACATAATAAAATATTCTAGCACATATTCAACAAATACCTTTCAACAGTATTTTCCCAAACACAGAAGCATCTCTTTCTAGCGTGCTGCAGTTCCATCGATGTTTACGAAACTGGTGTTGACATTCATGAACCCCTTGCAAGGCCCCTTGTCCAAGAGGTACCATCGCTCCCTGGTGCAGACGACACATGCGTCTCTGCTTGCCAATCAGACCAGGTATGTTATCACAGACAATGCCTGAACTCACCGCCTGTAGCGGTAACTGGCTTATAAACCTGAAAAAAGGCCATACAGCATTAGTCTACCCTTCAACAGCCCACCATACATTCATTTGGACTTCATTTACGGGTTTATTTGTTAAATTGTTCAATTAATTGTCGATCGATGATTTCTGCACCTTTGATATTCCAAAATGGTATTTTCGAATTGTTGATTGTTTATTTTTTATGAATTTGATTTTTTATGGCGGACATTACATTTTTGTATATACATGTAGGTGATTGTTGGGGACTCCGTAGTCGAGTGGTTATGGACTCTATTAAACACTAGTCCCTCACCACAGTGAGTTTGAGTTTTACTTGCTACCAACTTTCACATGTGACAAAGCTGTTCAGCGAGCTTACGGAATGTCAGTGGTTCTACCTAGGTATATGCGTGGGATCTTCCTCCACTGTTAAAGATGAAAATGAACCTGGCTGTTAAATCCGAGTGAGAAAATAGATGAAAGTAACAAAGACAATAAAACCATCTATGACATGTTTCGATAATGACTATTTTGGTTTTATGAAGGCATTCAAATCAACATTTCATTGGATGCGAGTTTGCTAAAGTAGCGACTTATTTTAGAAATCCGCAGAAAAATCATCATACTTATAAATAATTGAACAAAACATAATTCGCGTGAGCTCTAACTCATGCCGTGTGTTTATTTATGGAATATTAATTATTTACTGCAGTTGGTTGAGGTGAAATCGATGAGAAAAAGAATCTACCACATTTGTTTCAGTGTGTTGTCGTGGAAATTCAAAGAGAAAGATTTAGTTAGAGATTCGGAGAAATGGTTATAAGACAAACAAATCAATAGTTTATCTGCATTGTCAATGGATGATACAGCATTTGATGACGTTTATTCGTGAAAGTCTGCATTCGCTCAATTACTAAACACAGTCAATATTTTACTCCCATGATTATCTTTCAAAGAGGAAAACCTGTAGATATCAGTTCTTATCAGTTACAAAGACTGTTGAGACATAAATACGCGAACAAAATTAGAGCACCGCACATAATTATCGTACGCGCCGGCATTTAAACTTCCGGTGTATGCTATTAAAAGCAATAATTGTTTGTAATAACTTTTACTCCCAGGTTTATCAAAGATTTGACAAATCCACTAAAAATACTATAAATTAACAAATTTGGAATATTTCTACGTCAGTGACATCTGCCTGGAAAATATACAACTGTAAAACGAGCCGTTAATTCAATCAGAATATTTCTATTTAAAGAAACTCAACATGTCTGCATTCAGACATCAAACAATAAAGGTTTAACGGACGAATAAACTTTGACAAGAAAATTACATCAACATTAAATGGTTTTTGTTCTGTAGAGAAAAATTGTACTTTTAATCAATTAGTAGTACTGACGTAAACTCGTGTATGAATTGTGTATGAATGGTACGAACAGGATCTGTTATACAGGAAACACGACCAAGTTTAATCTCACCAACTGTTTATTTTTTTTTACATTTATTCGCTTCATTTGTGATACAGTCAAACCTGTGTTTTCGACCATCTCCGTATAAGACCAGCCTGTGAAGAAAAGTCATTCTTTGAAAACCCGTCATTGATTATTTAGATCAAACTGATTTCCGAATAAAGGCCGCATTTTGTCTTTCCCAAAGGTGACCTTTCTTCACAAGTTTGATTGTAGACATATTTGAGCTAACTTATCATTTCAAATAAAAATTGATATTTCTGTGTAAATATTTAATGCAGAAAATAGTCTTTATACTGTCAGTTTCAACTTGTTCTTGTTGGTTTATTACAAATCAGGGTCATCCCTGCTTCACCTCACAATGTAACACTACTTGTTTCAAACAGATACGTATAAATTAAAAAAACTGTGTAACTCAGAATAAATTAAACTATCTTTGGCTTTGTATCGACTGTTATTGGTAGTTGATAAAACCAGTCATTCAAATCAAGTTAACATGACTAAATAGATTGGATTTCTTGTGTCAACAATGACATTCTGACCACAAAATATGAGCGTATATGTGTCTCAAGAGATTTGTTTTAGAAAGAGCAGGGTCCAAGACCACAAAGAGATATATCCTACCTCAGTATTACTTCTTTACAGCAAAACCCTCATTTAGCAATCACCTCAATTTTAAGACGACCTCATTATATTATAAAGAAGATTTATTTTCAAACCGGTTTTCTAATGTCCCTTAATATTTGACCTTGATAATAAGTGCACCTCTATACTCCGACCTAAGTCCCAAACTGTGGTCTTAATCACGCGGTTTTACAGTTTATCTTAAATATCACAACAAAACATTTTTTTAACTAAATTAGACTTTAGAATCAACGGCAGCAAGGGAAGAACTTTTGTTTTATTTCATCAATAAATAAAAATAGGCATTTTTATTCATAGTTTTAATGGCTTTGGCTTCAAGATCTGAGGAAATTTATAAACTGTCCTTGAATCTTTTATCAAGAATTTATTTTTATCAGCTCAGTTCAAAAATAAAAACATGTTTGAAATTTATTAGTGTTCGATTTAACACCATGATGAAGAAGAAGTTGGCCAATTTAATATTTTAAACAAATTCCACACTTTGTTAACATTTTAAAATAGCTGCAATCTTAACAACGTAAATTAATTCGCGTGTAATCAATCCATAACTGTTGTCATTATTTGGAACTATAAGTCTCAACAGAAGTCCGTACCCAGACCGGATTGGATCGGAATTTATCGTTTCCTATATGAACATTCTGAATGCCCGAAAGATCAAGAAACTGAGGAAAATATTTAAGATGACATTTTAAGACAGTCAGTGAGAAGAAAAATTCCATTCATTCAGTTTTATTATTTCTTTCATAATTTTAGAAGTATCTCATTATTTCCACCACAAACTTTACGATATTTGATTTTACTAAGGAATCAAAATTCAGCCGTGAAATGAATACATGTAGAAAATTACCCGCCACCGTAACAATTCGTTCACTTTTAGAAACACGCACATACATGGTAATTAATGAAAGTTTTAAGTGTTATATGTTATAATAGCGACTTTGGCGAGCATTCTGTCAAGCTTTCATATTTCTTTCTTTTTTGAAGCAACAGATGATCTTAAAATTGAATTTACCAAACTAGGTTCGATATGATAACCACGTACTTAATGACCGCTCTGAAATCTTAAGAATCTAATTAGTTGTTTCTGAGTTAATTCTAAACGTTTAAGATAATCTTCTTAGTTTGGATTCTAGCTTCTGCTTTAAATAAGTGCCAACTTCACAAGTTTGATAAAGGGCAGTTAAAAAGTCATTTTGGTTTACGTATACACAGTTTTTTTAAGTGATTTGGTCAGAAAAAAGCTCACAGCTCAAAAACACTATCACGTGATTTTATACATCTTAGAATTCTCTCGTTTCTTGTCAAGATATGTGTCATGGAAACATTGAACTGACTTCTGTAGATTTTTGGTGCACATAGATTTCAGCAACCTCTCCTTACAAGAGCTGGGACAATTTCATCGGAAGATCAAAATATTCAGGCCCACGATACATTATCGCGATTCCAGACACAAGAAAAAATTCTCTGCCCAACCTCGGAACATGTTTTGCTCCGAAAGCTATAGTCGCACATTGTTAAGCTATAAAGTTTTATTTGCAAAGTTTATCTACTGTAGATAAACATTTATTATTCAATTGATTGATTTATTTGGCAATTAATAAAACACTATTTTGAATTTTAAGATTATAAATTCTTACAAAACAAATACCTGGCGTATAATCAGACGACAAATTATCGCGATACGGAATCGCATCGTGCATTTAGTATTATGATAGTATCGCGATACGTTTCTCTGACGATGCTTAGCTCCACATCTTAAATGTCATTTGTTCGTCCTTTTCTCCTTTAGTGCGTATCTTAGGGGTATTTCGTGTAAATAAGCACACACCCATTTAATTCCACTGTAACCGATATGCCGCTTAATAGGACATTATCTGTATGCGAAAAATTCCAACAATTAATGCCACGTGTGTTGTGTAGTAATTGAACGATATTTGTCATTTAAACAGGCTGGATTGTATGTACATAAAAATGTCATTCATTCATTAAAAACGAGTGGTGAATATATTATATTCTATAAACGAAACATTTCATTGATACGCCGCAAAATCTAATCTTATATGTAGTTTGGGCGGCCAATGGTATCGATTTCCATATTTGTGATAAACAATACACTATAATCTAAAATCAATCAAGACCTTGTCAGATTGTTGACCAGTTTCAATATGCTGTAGTCAACTTAATATCCCAAAGTCCTTTGTGTAAGAAAATATCAATTTGTTATTTCGTTTTTCCTACAGATACCTGAGACGGTAATTTAGCGGTGATTAGACGCGGACATATCAAGTTCATACCTTATTACAGGCATTCGCTCCGTTTATATCGAGATTTGATGTCATTTGTTCAGCATAATTGAAAATTATAGTCGCTGGTTTTAGAGACAAAATTACAGACTGAATGGATGTAAGACGGTGTGACTAAAATATAACATGATTAAAAACTGCTTGATAAACTAACAACATGATGTTCTGTATACAGTAAAATCCCTGAATTCCGAACCCCCTGAAAACCGGAATTCTTTGAAAGTCGGATGGTTATTAAAGTCCTATTTTTCTCTTCTGTAATCAATAGCTCTCTGAAACCCCTAATTCTCAGAAAACCGGATCTTTGTATCAGCTCGGAAGGTCTCCGGTTTTCAGGTGTTATACTGTATTATAAAGTCTTTTAATTTTCGAATTCGGCGATGAACCAATTTTGTATCTTTTTCTTCAGTAATGTTTTCAGTGAAAATATTTTATCCTTTGTAGCCGTGTACTTTTAATCATGAAATTTGAATGTACATATAACAACATCAAATGTTAAAATAACATTTTTAAACCATTGACATACCTCCTGTATAGTTCTAGAACAGTTTTTGAATATTTTCATGTTGTATGCGTGGCTTGAAGTCGTATAGATTCGATAAACTCTTTTGTGATGTATATATTTTATTTGTTTACAAATGAGTGTATTCTCATAAGCCCTTGCTTTATAGAAACATACACAAATACAATGTCTACCTGAAACTATCCGAAGACAGCTGCCTAACATAAGAATTTTATGACTTCTCGAAAATGCAGTTAATTTACTGGTGAAGCGCGTGTACGTTCGGATTAATTCACAGTCTGTATCAGTGAACGCTCCCTGTTGCTTTCGGACGCTTATTTTGTATTTTGAATAGAATGTTTTTATACATAAAATGTAGATTAAACCATATTTATAGAATATGTCGGTAACATGGATAGTTCCACAATTTGTAAAAAAATACATTTAATTATATTTGACATGAATTCCTGCTTAAAAGATTTAGAAAGGCAACAATGATTTTGAATTTATGATGAATGACCCTAGAGAGATCGACACATTGGAGTTTTATACTCTGCTGTTTTACAATTCATACGAAAATCCATTTTAGTTCACGGCAATAAAACGGTTACAAACAGCATTTTCTACAGCAGACGATAAATGGCACATCATTCGGTTACTCCCAAATTTCGGACAGAATTTTCTAAGGTAATAACCTACTCTGCTGACTTTTAGACGTCTTGTGTACATAGGTTAAAATGACCCAAGCTTACAAACAACAAGAGGCAGTGGTTGCATTGATTTAATAAAAATCAATTAATTGTCCAATTAAAAGTTAGTTTCGGAACTATGATTTAACCAATCACGTACTGACAGTAATTTTTGCGCGCTAATAATCGTACGGACCTCGAAAAATAAATATGTTAAAATAAAAACTTACCACCAAGTAGACACAACAGGTTGGTCAATAAGTAATATAACTATAACCAAAACGATCAAATTCATCCGAAACTTTGCTCCCATTCTGTGTACGCCATCGAGGTGGTACAACACCTTTAGAGGTATATAAAATTCAAAATCTGTCCCAACATTCGGATAGTATTTTCCGTCTAATGTTTCTCTAACGAAAATCCTTAATTAAATAGTCTAATCCAAAGTCATGAAAACTGTAATAATGTCATGAAGAAATAAGTTTGAAGAAATAAGAATTCACAAACTCACACACATATGAAGTTAAGTATTTTATCCAATTTCTTCCAAAACTTATTTCGCGGTTCAGAAGTATTCACTGCGATATTTCAACAAAATTTGTGTCATGCGAGTTTAAAACACGTACAATAAATAATTACACTATAAAGCCGTCCTTTATATTTCCAATAAACGTCTTCATAATAACAGTAAGAGACCGCACGGCATCTGACTTACTGCCATAAACACATTCCAACGCATTATTTGTGTCTAAATGTGAAGATTTCCTCACTTTCCACAAGTTTCACGGCCACCGCTGTCATATTTTAATATATCAATCATTTTTCTGAGAGCGAGAGAAAAAACAACAGATCACACCTGTTAATTAAATCAGAAAAGTTTTTTATATAAATGAAAAAATCGAGACAAAATCACCCTATGTCACCCGTGATTATGACATAAGACACATTTATTTGATATAAATACGCAAAAAATACTTGATAAATTCCGCGAGAAATAAAAAATTCTGATGATGATTTATCGCATCTTTGTACGCCGGTTTTCTCCTCGAAATAAAACACCACTCCGAGATCTTAACAGAAACAAAATCAATAAAACCAATAAATAATGATCGATATACTTAAAAGAAACCAAACAGTTATGAGATGTTTCTGTACCTTAAATTTTAAACTATTAATAAATAATAGCATTTGTTTTAACCGTACGTGTGTTCGTTCATTTCTAAGTTTTTATAAATGGTCACAAAAGAACTGTTTACATAAAACTCTCGTTCTTATATTTAACAGTACACGTAACGTAAGTTATCTGGTCAAACGATCTTAACTGGTTCAAGACAGTACAGACAGAATCTTTACTTTTGGTGCGAAAATTTTTGCCAAAACCACACATCTGTGTAACTATTTGTCTATTTGGCGTTAATTAAATTTGTGGGAGTAATAAAAAATAATTCAAACGTGGGTGCAATGTATTTCTTCAAAGCACGTGACTTCATATCACCATGGAGCACATTGCAACGCCCTGGTCCATTAGACATTAAAACGTAACTTATTTTTAACGACTCATGACATAAAATCCAACCTGTATGTGAAACATAAATGCAAAATGAAAATGTTTTACTCAAGTAGAAACGTGCGACTTGTATTCAAAACATGTATACCACAAGGTAAGTTTAAGCCAAAATTTGTAATTCTCATAGAATACTTCTTTGAAAAGTATCCAAATATTAGCCACTACTGTTTAATATTGCCTGAGTTTCTAATAACAAAAAAATGTTCCGTTGGATTACTAATATACATCCAATTTAGATTTTCATCATATTAACAAAATTTTGTTGGGTACAAACTTTCTTCTAAACACTACAACTTAAGTTAAAATATCAATCAATGCTCTTACTGTATCGAAAAAAGTGTTTCTTGTTTCAGGCAAATTTTCGGGTCCTGTCAAAACCAAACTAAGAGGTGCATTAAAACAATCCTTCAGATTTCTTATCATTATTACATTTAAAATTCTAACACTGTTTTGTGTCGGAATGAAGAGCAAATATCACAGTCATAACGATCAGCATTTATGAATGAAAGCACTTTCAGAAGTCTACGAGAAGGTTAGCAGACGAGATAATATTGACATCCCAGCCATTAATGTTTTTCTCTATTCTGCATTTTCTGATAAATTCCATGTTTTTGTTGTAGTGTACAAATGTAACACATGTTTTAGAAATACGTGATTACAATAATAAATTTACAAAAGTAAATTCCTTATTTTCCGCAACATATTTGAAGAAAAAAAACTCAAATTATCGCAACGAAGAATAATTTCACAGCTTTTTTCATATTTAGTTACCATAGCAACGTGACATCCACTTGTAAAAATTGATTGCCAACAGAAAAGTCGAAAAACGAAATGATTTATTCCATACACGTTTATCATTCCAACCCGGCTTTTAATGCAAGCAATAATAATTAAATATCAGAGACTAATCCTTTCGTATACATATTTTATACACGCATAAATGACTATACAAGAAAAAGAAACAAATTAGTTAAGTATAAACATTTATACAAAGTCTATTGTACCAATATTGTTGACACGCCTAAGGAAACGGTTTTCTATTGTATTGTTATTTGACAACTGTTGGACGGATTCGTATAAAACTTTGTATATTATTTAAAATAAGATATCTCACAATATTTGGTCTTTTTATTGTTTGTCTTGGCCGGCAGAATAAAATTCTTATCATATTTCAGCAGAATGCAGCTTTGATCATTTTGTTGCGTAAGTTGGGGGAGTGTGAAGAAACAGGATATGATAAAAACCAACCCTATCCGTACCGTGCCGTACTATCAAAGGTCACGTGCCTATTACAAGAAGTCTGGATTTTTTAAGACCTGTCACACATAATTAAAAGGTATAACATTCATCATGACAATTGATTTAATATGTGTGGAGATATTTATGCCTTATGGGAATTTTCATACACAAATGAAACGTAGAACCGGATATTTAATCTTGAATTATGTCACGGGTGTCGCTTTCGCTTCGTTTTATGTAGTGTGGGAAACTGGAACCATAGAAATAAATAAAAAACATTCTTTTATGTATTGAATATCATGAAAAAAAACGGAAATCATGTCTTTTAAACTTCATAACAGAACATGACCCAATGTTTCAATTCCGTCGATCCCAAACAACACATGGAGCAGACGACTTTAAACACCAAAAAATCTTCTTTGGCAGTCCGGTCAATTTTAGGTTAAAATAATGGATAAAAAACACACACATTGAAGTTTCACCACATTAAAGATTTTTTTTCTTATTTTTTCATTGAAGTCTTTTCATGTCGGTTCAGTTCATCTTCCGACGATGAGAAAAGTATCATCTATGACCGGATTTTCCTTGACCGGATTTTAACGCGAACCAAAACATAAAAGCTGGCTATAATTTGATAAATTGAGCGTTTAGAATATTTGTGTGTGCGCGCGTGTTGCAAAGCCTGTAACATATATTTCCGTAAAGTTGTTTGTATGTTATATGCACGTAATTATCACACGGAGTATTTTAAGCGTGGTTTTAAAACTACGTCTCTCTGAAATTACTCATTTTTTCAATTTCCATAATTGAGCGTGTAAGTGCAGATAATCCGGTGAAAAGGGTAAAAAACAACTTTATAACTTTATCTTTTAAAGTTGAAACACTCTCTTCTGATCTGAAATACATCTACTAAATGATTTAAAGTCATGTTGATATTTGAAACATACATTGGTCTAATCAAAGATATCCTCTAGATTTCAATACTCGCTTCTACATTTACATAAAAATAAGAAAAGGATTTACAGAAACAGTAACACACAAACAGCCCATCTTCCCCATGATACACCAGACCCAAAACCACCAGACCCAAAACCCTCAAACCCAAAACCCATCCAACCCACAGAGTCACACAAATATGGATTATGAAATAGTCTCCCTGAGGTGTATCAACTCTGGACGCTCTGCAGTAAAAACACCGGCGCTTTTAAGAACATATTCATGATACCTTGTCTAGATAAGTTAAACTTTTAAATGACATTATTGGTAAGTGATGAATCAGCATTTCCAAGCTTGATTTTTGTCGCAGGTAGTAAATAAAACTATACGAAAAATCTGATAATTTTTGTGTTAATGAGAGAACATTGAGTAAACCGACCAACTTGAAAAAGAGAACTGTAGTCACCATTAAAACATAACGACCTATTTGTGCAAGCTTCTATTTTTTATAAAAAGTCTGAATTCACTGAGTTTGTGGACAATTATTGATAAGACGTCTGTCTGAATTTATTTCTCTGATTTCAGTTATGTCAGTCTTGTGGAGTGACGGGTTATCACGGCCTGAGTCACGGACTTGGTATAATAAACATAAAGGCAGCAGAAAGAGTCGATGATCACTGAAGAATATAAAACTAGACTGTACTAATTTATTGAATCAACGTATGTAAATATAGTACACAATGTATAACAAACTTTATTTGCATTTTTAATAGAATACTATGACATACAAACTCTATGACATTGTGGTATTCCACGTTTTAACCAAATTTCGCTTTTAGCGACAGAAAATGTTATTGGTAAATAATGTTTTCACTACAGTCTAAAATTCAAACAATGATTTATATTGAACGCGAATTTCACCGATACTTCAAGGTTTGTTTTTAATTTCCCGTCCTAATTAATTCAGTATACAACGACAATTCGCGCGTATAGGTGTAATTACGGAAATATAATTAAAAATTCAGGATACAAAATTAGCAATGAAGTGTCGATAAAACAGGCGTGACCCTAGAAAGTACGTGCCAACTACTTTAAAAGTACCTGGCATTAAAGTTACCGGATTCTTTTGCAACTTTAGAACATGTGTTATGCAATTTTCCGTTATATATCAAACGAATTATTCACATTATTATAATAATTATTTAGTTGAAAAGTAAAAAAAAGATACATCACTTTGGGTCCGATCATTTTTCTAAAATAAATTTGGTAATGTAATCAAGGGATTGATAAAATGAAACCAAAAAATCTGAATCTTTAAAGGGAGGCAACTCCAGATTCATTAGAAAATCAAAATTAGGAATACAAGGAAAACGTGTGAATACTGACAGGAAACCCATGAGCACAGTATAAGAAAACTCTCCATACGTAAGGTACCTGAAACAATGTTCTAACATTAATTTACGTAATTTCTACCAAACAAACAAATAAGCAAAATCAATGTTTCTATGAAATAATTATGGTGTCAATATAGCCCAGATGCTAATTTATGCTGTGAAAATGATAATATTGTCGCATACAAAATTATTTTGATATTGAAATTCGTCATCCACCAAATTATCGTTCTCTTAAATATACAAAGAAAGATGAAGATTTTGGCTCTTAGTTAGGTAGTACATACGAGCACTTTTGCAAAACATATTAATATCACACGTAAAACTCAATTAACTTGTTAACGTATACGTTTTTGTGTGGTTCAAGCTTTCACGGTGATATATAGTTTGTTAAAATCGTATATAATCTAGAAAGCGAAAAACATAATTCTTCCTGGAGATATTTAATGAATTTCGTAGCCCGTAAACAAGACCAAAAAACTCGTTCGCTGCACAATAATTACTTCGAATGTGATTCTGTGTGAGACTTAGTGCCAACAAAATTTGAAATATTTAAAACTTACTCGATTTTGACAAGTAACAAGACGGCTTAACAACAGCCCAGCTGCTAATACCACAGGAAAAGCACGAAACACGAAATGTTACAATAATTTACCCGGACCAACACGAACGTTTTCACGTGCGTAGCGAAGTGCGATAATACCCAAGATGTTCCGAAAGGTCATCAGAGCGGCGCCATTGATTATTTGAACAGGTAGTTGAAATTTATTAAAAAAACTTTTTTCAGTTATACAGTTCTGATGGCTAAATTGTTCCATGCTTTCACAATAAATGTGCGCAATTTAACCTTATGATATGATTATGATTATGGTTGTCCGATGGTGTTAAATTATATAATTTCATTACATACCTTACCTCCATCTAACAACTCGACTCTTCAACATTTTTGACAACCTGATTAATAAAGTACAGGTAAGTGAATTTAGGTAAGAAATCGAAGAAAACACAAAACGCTGAAGGAGCATATTTACGTAAAATGTAAGATTTATTCACTGGGTTTAACGCCGTTTTTCTACATTTTCAGTTATATACAGCGGCCGGTTCACCTGGCCAGTTTTCCTTGATAGTATACACCAGTAAGAAGAAGCCGCCCTTAACTAAATAAGAAGAACAAAATATTCCATCAGTCATGATAGGAAGGAAACAAACCGGGATCACTAAATCCCTGTTTAGGAGATGAAATATTCCGCAGGATTTTTAATACACTATTAGAGCATAGAAACAACGGTTTTCATTACAACGTGCGGCTCGAACACGTGGTAGCGTGCCGCCCCTGAGTCACATAAACATCTTGTGTACAAAGTTACTAATATAAGTTTACATTCATCTTCATTATGTCTTCATGTCTTCATCTTGTTTAACGAACAGTTTCCAACTTGTTTTATCTTCCGGGTAGATTTCTGACAAACAAATGGAGTTGAGTAACGATAGGGAGGGTCGTGTGAAGACAAACGTAAATAACTTCATTAACAAGAGAGCCAACACAGATGGTACATCGTAAAATATGAGAAATATTCAATACTGATTAGGTTTTCACTATAATTGTTCAGTAAAACCTCGATATTAAATCCAACTTTTGGGTCAAAAGAATTAGTGGTAATTTTGAAGTGCCCTTATGACCATATTGAAATATACAGGAAATACTGACAATCAGTCTGAAAATGAGTAGTCGTATATTATGAGGTGGTTTTAACATTCAAGTGGTCGCTATGTGAGTTTTTACTGCATTTTACAAAATTACAAACAACCCAAAATATAACAATCACCGATGAATAAAAGTCACCGTGTGAATAAAAGTCACCGTGTGAATAAAAGTCACCGTGTGAATAAAAGTCACCGTGTGAATAAAAGTCACTGTGTGAATAAAAGTCACCGTGTGAATAAAAGTCACCATATGAATAAAAGTCACCAGTGAATAAAAGTCACTGTGTGAATAAAAGTCACCGTGTGAATAAAAGTCACCGTGTGAATAAAAGTCACCGTGTGAATAAAAGTCACCGTGTGAATAAAAGTCACTGTTTGAATAACACCCTCTATTTATCACATGTTTAATTAATGACATGGTCAATTAAATAAACGTCCACACGTGGCATACAGTACACTGACCCCAAATTCTGCAGTCCGTAAGGTGCTCTTTGTACACATGTTTGACTGTACTCGGCAATTTTATAAATTCTCCGAGGGACAATTACGTAAAATACGACAACAATCTATCTGACCTTCCTATCATACAGTTTTCAAAGTCTAGATAAAGAACGGATGTACGGCACGTGATGTCTTTATTTTCGTCATAGAATTTTATTCACTCGTGAAATAGTCACCGAGTTAATTTATTTTCACAATGCGAATGTAATGTCAGTAACTGGAGTTGAATGTCAGCAGTTCTTGTGTTCTTTTCTGTGGATATTTAGTCACAAATGTCATCATTAATTAACGGATGTGAAAACTTATTTAATTATTTGAATCTAAATTTGATTTATAATTATTTATTTTATAGAACATCTGAGAAACTGCACGAATTTATGTATGAGTAAACACCTTCGTTAAGATCAAGATGTATAAAATATTACAACAAGGTGTTAATTTAAAAAAAGTTTTTAGAAACGAAAAATGCAATAGTGTTAGTAACACAGTATAATTATGATATAGTCAAGTTTGCATAAAGATGCACTGATAATAAAGTATCATAACTTATCATATATGATTAATACTGACCCTAAAAGGGATTTCTTGACAGAATTCAGGATTTCATGAGTTTCTGACGTCAATCTGGAGTTGTGTGCCCTTAAAACCTCAGAACGTTTGTCATACGATTTCGCGATATTTAGTCCGGGAATATGATTTTCAGTAATTCTTCATAGGGACCATTTATGATGCTAGTAAAATTGTTTATTTCCAATATTTTTAGGAGTATGTGCATCTTTAAGTCGAGAAAATCTAAAAATAAATCCTAATCTCTGTCCAGTTTCTTAAACAGTAGGCCTAGCTCTATGTGTTTTGTCTGTTAAGGGAGGCATCGTGATCTAGAGGTAGAACGTCCTACCTCTGATTCGAAGGTCCTGAGTTTGAATCCCAGTCTCCAAGAAGCGGGCTCGAGCGTGATATATATAAGCAAAATTCTTTGTTTCGCAATCGAGATAAAATAAATTAGTTCAAACTAAAACTCTTGTCTTAAGCAAAAGATACGCCGAGGTGTCTTTTAAAACAATGGAATTGGAGGTATGGACGATGATAAAATGAAAGACAAAACAATTTTAGAAGCTTTAACCCCAAGTTATTGCTCCACTAGGTACAAATACAACACAATTTATTTTTAGTTTTCAGAAATGGATGTTTGATAAATGCAAACAGATATAAAATATGACAGGAAGAAGATAGCTGGTAAAAATTACGATCTTAAAGTTGATGGGAAATATGGTTAGATAATATGTTTATAATGATCCGATAAAAAATCTCGATAGCAGACTTCAAATCCACGTAAGACAAGAAGTTTTCTGAACTTCCACTTGATGGACGATGTTTTATTTTACTGTTTTATCCATTAGAATATTAAACAATTGTTTCACTATATCTACATGCTCACACTGTAATGAAATGAATATGTTCATATACACTATGTCTGTTTTGTTATGTTATATTCTGTTGTTATATTATGTTTTATTCTAGCTTCCAGCAGAATATCATTACTATCATATTGATATCTTTTTCAAATACAGACAAGAGGTGAATATACTGTGGTTTATCAATTCTACGCATGCACACTTTGATTTTAGTGTTGAATTTGACAGAAAAACAAACAAAAACATTCTAAATCAAATATTTTACATGAAACTACATCATCACATTAAAACACTTCACTTTTCTGTCATTGTTACATGCAATATGATAAACGTTTGAAACCATGATCGAAACATAAATTCTTATTTTTTGTCTTAAAACTTTAGTGAACCAACCATTAACACTTGACAATTTTTAAAACATCTCAAATTTCATGGTCAAATGAAAACGTCTCGGTGTGTTTTCTTCTATCAAAATACTTACTTTTATAAAACTAGGATTTTATTATAAATTCGTTCAATACGGATTTAAGTAAGGGTGAATGACTCCAAATTCATAAATTAGGTGCATATTTAGTATAAGAAAAATCCGCAAGCAAAGATAAATATTATCTTTTCATTTGAAAGCGTGTGTCTTATTAACGGGTTGCCTCTTTCAGGACTTGGACGGCCGGGATAATACAGCCAGCGAGTCGTTAATAATTATGTCCCACCTCAAAAATTTTAAGTCCACAAACAAATTGAAGATATTTTTTGTTCGTTATACAAATGTGCGTATTTATAAACGGATTAGCACTATAGTTATCGAATCAGAAACAAAAAATGTCGATATTGTTGAAAAAATCCCTTATCTAGAGCCATCGTATTAACAGTAAGCCTCTTTCATTACACGGACTGCCGGTATAATTCAGTAATCGAGTCGTTAACAATTTAGCTCCCGTACAATATCTATGGATTGCTGGTACCACGTTCATAGTCCTAAAATAAGCAAACCAGTTAATCCCCACGATGACTGTCCTTAACGAGTCAGTTGGAGATTCAAATTTAGAAAGACAAACTGATTTTTTTCTAACATCATGTTTTCATGGCCCAGACATCTCTTAAATTCCATCTTTTGTTAACCTTGCTAGCGGTGCAACGTAATGCCTTTATTAACAGTAGTTTTATAAGACTAAAAAGTCACACTTGATACCACAAACAATTTGAAAAACAGAAAGGCAAAACTCTATTTCCGGCCAGAACGAGTGACTATTTCCGGTCTACAGAGCACTGCTGCCGTCCAACAAAATCTGTTACATAATCCAACAGTGGTTAATAAAAGCTAAAAATAACCGAAATAAAGTCTAGCAACATTTTGTTATGTATATAACAGCCCGTCATACTAATTTTAATTGATAAAAATATGTTTTTTATAACTTCACACATTCAATAATTATATTTGGCAGACTTACGAGTATACGGACGGAAAATTATCGTCTGCTATCGCAAAAATAGTGAGTTAATGTCAGATAATTTCGTTCTTGACTTGATTGGATATTTATTTACGGTTTCAACAAAGTACAGTGCCAAGAAATCGCCGGCATAGACTAAATTATGAAAGCCTCATTTGCGCGACGTTTAAGGCTCATTAAAATGCCAGCAAAGTTATCACTAGAAGTAATACAACTATAAAATAGCAGACGATAATACAGGCACTGAAAATAACAAAGCTTGTTCCACGTTCGATTAACCGTGAAAGTCTGCGAGACCGCACGAGATGCACGTGCAAATATATCTTGTTTCCGTTAATAACAGAAAATGACATAAAAGCCATTGCATGGATTACTAGATTTGTACTTAACTGAGGGTTAGTTTCACTGACATTTGTATTTTGTTTTGTCTAACATTTAAAACTTTTATTTTGACATTTTGGAGAATCTCACGTGGAAACCAGTCAAGGTTTATATCTATAAAACTATATTTTTAATTTACAAATCACCAGTAACGTTAGCTATGTCACGAATCCATTTTTTTTTATTTAGAACATCATTAATCATCCATCACGGTGGTCCGAGAAGACATAAGTATTTTATTTTTTCTCCAGGAATACTGTGTGCAGTACTGCGTCAATAAACTTTTGATTACTTAGTATGTTGAAAACAGACGGTCAAGTTTTCTATAAATGATCACACTGAGAAATCACCTAAATTCATTGGAAAGGATTTTAACTTTTAGGACACGCGTGTTGTTGAGAGAATTATTTTGAGTAGATTTTGATGCATAAAAATCACACGAAGAGAATTTATTACATGAAGGTAAAAGTCCGTTCTGTACGCCGTAAAAGAACATGAAGTGTTTTCTAAATAAATTCGGTTGGTGATCACTTGTGTAAACGCTTACATTTTTGTTTGTGTTTTGTTTACAGGATGTACAAATGTACATGTTTGTGTTTTGTTTACAGGATATACAAATGTACATGTTTGTGTTTTGTTTACAGGATATACAAATGTACAAGTTTGTGTGTATGTATGAGCAGCTGGTGACTGACTAACACATATAACAAGATGTTCTGTGTTTCTGTATCTTAATTAAGATTGTGAGTAAATGAGAAAATATTGAAACAATTATAGTGTAGCATAGTGACGACTGTGTTTACGTAATAAAGTGTTAGACTTCAGCTTTCGAACTGCATTTCAGGACTGTGTATCCTCAAAAATGATATGTACCGTGATACGGGAAGTACAATACGAATATGTACCGTGATACGGGAAGTACAATACGAATACGTACCGTGATACGGGAAGTACAATACGAATATGTACCGTGATACGGGAAGTACAGTACGAATATGTACCGTGATACGGGTAGTACAGTACGAATATGTACCGTGATACGGGTAGTACAATACGAATATGTACCGTGATACGGGTAGGACGATACTGTTTCAATAAAACAATTTTCTACAACGAAGAAGTTGAGAGCAGAAATTTGAAACTCTGTAAAAGATGTACTCTGGTTTAGTAATACTTTTGGAGCAAATTAAGTTTAATAAAACATTTATTAAACACTGGTTAGTTAACAATTCCTCACTCAGATATGCGCCAAAACTTCGTGTTATCTTTTTGTTTGGTTGATGTTTTTTCTTCTACTCCCTGACGTCTAACGTTTTTATCTTTCACTTTGACGTAAGTTCCCAAGTTAAGATATGATGCTATGCTAGTGAAGACATTAAAAAAACAAGCCCCTGACCAGGATGCCCAGACGATACTCATACCACTCTTGGCTATAAAACCACGAATTACGTGAATAAATGTACCAGAAGATAATTATAATAATTCTGCTTTCATTATAAACTTGACAAAATTTGAAGTTATCAGTTTGCGACATAAGTCACTCCCCAGACTATCGGGATAAGTAAAACATGATCTCGGGTATATGCGAAAAATCTATAAAATTATGCGGTTTTCCCCTTACATTCAGTTCACATGAAGTTTTTTCTTCCACTTTTTGCAAAATACCGTCGTTTTTTCGCCAAATTTAAGAAAAAAGTCCGTCTCCCGACCTAGGAAAAAATCCCTGGATACAAACAAAGATATTGCAACATACTTTGGATGGGGTTTGCCATGTCTCCTCTGTGTAGAACTTATTCAATTTAATTAAGATAAATTGAAACTAAATCAGGTCATTTGATGAATTAAAAGAAATTCTAATGCTTGTAAGTTTAGTAAGTTTAAGCCGCGCACTTAGTTTTGCTTAAGTCTCGTTCATTTGGGTTATTGTAATTTTAATTAATATAGTTTGCCGTTAACGTGTTGGCTTATTTTACAGATAACAATACTATTTTTAAATTGTAATCACGCTTGGCGAAAATAATTATTAACTAATAATTAAATCTCTAAAATGGTAAACATATAAATATAGGTGTCAATATCACGAGCCATTTTTAATTTTCAAATCACAGCACAATTTTTGTCCTGAGCAAATTGATGAACTCTTCACGTTTTCTAGTAGGTGTACATTTAATTTACGTTCAATTACGAACAATAACTTGTTAACACATAAACATCATAAAAATACGTCAAAAATTCTTTGTCCTATATATCTTCGAAATTTTGGAACAATATCCCGATTAATATGCGTTCAAAATTTACAATTTCTTCTTTTAAAATTTCTCTAAAAATTCTACTTAGTCCGCAAAAGAACTAAAAATAATTACTTCTTACACTAAAGCGCTTATGATTTTTGTGTTTGTCAATATTTTATAATCTATGACGTTTTTGTTGTTTTATTTTCATTTTTGCATTTGTTGTTTGAAGGTCATGTTGTAATTAATGATATCATATGTGTTTGTTTATAAAAATATATAATGTTTACACATATTACCTTCGTTGAATTAATAAAAATAATTATTATTACAATTATGTAAATATTCTACGTCACTTATGACGTCATCAATGACCAGATCAACACTATTTGCTTACAGCACCATTTGCTTATATCGTATTTAAAGAGAGATCATAAACATTGATTCATTGTTTTTAAAAGGTGGTTTTGTGTTTTTTTTGTGGAGAAATATAACAAAACATTTAATATTTCTTACCAATACTCATTCAATTTCCTTGACTGTGTGATCACGCCCCTCACGCAAATCCATACAAATACCAAAATGTAAACACAGCGTAGACGTGATGACGTCATCAGCGACATCCCGCATGATAATAAAACCCGTTAATCCGTAACTGATCCGTATTGAATTCACAGAAAGCAAGTAATCTCATTTTCTCACATATTTGACAACACGTTTAATTTTAGTGGTTTGGAAAGTTGACTGATATCAATTTAAACAGACATGTATGATCCACCACAGAACCGTCTTTCTGAAATCTAGTTATTTCCTAAACGATAATTTATACAGTTAAACATACAATGTCATTATCAAAATATTTCGATCTCTGAAATGTCAATTGAACATTTCAATATAAGTGAGATGTTTCCATGAAAGAAATATATCGCTGTATCTTAATGTATGTAAAAACGTTGTGAGAACATCTTTCACTAGAATCGCGTCTCACGGCGCGCTATTTTGACAGACTCTTATTCACGACTTCACATGTTTTTAAAATTCACAAACACACAGCCACGCGCAAGAATCTCAGAAAAAATAGATCCTACATAATCACACTATTTAATCCATTTCTACCCACTCGCTATCAAATACGATGTATTTTACACGTGATTAACGATTTTATAAAGACATTAATTATATAATCAAAATTCCAACATCGTTATTCACAACGAATTTACCTTCCCGCCATCCTTTAACGTCCAAAAACAAACCAAAACGTGGAGAAGAAGTAGCAAAATGCTCTAATAACAGTTTAATTTGTTTCATTTCAACGAATATAAAAAAATTGAACGCATTTTAAGAATCCAGAATCAGGTAATTTTCAAGCCAATCACTGTTTTTGTGTAACTTTAATGAGTAAACATTCACAGTAATTGTTCAATTAAGTCTTTTATCTTTATAAACAAACGGTCATACTTAAGTTTCAACGCGTTGCAAGGACAAATAAATTACATCATAACTACAAACAGATATTGTCAGAACGGATAAGTAAAAAAAGTTCTAAAAAACAGTTTGAAAAAAAAAACGAGCTCGATAAAATAATGGCTGTAAAACAAACACAGGAACCTCGTGTTTATCCCCGAATCATCAGCACCTCATACAATAATCACCTCATACAATAATCACCTCATACAATAATCATTTTACTTTTGCTTTACTAGTTCCAAGTTAGACATGGTTTGTATTAAAGAGTCTTTCTCGCAGAATCTTACCGGGCACCGTTTTCTTCCCTAATTCCAAAAGAGAACATTCGTCATACCAAAAATACAGTCTTAAGTCTAGAGTTAAATTTTCGACGCAAAAGTATTATTCCCCGACAGGAGGAATAAAATTGATCTGTAAAATTGATAGTGCTTCCGACACTATTTCTTGTATCTATTTTTTCAGAAATCTTTATCACACTGATTGAACTCTTTTCAGGCTCGTTAGTCTGTCAGAATTCATCAGACAGGAGAATTATGTGACAGTAGTTTTACTTAAACAGAGTCCACTCTAGATTAACATCCTAAAATCGTTAATATGAAAACTTACGAAAAGGTATTTTAGGAATCTAGTGTCATTCAGAAATGTTAATTTTGTTGGTATTTTACGAGTATGAAAATGAAGTGCATTTATGATATAACTTTATTTATGATATTCGTTTATAATTCATGTTATTCGTATAACTATTTTGCTATAATACTACTTTGTGATAAGCGCTATACCGGTATATAAGTTTTTACATATCTGAAAACTTAAACAAGAAAGTCTGTAAATAAATAAAAATCTAACATTGATAAGTCTCATATAACTTGGGTTTACTTCTTTTACGATTAGAAGTAATTAGATGAAAAGAGTTTCCAGGTTTTGAAAAATAAATCAGCAATCAGGAGTCTAGTCCCTTTCAACAAATTTAGGAATCTGATGGAGAAAAGTGACAGAAAATAATACAATGTATAATACGGAAATGCCTTCGTCCACCCACGTACCAAATGTTGAATTATTCAAAAATAGAAATGCTTAAAAGGATGGCCGACAAAAGGAACATCAGATAATTAATAACTTAAACTTTGTAATATGGAAAGTGTGTCCACAAATCAAGAAGACAAATGACAACATCAGAAAAAAGCAAACAAAACAAACAATTACGTACATTTTAGAACTGTGTATATTCAGTTATTACCGAGGATGGATCTAAACAGAGCAATAAAAGTCTTCACACAAACAGAAATTTAGCTACACCGTGGTCTTATAGCAAAGGAAGAAAGTGTAGTTGTTTAAACCATCATATCCAGAGAACTTCACGATTTAAATGATAAATGAACATGATTTGTAGGCAGGAGAATCTGGCACGTACCTGAGGAGCAAATGTCACCAGTCAGGTACTACTGTAGGGCGGCAGTTCCTCTTATTGTTACAATCAACACTGTCACTCATGCCTCGGCCTGATAAAGCTACATAAACTGTAACATGCTGATTCATGATAATTAGTCAGCGGGTTGGGAGATATTATATAGCAGTCGATCGAAAACAAGTTACCACGTAAACTAGCTGCATTAACTAAACCTGCTTTAAATGTCTCTATTGTTGAAACCAGCACAGCATTTACATCAGCATTCAATTCTTAAGACACTGACAAGATAAACACCTTTTCAAACGAAAATGCTCAAATTCTACATTATTAAATACATTAAAAACAGGTGCACAATCTAAAAGGCATTTATTACAATTATGGACTAACATTACCTTACAGAAACTAACAACTTTGTATTCAGAACAGCGTCGTTCTATTATCTATTGGCAAAGATTATTTTAAATCTCCGTTTTTTTCAGTTTTCTATGAAACGAACGCTGGTTAAACATTAAGGGCAAATAGTTAAGAATTCACCAATAAACCTAGATTTGCTTATATTTCATTTTCTTTGATGATATGCTAGTTACACACTAATATACTTGATGAATGGTACGTACTGGAGAACAATCTCTCAGAACAGTAGTAAAACTCGTAATGTTTGGTTTATTTTTTAGAGTCGATCGTGCACGTTGGGTGGGTATATAGATTTAAATGTTTGATTTATTTTTTAGGGTCCAGCACGTTGGGTGGGTATATAGATTTAAATGTTTGATTTATTTTTTAGGGTCCAGCACGTTGGGTGGGTATATAGATTTAAATGTTTGATTTATTTTTTAGGGTCCAGCACGTTGGGTGGGTATATAGATTTAAATGTTTGATTTATTTTTAGGGTTCAGCACGTTGGGTGGGTATATAGATTTAAATGTTTGATTTATTTTTTAGGGTCCAGCACGCTGGGAGGATATATAGATTTAAATGTTTGATTTATTTTTAGGGTCCAGCACGCTGGGTGGATATATAGATTTAAATGTTTGATTTATTTTTAGGGTCCAGCACGCTGGGTGGATATATAGATTTAAATGTTTGATTTATTTTTCAGGGGCGAGTGATGTGTATAGATTCTGGTCTTAGAAGGCTGGTACGTATACTTATTTATCTTTGACCTACAAGTGAAACAATGTAATATGGAAAAGAACACCAGAAAAGTTTAATAAAAATCTTCCTGTTCTGGTGGTAATTTGATGACTGTGACAAATGATTTAAACAATTTTTACAACACACCGCCAACAGAACGGAACAAAACATACGCAGGCTGTAATAAAGAGCTTAGCATGGCTGGTAGTGACAGGATGTCATCGCCAGGAAATCTACAACTAACAGTTCTAGTCTGGTCAATCGTATACAGATTTAATACATGGTACCCACATAACTAATACATGAGTGAAAATACGTTTAAAGGCTTCATCAAAATTCTAATCAAGTGCGGAACATTAGGATTCAGACGAAAACAGATAGTGTCATTATGTAAGATGAACTGTCCGCATTATTTAATTATGTAGCAGTACTGTGTACAGTATTTGTGTAAATAAATTGTTTGTCGGATATTATCTACCCGATTAGTTCAGTTGGTAGAACATTTGACTTGCAAGCAGGGGGGCCTCAGGTTCGAGCCTCACTTCGAGTACTTTGCTTTTCCTCTTCCTATTACAATTAATTAAGTACTGTTGTTATGAATAAATAAAAAAAGACATCAAGAACGATCAAAAGAGCCAAACGAAATGACAAACAGAGGGAAGGACAACAAATATTCGACATATTCAAGAATAAGGCCAGTACGTCTCATCTTAAGAATCAGGAGCACTGTTTTACCACAATTCTATAAATCGAGGATTATCAAACTTTGGCTAGTCTACGCAAAATAGCCCGAGGTAGTGTCAGGATATCAGGAAGCGTTTGTTATATATATATGTCATGCGATCTTATGAAAACATTTAGTACGCTGTGTTTATTATCTTGAAGGTTCTTGTGGACTGGTCTGCCACCAAAGCAGAAATCAGACGAGAACCAAGCAATAAAACAGAAAAAAAAACATTTCCCGTTGAATAGACACATTGAACTTAAGAAAAATAATTTATTTTCATTTTATCAGCAAACATCTGAGCATGGGCAATCTGACTCTTCAAGTTGTGTTTTAAATTGTAAATATTTTAAATTTCCCCCGATTGTATTCTAAAAGGAACCCCAGAATATTCATCGGAAATCATAACATGAAAGCTTAAAAAATTACTCAATGGATACAGTTAAAGTAATTACATGTATCTATTAGGTTTACTCGGGCCTCCGAGGTTTATATTTACCTACTTGTAGAATTACAGCTTCTTACAGTTTTAACGGTCTTCACTCTCTCGCGTCAGGTATTAGAATGATCATTCTCGTCAGGTATTAGAATGATCATTCTCGTCAGGTATTAGAATGATCATTCTCGTCAGGTATTAGAATGATCATTCTCGTCAGGTATTAGAATGATCATTTGCACCAGATCCCGTCAAGCGTTTCCTTTCCCAAGATCTACCCAGATCACGCGTCGACTTCCGGTTGAGTGAATCAGCCAGTTATACCGATTCACAACACTCGCCCCGACTTTATAAGTTGGAGGAGCCTCCATCCTGGTTCGCATGACCTGTGGGGTTGCCACCCTACTGTAGATGGCAACCTGACGAATGTCCTGTTTTCATCTGGATGAGCACCGCACTCTGGGTGTCACCCTGGGCTGCCTTCCTTCTCTTTGCCCCTCTCTCATATTAAAGAGAGGGGGTTACTTCATTCCGAGGGTAGCCTGTAGAGCCTCCGAGCATTTTCGCCCGAGACCCTCAGGACTCAGTCCCAGGTCTCCTCCCGTATTTTGGACACCCACCCGGCAATTGTGCCCAGAGTGGCCGGAGTAGAGATGTTCCTCCCCTTCAAGTGGATATATGGGGCATCAGTTTCAAGCAGGAGGCGCCCTGACTCTAACGTGCGTAAGGCTTCCCGCTGTCCACTGTTGAACTTATTTACCAGCCTCGAAAAATCCGAAATGGATGTTCGGAAAGACGGCGACCCACTTGTCCCCTGTTTTTGCATTACCGCTGAAGCAATGCAAGTGGATCCTTTGCTCGGCGTGCACCACCCTTTGGGGTGATACAAAAGCTCAAACATTTCTGTCTTGTCATCTCTACAGTGGAGTACCAGTACCTTATCTGGTACAAGGAAGGACAGGGCTCGATCTAGGACTTCGTGCTGTAAGTCCCATTCTGAGGGGTCTATACAGGTGTGGTCAAGACCCACTTCCCCAAGCGCACAAACCCCTGGGAACTTAAGACACTCCTCAAACCTCACCCAGTCCTGTTCCTTCTGATCTTTGTTCATCCTGGGGTGGACACCTATGGCCACCCCCATCCCTTGTGAGCACAGATCGGTTACCTCCTCTTCGGATGGGTATGTGAGGGGGTCGCAAAATCCTGTAACATTAACCTCATCCCCCATCTCGGGATCTACCTTGTTTTTGCCTACCTTGTTTCGAATCCTGTCCAGGTGGAAATGGCTATCTACCACCTGGTGACGATCCTTAAGTGGAATATCGATAGCGGGATATTGTTCCCGTATCTCCCTCCGCATGTTTGGAGCAAGGCACGCTACCACCACTATAAACACCCTCCAGTGCATTAATAGAGCTGGTGAGTTCAGTGGTTCCACCGCGAACTGCTCCGGTACTTTCATCCTCTTCCCTTACCGTACATGGTTGTATGTGTATGGTTAAAATGATTTCAGACTGACGTTGTTTTATATGAGATATTTATTAACAATGTACAGGATTTCCTCTCTACGGTGACATACATGTTTTATTTAATGTCACGTGAATGTTCATTGTTGAGAGATAGTTGTTTAACAGGTAAAATACAAAACAAACACACCATATGTTAAGAGGCCGATTTCACATTGAACCAAATAAAACAAAAAGGAGTAAATAACCAATTTTTAACAAACAAAACTTATTTTATAAATAATCAAATAATTTTATGTCATGTGAATGTTCATTGTAGAGAGATAGCTGTTTTAAAGAGGTAAAGTACAAAACAAATAAGTTGTTTGAGACAAAGTTGCATTGTCCGGAGGGTGTTGTTGTACAAAGGAACCATTTCACACAGGTTGTACTGTAACGACATATGGATGATCATTTTGTCTTTTCCCGGAAAGTACATTTTTGTATCGAAACCAATTTTATAACAAACAAAGGCAGATTTTTACATTCCAAAATAACCTGAACAGTACAAACACCGAAATGTTGCCTCTAGTCACATGGTACACAGAATGTATTTCAAAACAAGACATAAAGTAATGAATCCATTCCAACGATTTCAAACTACCATTATCGCTTTTTGAAGTTCTTGACATGTTAGAGTGTTTGCGGAGTCTATCGTATCCACAATCTTTATAAAGCTGTCAAATACACGCGGTTTCACTCATGATGAAACACACACTATGTTTGTGTGTGGCTGCCTGTCTAATTTACTCCTCCTGTAACAATCACGTGATTCCGGCCATGCTACAGAATCAACCACGTGATAAGAACACACACTACAGTCAAATCGGTCATGTGATCAAGATATCACCACTAAACCTGTCGCGTGACCAAGATATCACAACGGAATTGGTCACATGATCCAAACATTGCCGGTGAATCGGTCACGTGATTCGAAACCACGTGATGAAGATCCTGCCAATGATAAAGATGATCTTTATCGAGTTTAAAGAAGCTCAAAAACTATTATAGAAAATCATTTGAACAATCATTTATCTTGGCAAACGTGCTTGACAGCGTTTTAGAATACTTCGAACGAACAATTAGATTTTATTATAAATGCCATTCCAAACTTTCCTGTTTTATGTCAATAAGACAAATATCATTTAAAAATGATACACGTTAACAACATTGTCAAAACTCTCAAGTAGAATATTAGATATTTTATTGATACGACATTAGACATGTATTATCAAGCAGATATGTTATAGATACCGTCTGTACTTAAAAACAAATATTTCAGTAATCAGCAGAAAATACAGCTCACACTCACCGTAACTCTTTCACACATATTTCCAAGCATACAGGAAGACTACTTTTTTCATCAGACTTATCTTAACTATAAAACTACTTAGATATGAGTCCGAGCTGTTAGCTGACCTAACCCAAACTCAATATGGCCGTCAAAGGAGGGACAAATCTGTACCAAGTAGATCAAGTTTATCATAAGCTTAACGGTAAATACTAATGTTTGTCTCATTAATTATTTAAAACGTTAGAGGATGCAAAAATTTGATGGCTTGTTGTCGATCTAAAGATATTGAGTCAACAGCCATTATTATTATGTGGCGATTTTTCTAGCTTTAACGGTGAAGGAAGACCCCAGACTTACATCCACCTGGATAGATGTAAACTAACTGAACAGCCTCTTCACATGGGAAATTTGTGGTCCCAGGTGGGATTCGCACTCGAGCGGTTAGTGATTGGTGATTACAGACCATATACCCGCGTGACCACGGAGGCGCCTAGATTTCCTATAGGTTGATCTCGAGTTGGACGAGTTCGCGCCACGGATGACCATGGAAATATGCAGTAACAACAAATTTACACCAAAGTATTTCCGTTTGAAAAAGCCAACTTTAAGTCAAATGCTCATGGTTTATTATGAAATCTGTACCAACGAAATGTCTTATTACTTGTTAATGTCATCGTGAGCCAAAATATTGAATGAAATATTAAATCATCGTCTGACTGAATTAAATTATTTGGAATGATTGATGCACTATATAAAAGTTCACTATAACCATGTATTACTGTATAAGGTTCATCAATTTGGACAAAACACAATAAAATAATAACAATTATGATGAAGCACAGCCAATTCTATGAATAAAGGTTTGACTGTGAATAGCATTACAGAAAATAAAAACCTGACGGATTACTTACCTTGTAAACATTGACAATAAAAACGAGGCCGATCTTGAAGTCCAGAAAACGATAGCTCTCTAGTGGCTTTAGACTTATTTCAGATTTAAAACCCGCGATGAATGCCTGAAGTACCTCATGTCGATAGATAACTATGAAGCAGGGATGTCTGCAATCGTTCAGATAATAACTACAGTTGACTAATTGATGGCTTTTTTATTCAAACAACGGTTCCACCAAAAGCAGTATTAACCAGTATTTTGCATGTACAAAATGTATCATTGTCCAGTCAATCAATGATTAACAATTATCATACGACTTCATACCATTTGTCAACCAGCCTAAAGTCGCGATAGCCTTTATGACATGGGTCCTATAATCTACATGGACCTTCAAGGTTTACCTCCCTTCATTTTAGAATTTATACATTACATACATTTTTATATTTTTAATTATCAGTAAGATACGAACTAGCTTAAAGTGAGTGGAGGTAATTTCTATTTGCTTTGCTAGTCTGACCATAAATATTTACAGTTATCTATTGAAACAAAAGCTTCTAGTTTTTTGCATTTGTAACAGTTTTACTTAAAACAATACACATCAGAGTCTTAGTATGACTGTACAAGTTAGTACCCTTGATCAGAAGAAATAAATGCACAATTCGGGGTCAGAAATATAGTATGGTATTCTTTAGTCATCTTTTAATATGCAACAGCTGTAATATGAACATTTTTTCATAATTTCGTTTTAAAATAAATGAAATTAAAAAGAATAAATACGTAAAATATATTGACTAGATAACAAATACCTGAATGAAACGAAATATTGATAATTGTAAATGATAATTTATATACTGTATTAACACAGAATAGGACCAACAGAAATAATTCTGAAACATTTATTCATTGAAAATACAGTACAACCTCACTTAACGACCACCTAAATACTAAGACCATCTCACTATAAACACCACCTCTTTTCGGACTTATTTTCAATAGTTCCGCAATACATCTACTGTAACTTGATAATGAGACCACACAATGTAAAGACCGTTTTAGCCACAGAGGTGGTCTAAATGTCGAAGATTTACTTACAGTTCTGGCTGTGCCAGTGAGTTTTTTTCATTGTGGTTTAATGCTGTTCTTCGACAATATTCAGGCGGTCTGTTCACCTAACCAGTTTTCCTGGACTGTATATTAACGAGTACTAAATTACCCGTCTACATATGCAGGAAAATCCACATTTTTGTCAATTTTTCATAGAAGGGTATAACCTGTCGTGACTGGCATTTGAACCAGGATCGCCGGGTTTCAAGACACTAACCACTAGACCACGGTCGCGGCCCAAGTCATTTTTCTACAATATTTACTGTATAAATAACAAAAGTTTGACTTGGTTGTAACGTATGTTTTTAGAATGCTAAAACTACAGAACCTTTTGTTATCATTTTATACTCGTAAAATGTTTTGGTAGTTCATTAGAAAACCAATTTTTACAAACTTAACTATTTCAGACCTATTTTAGGGGTACGCAGGTCTCTACAGAATAGTTCGTTGAACACTAGACTCATTAATTTCGGTTCGAAAACACGTCTTATCTAAACCATACCAGACGTGATTTGAGAAAATAAAATATATTTCAAGCGGTTTGTGATCACAATAATGTCACGTGCACGTGGCAAAAGATAAGTTCTGTAAGTGCAATGCACGTGTAATATATAAAATAAGCTATCAATCGAGGCTATCAATCTTATCATAAATATAGAAATACATATATTCAACAGTGTTTCAAAAATAATATCTTCATTGTAAAAACACACAGTTTATCAACAGAATACAAAGCAATGTGTAGATAATATCATCATGATTACAGCAGAACCTCATTTATCAAACACTATTATTAAGACCACTAGGGGCGGGTACAGGATTTTCGGTTAGGGGCGTATAGTCTAAATGTTTATGTAGAATATGGACACAATCAGCATATAACCGACATTTGTTTTACTTATGCTTGACAGATTGTAGAGCGGCGCACGCAGCCTCTAAATCCGCGCTTGACCACTACTTTATAAAATCTATAATTTTCCGAAACTGTTTAATATGTTCCAATTCAAATGAAACAAATTCAATACCAGCACTGTTTTTTTCTTCAGTCTTCATGATTGTCTTAATATCTATGTTGTACGGTACGTTTACATGTACAGTCAAACCTGTGAAAAAAGACCACCCTTGGAAAAGACAAAACGTGACCTTTATTGACAGATGGCTTTTATTCGGAGGTATGTTTGTTCTTAATAATTCGACTGTTATTCAAAGAATGGCCTTCATTAACGGGGTGGCCTTTATTCGGAAGTGGCTGCAAACACAGGTTTGACTGTAATTGAATAAAACGTTGATCGTGGATGCATTGAGCTATTTGGAGAATGTCAAGTTTACCAAATGCTCCTTCAGCTAATCCGAGACCGATTCTTTCTTGTTAAAAGGATAGAATCATAAAAAGTATAATTTCACAATTTTAAAAAGCTATAGTAAATTAGGAGCGAGAAAATCCATTGACCGTACCGGGGATTGAACCCAGGGCCCCCTAGCACTTTACGCTGACACTTACCCATGTCGCTAGAGTTAACCCAACAGCAAGGCTGTTGAAAGTGGCCTATATTCCTACAATCACAACAAAGCTGTTGGATTTCATACATGAACATTTATTTGGGCGATGTTCGCAAATTCGCCCATAAGTTTTTAACGGAGTAACATTTCACTTACTTGTTGCTCTAACTTGGAGATCACGAATCATAAATCACAAAAATCCAACAGGCTCCTTTTTTCCAGTGAATAAACACTAACCACAATAACACATAACAATACGTACGAAATAAAACACAAAGTACGTTTATTTTGTTTTATAACAATATTATAAACAAAATGTTATTTTATCAAGGAGTACACATTTTTATCATTGTTATAATTTATATTCAAGTTTTAGCTACTCAACTTTTTTACGTCGGAATCCCAGGAACGTGTTTCAGGTGTTTTGTGCTACTTCCGTGTTTTTAAATAAAATCGCTCGTGCGTTACATGAACATTGGCTCAAATTTGATATTCAGGTGTCAAGGTTTTTGTATACATGAATTAACATACATAATTAATGAAACAAAAAAAATCACGGGTATAAATCCGATTTTTAAAGTAAAATCAATAAGTTTTTAAACTTTAATTGTTACGCTAAACGTCCAAAGTGGTCGCGTAAATACTCAATGATGTTAATTTTTGGTTAAAATGTAGGCCAGAGGAGAACTTGAACATTATTTTCGCTTAGGAACTCGGACATTATTTTGCGAGAAACAATGTGACGTCACATGACCTCGAAGACAACGCTTTCGAGTTTGCAAAGTTCGTCAAAGTATCGTCGAGCCGTCAGACCGGCTCCAACCACTATCAAAGGTGTCAGCGTCGTTAACTAACAGCCACGACTGTGGTCCAGAGGTCAGTGCACTGGACTTCTAACCCGGCGATCCGTGTTCAAATCCAGGTCATGGCAGGTCATGCCCTTGAATGAAGTGTTTCATGTCATTGAAGTTGTCTGTATACACAATGCATGAAAAAATAAACAAGCTGGTTTACATAAAAATTATCTGTACATTACTACGGTGTTTTCACTGGACCTAAGTATCTGCTGCCTAAATGACCAGGCCCTTACAAAACCTGAGAACAGTCTCCGAGCTGAAATCTCAATTCCATTCTCAAAGTATTATAGTTGAAAAGATAGTCGATTAATATTCAAATACATATTCAGGTCAGTTATGCAGTCATTATAATGTATCAATAATATCGTTGTTGTCTGATCATATTTAACTAAAAACATTAAAAGATAAAATATGAGATTTGAGTTCGGAGACCAATCTCAAGTTTTATAACCATTTATACTTCACTATGATGGTATAAAAGACGTAAAACAACAACATGATAATAATGGCATTTATTTTTTAATTCCACCTTCCATAAAACAACAGTGTTTTTAATGGTATGTTTCAATGTAAACATTTTTATCGTACAATATCGAGACAGAACACTCACTAATACAACAAGTATCATTTTACACCACTAAGTGAAATTTTCAGATATTCCAAGCCAAGAAATGTCGCACAAATTGCCAGAAAAGTATGCCTTAAATAACACATACATTAAAATCTCACTTCGCGGACACCTCAGTATTAAGACCATTTTATCATAAACACTTCTTATCTTCAGACTTATTAAACAATGTAGTTTACTACTGCCTCTATTTTTCATCTTGACCATGAGACTATCAGAATATAGACTGATCAATAAAGGTAGTCATAATATCCAGGGTTTTACTACACAAGTATATTCTCACCACTTTAAACCTTCAAGTGAGCCACAAGAACATTTTTATATGCTTAGAAATACATGAAAATTTTGCCCTTGGAAATAAAACAATACTTCTGTGTCATCTGTATTATGTAATTATAAGCCATGCTCCAATGCAAAATCCACAACCTCATGCTGGAAGCCACACGGAGCTGAATCACTGTAACAATTCAACATGGTCCAAGTTTTCAACAGCAGCCAAAACCATCAACACATAACAAAATATACAAAACGTCCCACTGCATCTCTGAACATTCATTTTTTCTATTTAAATGCGTAAGTTTTCTTTTTTCTTTAAAATTGAAATAATTCCACTCTTAAAGTAGATTGTAGATTATAACAGTGAAATCCTATCAGAAATATTATTAATCCAACACTCAGTCACAAAAAGTGTGGTAGAATCAAGCTCTCCATAAGATCAACTAAACAAGACACAATTTCTCTTTAACAATAAAAATTAAGGTTATAACCTCACCAAATGGTCATGGCAGCAAAACTCTACCTGGAGTCTGCAGAAAATTCACACAAAATTAGCCAACATTATTTTGAACACAGTACATGTACCTGCATGTGACATATTGTTATACATATTAAAACAAGAAGAGGAATTACTTGACACGTACTTTCTTAAAACAAATTTAATTAAAACAAACTTTACAAAGAGCAAATGAATGGGTTTTTTGCCTCAAACTTACATTTTCCGACAATGCCTGTTAAGAGTAAAACAAGTCCCAGCCTAGTGACTAATATGAGTATAAAACTTTAGCAATACCCACTGTAAGGTGCCAATTAACAAACTATGAGTGTATTCACACTACAGTCATATTGCTCATTACTAAAGAAGCCAGAATTAATTCATTTAAAATATTACCCAGAATTCCTTCCTCTTCATTCTCATGAAGGTAACTTTCATGATCCCAAAAATCAACGCTAGATATCAAAGAACTGTGAGTAATGAGAAATGATTACTATGACAATGAAGCCTTACCCAATAATAATTTAATATAATAATGTAAATGTTACAATGAGAAAATTACTGTCAAACGTGAGCTACAGGACCCCCTATGAATACAGACCACTTGTCTGTCAAGATAAGTAATTATTTTTTAGTACAAGCCTGTGTGATTTATTTTACCACCACAATAAAGACTGCTTTTCATTTTCCCAAAGGTGCTCTGTATTAACAGTTTTGATTTATCAGAATGAAGTAACATTAATCATATTAAATAAGCTCTGTTGTAAGCTGGCTAGGCATGTAAATGGTAATATTGACTAGACAGAACCTACAAAGGGAAATAATTCTGTGCACAAGGGAAGCAACTCTTGTGTTTTTCACATCTAGATTTCAGTAGATAATTAAGAAAAATTAAACTCTTCATAGTATGCCACAGTATCAATGTATTTATAAATGAATACTTTACTGTTCTCCAACAAGAAAGACCAAAAATATTGAAAAAGTGAAATCCCACTGAAAAATTGCTAGTTTCACAATGTGGTTAAAAACTTCTATCTCGTGCTGTTTGTTAATCTTGTTACAGTTATATAACAGGTTATGTGTGTACAGCATAAAGCAAGAAGTCTGCATTAAGTTTATCAGCTAATGAATGTCCCTAAAGAACGAACAATTTTTATTCTTAACTTTAATCTGCAGACACAAGAGTTATCCAGCTGAACTATAATGTTGGTAACTATAATGTTGGTACCTATAATGTTGGTAACTATAATGTTGGTACCTATAATGTTGGTAACTATAATGTTGGTAACTATAATGCATAAAAATCTTATTCAGAATACAAAAAATCCATTAAAACAAATATTTGGTTATTTTCAGAACCAATATCTTGCTACAATTTTTAATAATTAGAAAAAAAAACTTTGTATCAATACAAATGAATATTATCAATTTGTAATAAAATTATTGATATGTCAAAAAAAACACATATTTAAACATGAAACATTTCTGCATAGATAACAAGAAGATACTAGCTTAGTATCTATGGTAGTGTTATCTTTGTACACCATGACTACACAATCAAATTATTTATTCAGTGAAATAGCTTCAAACAATCAACACAGAGTATCTCAAGTGAAAAAATTAATAACCAATAATTAAAAGTTATTTATCCATTTTACAGCAGTTTTCATACCAATCTTCTTCTTCAAAAACTTAAAATTTCTAACTCAAACAAATACAAATGTACATCAAGATAGAATTTAATTGTTTTTCAGAACATAGAATCAATCATGTAAGTCTTTAAAATAATATAAAAATAATACTAGAACTTAAAAAATGATTATCTAACACTTTAATGCTTAAAATGTAATAATAAAACATCCTCTAAGAAGAAAATTACCTCCCCTTCAGAACTTCACAAACATCAAACCACTTGTCAAGAGGCTGATTTCAAATTGAACTAAATAAACTAATTAATATAGCTTCTAATTTTAGGAGTAAATCAAATACTAATTTCAACTCAAATCTTAACAAATCTGTGTTTCCAAAGCCACGAGAAATCTTGAAAACAATGTGTTGCCAGAAATCTCAGAGAGTTAATGTATGATTAAAGAACCAAAAATCTAAATAAAAAATGATAAATCCATCCAGCTGTTGAAGTAGATGCAATATTCTTCAAGGGAGGTAAATGTACTAGAACCAAAATATCTAAGGTCAGAGACAGTGCTGAGATAAACCGTAGACAGATTAACTGTAAGCAAGACTGGCAGAAATCATTGAGACATCAGCGATGATGAAACAAAGTGGGAGATGTTTTGTTCAGATTCTCGATAGTTGCTGGAACAGATTAGATGGTAGAATAGCTTCCAATTTCTCCAGTATGTAGCTAACAGGCATGTAGATCCATGTTACAGCCTGAAAATACAAGCAGAGATAATTATATTACCATACGAGAAATTCTATATCAAAGGGAGACAGAGCCATTTCACATTAGGTCAACAAAATTCTAGTACTGAAGGGAGATTGTAGCACAATTACACAAAATGGGAGACAACAATAGAAGTAACTGCAAAGGGAGACAATAATAATATGATAGATGTACAGCTGATACAAAAATATTAGAAAGACAATCATTTTTCTAACAAGTTTTAAAATGGTTTTAAAAAACCTCAAACTATTGAGGTTTAACTGACAGTTCTACAAATAGTGTGAAAATATATTCTTGTAACTGCCTACATGCTCAAAAATGTTCAATGACCACAGAACAAATGTTATACATGTATTATGAAGACCAGTTTAGCCCACTTATTATAAACAGGTTTAGCATACTCAATAAGTAGATTTTTAAAGCTTATCACTTTATGGATAGGTTTAGCCTACTTACTGTTTTAGCTATGATGCCCATTGGCTCAGGGTACTGATGGGTAAGTAATGCCAGTAGAGCAGTAAACGAGCACAAACCAGCTGTGAACATTATAAAGAATGGTAACTCTTTCTTTGGGTAAACCGATACATCATGGAAAGCTGAAAATAAGCAGGAACAAATGTAAACACAGTAAAAAAACAGATTAAGAACATACTCATCTAATTATGATTCCATAGGAAAATAATGGCAATTTTATATTGCAGGAATACAAAGCTTAAATTTTGCAAGACATAGATCAACTTCAGCTGTAGTAAGAACATAAAAAACATTTGTGAAAATAAGTTCTGCCCACATAATAAACCAATATTTTTGCATATTACACAAGCTTGTATTAGACAACTGTACCAGTAGTCAATATTGAAGGGAAATAATAATCATCTGGTAATCCTATGATGAATCCTGGAGAGTTTTCACCACAATCAAATAAAGACAGTATCTTAATCCCAAGATGGCGTACTCTAATAGATTTGTGAACATAATATCCAAGAATTACATCAGGGTGTTCCCAAGGACACGGATTTTAATGTATTATTTTGAATGGAAGGTGAAGTAAGGGTTAGACTTGAATTATTCTTTAAATTTGATAATACATTCTGAATAAAGATATCTTGAAGGTTTAACATTTTCTGAAGAAACACAGCTTTATGAAAAGAAGTGGAATGAAATATCAATAGAATGTATCTGCATATATTCTACAATCTCTCAAAAGGGAATTCAGCAACATTTCAAAAATACTGAATGATAAACGAAAAATAAATAAAGACTTTTTTACCATTTTTCAGGTTCTACACTGATTTTATAAGACAAAAGTCCACTGACCTAATGTGCTACCTCTTGAAGTAACCCTACGCCAGCAGGGGGCAGGATTAATATAAAAAGGACCTAAGGTTGATTAACTTGAGAAAAGATTAACTTGAGAAAAGAGAATAATTAAGTTCCACAACTTTTTTGTCCGAAGATCCACAAAAATATGATTTCAGTCAAGAGACAAATCCTCAGTTTTATAACAAGATCAGAATGTCTTAAGTATTTAAAAACTTTTGTAATTTTGTAGGATTAATTTACCTGGTAAAAGTTCTCTGTCAGCACTTTCTGTACATGTTGGGTAGGGGTAAAACAAGTGTCCCTTCTCTAAAGGGTATGGAATCATTCTAAATGCTGAAAATAGTCATATTTTTATATTTATAATGTGATTGGTTTATGCAAACATTGGAAGAATGAAGAATTGGTTTTCATAATAATTCCACAGTCATATAAAGCTTAGAAAACACTCAAGCTGTTAACAATTAAACCTCACTGAACCACATAATCCGACCAAAGATACTGTTTGCATAATCAAAATTCCAGTATGCTCTATTAAGTCACACAAGTGGGGCCTCTGTGGTCAAGTAGTTATGGTCTGACTAGTAATCACTAGTTCCTCACTGCTGTGAGTTCAAATCCTACCCTAGACAAAATATCACACGTGAGGAAGCTGCCCAGCTAGCTAATGGTCAGTGGTTCTACCCAGGTGTACAGTCTTCCTCCACCTTTAAAGCTGGAAAAGTCAACAAATTATCCAAGCTGTTTATGTTTAACAATTCAGCTTCACAATCAACAAAAGATTTACGCCCTATTGCAGAGTTTGGAATCAAAGAGATTAACCCCATCAGTGAGAGATTAACCCCATCAGTGAGAGATTAACCCCATTAGTGAGAGATTAACCCCATCAGTGAGGTTTGAAACAAGAAGATGCCTGTGTATTGCTGAACTTCTTAAAATCATCAATACTTGATTCTTCCGAAGTTATAGAGAATTAATCAGGCATGTACACTTACTGCCTTCCCATGTGCAATGTAGCAAATTTAGGGCTCCGTCTACTCGCTTCCAATGGTGTAAATGAAAAAATGCATAAGCCAGGGCTTCACTGTCACCTCGTTTGAGGATATGTTCTGGAGGCAGTACTAGACTTTTCATTTCCAAAAGGTACTGAAACAGTATTAAGTATAATAGTTTGTATACTATAACATTCAAAGTAGTTATTTACATATCTCTACATGTTAGGCTACAAACAGACCAGTTCTTATAACAGGCTTTTGTTTATCTGTAACATGCTGTTGTTTTTTACATCAATAACAATGTGAGACAGCAGCAAAATACACCCATCAAATTCATTTTGTCAAGGTTGGATATGAGCTAATTAACTTAAGAAGACAAGATCTATTCCATAATTTTCTGTAAAATCAGGGGCTATGATTCAAGACTGCCAAGGACTATTTGCTGGTTATTAAACTAGGCAAAGAAATTATGCCTATGGACTGTTTGACTAAATTTGGTAAAGATAAAACAGAAAATGTCTGTCCCCAGCCGGCCCAAAGGTGTTCCCATCACACATCACATTCAAACAAGCATGTAAAACTACAGCACAAAATCTCCAAAGTGGCCCTCTCTTGAGCAAGAACCTCCCTTCAACAACAGCATGACTTTTTCCCACTGTATGATTTAACTATTAAGTTAACCTTTCTAGCACAAAAACCTCTCCACAACAACAACACAATTTTGCTTTTCCCAAAGCTTTGGAGAGGTTGCACTGTACATGAATGTATGGAGGATTCCATTTAAGTCTGAAATAAATTTGCTCCTGTTTTGTAGAAAAAGCCCAAAGAGAAAAACATAGTGTTTTATGTAAAATTCAGTAAATTATACAGTTGTAAGATACGGTTTTGTGTATGTGTTGGTGTTAGTAGTGATTATTCATGATTATGTAAACATTCTATACAATAAATTAATGTGTGACTTGATACCACACCTGGGTACATTAACTTTAACAATGTAGCACAATCTACAGCAGTTTAATGACTTCAGTAGCATGACACTAATAAAGGTGAGATCTAACAGATAAAATAGATTGGTGTCTAGACAATTATCTGTTTCCATAGAAACATTAGTGTGAATTTGATTCAATGGATAACTTCAGAGTAGTGACAATAAACCATTTAACACAAAGGAGGTAACTTCTGATTATTGGATTCCAGTCACAGACATATTCAGAGCAACATTCAAACTGTTTTTTTACATTAATTTATTTACACATGCAAGTTTTCAGTAAGTTCTTAACATGGAAATTATACAAGAAATTACATCAGTTTTATAAAGAAAAAAGCTTTCAGGTTCTATGCCTGCTTTCAATAGTTTTTATTTGAATACCAGTGTAGAATTAACCCTAGAAAGTTCTCAGATTCTGTAACAGTATGAACCATGTTCCACACAAGTGACTGCCAACTTTTTCAAGAGAATTACTTGATTTAGCAGAGGACATATAACCTTAGACATAATGAACCAACACAGAAAATGTTCTTACTAACAAACCTCAGCTTTGTAGACATAATACTCTCACACTGAGATAAGTGGGCAGGTGGTTTTGTAAAATTTTCTACATGAATGAATGACTTGATTTAATGATGTACAGAGGACAATTCACACAACCAGTGATGCTGGATTACATACAAATATTAACCCTGAGGTCTTACGCCTGTTTTCCCACGTGATGTGTGAATTAGAGGTGGGGTAAAATCAGTTAGGATACGCTATTTTCAGTCAAATTGTCACAGTAAAAATGTGTCAAACCTGGTTCATGAACCCATGACATCTGGTTGAAAGCCCTACCCATGTTCTACATACTTAAACCACATAGGCTACAGTAACTGAAAAATAATCTGTCTTGATCCAACTTTATCTAAGGTAACAGACAAACAGGTCATTTCTAACAGAAAACAAATCACCATTTACCTTGGGTACATGAGGATTGAATTCTACAGCTCTGTGTATAGCTTCTACAGCAGACATCTCAGCTGTACTGAGTCCTCTTTTACTGGCTATATCTGGTGAAAATCTAGTAAGAGAAAGAGAATAAGAGTAATATATGATACAGTTAAACATGTTCTACAGACAAACCAGTGAACAGCAATTACCTTCAGTCAATTGTATAAACTTTGATTAAAATCGATAATACAAGTGACTAAATAATTTGGTTTGTAAAACAGATTTAATCCTAGTTTAAATTTAACATTAGTGTAAAGTTAACCAATGTTTATGCAAATGGGGGCTGGCTGTAAAAAAGAGAAGCTTGATTTCCTATTATTGGTAATAAACTTTAAGCCTATCTCTAATAAAGAACACTTTTTAACACCATATAGGAAGGTTAGACAGCATAAACAATACATAGCCTTGACTGTACATTGACATTATACTGCAGACATGTATTTCGATATGTGACAAAAATAGCAGAGATTATAGAAAAACCTTTACATTCTGATATACAGATAAAACAGATACCAATAACTACATACAAATTACCATGGCAACCAGAAGTGACAAAAAACGTTCTGCTATAACAAACATTTCTTGATGACAGATAATTAGAAGAGTCTTGTTGAAATACATCAGCTTTGGGGACAATGAACAGATCAATAAGGGTCATTGAGGTATTTCTTTTCATCTAATTATTCAGAAAATAAATTGTTCAATTAATGCTCTTTTTTAAAGGAACAGAATTTTATCAAAATCTAAAAATTCATTTCAGTTGATAAAACATGTGTTCTTACAATGAGAAGTAAAGTGAAGGGATACCAACAAGTAAAATGTTTACTTACAGCAAAACTTTCGTGGTGTTCAGTCACGAAGATTATCAATATTTTTTATGATACAGAGATAATGTCCTAAAACTAAGGCTGAATTTAATTCACTACACTTTTACATTTCGAAAAAATCAACAAATCAACATGAGCTTATTTAACTACTAAAGTAGCTTTTTGTTAAGTTTTCATTATTATGACTATCTGAAGTTCATCCAGAGTTCAGTCCCTTTAACTCTTTGCATCATAACACCGCATTTCCCGCATCTGTAGCAGACAACTTTTGAGAACATTGTGGAAAATGAAGCCATTGCTTTTAATGAGTATTGGCTTATTTTGCCACAATGTTTTCCACTCTGTCAGAGAGAAATAACCCAATTTTCTTAAATAAATTCATGTTTTGTATATCTGTTTTGAATTTGGAAGAGTCCAAAATATGTTTATGAAACAAAGAGATAAATAAGAAACATTTCATGATAAACAGTAGACAGAGACTTACTTGTCAGCTACAGCTCTGGCTTTGAGAAGGGCAGCTGTGTAACATATAGTAGCTGATTTCGGTAAACTGATATCTGTAAACATAAACACAGACACATAAAATTACCTGTATAAAATACCTGTATTAACAGTCTCCTGTGAGTAAAGGCCACTATGTGAAAGATGGTTTCTCTTTATTTATACAGTTATACATATGACAGATTTCATAACCAATATAATAATACAATATCACTAAATAAATCTAGCAATAAGAATCAACTGTGCATTATGACCATACTTTTCACACCCCATGTTGTGAAATTACCAGATTTGACAGTCTGGTGCTACAATAAAATATGACAAAAATTCTGCCAAGTACTGCAGAATTCCTTATGGTACTTAGTGGTAAAAAATTTGGATAGGAAATAAGATAAACAAAAATATATAGCCTTCCTATGACAATGAATAAGTTTATATGTTATCAAACATAAAAAACAATTGATTATTTTTAATTCTGAATTATAGGTACACCAGTTTTTTACCAGCCTGTATAATTATAACTCCTTTCTATAAATAGTCTTTTTGCTTTTGAATCACACTAACCACAGCATTTTCATTGGTAAATTGGGACTGTGCTCCAAACTGACCAATCAGATGCTTGATTTTATAGACTGGTTTAAAATAGCAGATTTAAATACCAAGCAAATAGAAACTGAAGCATAAATAAGTATCAGTATAAATAAAGAATGACTTACCATCATATTTAGCAAGAACAACTTGTACATCTGCATAAGCTTGCAGTTCTAGTAAGGCCTCTATAAGATTTTCATGTATATTAAACATACTGAGCATTGGAAATTCTTTCATTATCTGTAATACAACAATACATATCAGACAATCTACTCAGTGCCTCAAGGACATACTACAACATGTTCTGAAGACCACCAATGAATACAGCCTACTGGGAAGTGAACCCTGGTCCCTGTCCCATGGACATATCTTGACTAATATAGCCATTTTTTAACTTAAATATCCATCTACTCCATATTTGAAAGTCAGTGTTTCATTCTAAATGTCTGAAATGTTTACCCTTAAAAAGATCTTAAAGTTTAAAAAAAGTGCTAAAATGTTCTGTGCAATGGTTAACCTCCTCTGATTTAGAATTGAAATGAAAACCTATAAAACTTTGTTATTGACCACCATTTAGACTAAAAATTTGGTCAAAATATGGAGGTGATTTCAGTATTAAGTTGAACAATAAAATACAGAGAAAATATAGAAAACCAGTCTGAAAGAGTGTTTTTTTTTTATCATGAGGTGGTCTTTATATTGAAGCATTCTGCAAGTGAGGTTTTACTGTATTCAAAAATTTCTTTAAACTACATTTAATCACAAAATTAGACAATCATGTCAGTAACCATCACACTAACCTCTCGCATAAGTTTTACAGCTTCTCTAACTCGACCCAATTTTCTTGCACACATGGCAAGTCTTCGTTTTACATAAACCATAACATTTGTATCTCGTCCTGCAAGAAAGTTTAAATAAACTCAAATGAAATTAAAGTGAGACAAAAAAATGACCTTGACCTTCATTCAGAGGTTTATGACATCTTTAATTTAAAACATGACCTTGACATTTATTCAGAGGTTTATGACATATTTCATTAAAAACATGACCTTGAACTTTATTCAGAGGTTTATCTTTCATTTAAAACATGACCTTGACCTTTATTCAGAGGATTATGATATCTAACATTTATTAAACATTTATTCAGAACAGAGGTTTATGTGGTCTATTATTTAAAGAATGAAATAAAAAATAGAACAAGAGAGTGATCAATGGTCACATGATAGATGGCTGTTAACTCATGGTAACATTATCATACATTACTTATCAAACATTATTATGAAACTTCAAAGAAAACCATGATACTCAGCCTAACATAAATGGGATTTAAATACTTTAACCATCTTACTAACTTATCCATTTCTCATCATTAACATTAACTCACAGCAAGTTTCTTTCCAAGACAAATGTTTTATGTTGAAATGTAATCAAGACTGTGGTATGGTTTAAACATGCAATCTTTGAGATGAGCATTGGACTCATTACCATCTGTGCTAACACTCCAAGCAGCTACCCAGCATTTACCACAGCCTTGAATATCTTATATACAATATTACAACGAAGTGCAAAGGCTTTAGTTATGTGTAAAACAATAAACTGAAAACCTTTTAGGGTTCAAGCTTGTCTTCAAATGGATTTCACTCGTTACAGACAGGCAGCTAACCAAACAAGTTTTCCTGGGTTCTGTACCAGAACTAACCTTGTCCTCTATGAATAACACATGTTTATAGGTAGACTTTAGGTAAGGAAGGAGGCACTTACTGTGTATAGCTTCCTGTGTCTGACCCTGATGTTGTGTCTGTTGAGATTTCTTAAACTGCACTTCTGCGTATTTATAAGCTTGTTTGAATAATTTCTCTGCATCTAGTATGGTGGATGCATCCTCTTCTGCTAGTAATATCAGGGCTGTAGAGCATCTGTAACCATGGTAACGTTACAATCAAAATGGATCAGCAAATAACACGATCATGAATATCGAGAACTGAACAAATGTGTTCAGTGGATAACAACTCAAAACAAAAGAGGAGAATTCATCATATCACAATTTTCAGATCAATTTTCAAACAATGTTGCAGCATTGACTGCACAAAACATATCAACAAAATGTAATATATCTTATTTATAATATACTATTCCTCCGTTCCATTCCTGTGAGGACAGTGAATATGGTATCTTCTCATATCTCTGTACATAACTGTCAGTAAATATTGTCCAATGGAGACTTAAAGTTGTCCAGAAACAAAAGACTACACAGTACCATAGGGATCACTAAATTTTTACACCAAAAAAATTAGCAAAATTTTTGTTGCAGATGTAGAATATTGCTCACGACAATTATGCCTGAAACTTTATGAAAAACTAGAAGCTAGATGGCTGACAATGAGAAACAATAAAATTAACATGAACATAAGAGAAGTGATTAAAGCTAGTGTTTCTCGTACAAACCCTCAAGGTTGTAAAACAACAATGACAAACAGAAAACAGATCTATTCCAGGCCTAATGATAAACTTGAGAATAAATATGTAGATTTACCACAACAAACTTTATTACCAAAATGATCTATGTGCATGCCAATTTGTCACAAAATATGCATTGACTGAAGCATAAATATAGATTTTAGAGTTTTTAGTAAATCTGGTTTTCACATTAGACTTTTGACATGTGACCAAACCTGATGAAAACATGAAAAATATCTGTATCAGAAGTCTGCAACTTCAGGTCACTAACCAGACATCATGGACAAGAAAATATTGACTTTACTGTCACTGGTTTCAACACTGTTTTTCAACAATTTTTCAGTTATATACAGCAGCTGGTTCACCAAACCAGTTTTCTTGGAGTGCATACTAACCAGTACTAAGTTACCCCTCCACAAAGGGCTGGCAACTTCTCCAAATATCTAGGAAAATCAGCATTTTTGTTAAATTTTCATAAAAAATTGCTCTGGACAAGTATTATATTGCAATTTTTAACATTTCATACAAATTTATTATACTACATATGTAGTATTATTTCTCTAAAAAAAGTTTTATACCAGTTGTATACTTAAGTAGCCATATTATCAAGTTGAAATAAAGAATGAATGCTGAAAACTGATCAGAACATCAGTGGTTGTTATAGTTAGGTGGTCTTAACCCTTTGCCTCATAGTATCATATTCCTCCCCCTGCATCTGAAGCAGACGACTTAAGAAAACATTAAGACAAAGAAGCCATAGCTTGTCATGAGTAATGGCCTCTTTTGCTGCAACGTTTTCCACTCTGTCAGAAAGAAATAACCCAATTTTGTTAAGTAAGTTGATGTTTTGTATATTTGTTCAGAATTTGGAAGGCTACTGGTTAATATTGGGAGAGGTCCCAGCTGAGCTTTTACTTATATTAGAATAACAGAATTACAGACAACCAATTTCAAACACTTAATTAACACAATTTTACAGTAAAATAACAAATACCATCTGCACATATTGCAAGAGATCCAGTAATTTACTCTCCTAAAGAAATTTAATCAGTTCCATCTAGACATCATCAGTCAGAGGTTAGAAAACATGGATAAATCTGAAGTTGAATTTTTTCCTACATTAAACGTTATAAGTGTCAGACCATGAAACAGCATCATAAATAACCATCATTTTAACCAGTACATGAAATATAATACCAGGGCTTTCATTTGACCCTTAAAACAGCATTTTCACTCTTGAAATCAATAAAATAAAGCTTTTGACTCCTGAGAATTTGTATGAAAGGGTCAAATTTACAATCAAAATAGAAGGGAATTTGTTGACTCTTTGAATTAACATCAGCCAAGGGTTATTTTTGACCCTCAACTTTTGACGTCCAGTGAAAACCCTAAATATTCTAACATTCATCACTTACTCTGGGTTTTTCTCCAAAGCATCGTTAGCAGCCTTTATTCTTGCCTGTGGTTTTCGTTCTCGCCATGCTGTCTGCATAACTGAAACCATGAAAGTACAGAATCAGAATAAAACCAAGATCATCATGATTTTGTTGTAACAATAAGCAACACAATTGAATAAAAGGAAAATAAAGAGAAAAATTGAGAAAAACAAAAAATAGTGAAAAATTTAATAAAATAGAGGGGGTTGAAAATAGTGAGAAAACAGAATAGGGGATGAGAAATAATGCATAAACCTAATAAGACAGGGGGTGAGGATGTGAAAATAGTAAGAAAAATGAAAATAGTGAGAATGGTTAATACAACAAAAATATGGTATGAAAAATTAGTGATAAAAGCAAAGGGACAGAACTATAAAAACTGACTGTTCTCTCCAACAATTGGGAAAGCTACTGTAAGCATTTTTGAGATTTAGTTTTTAGCATCAGAAAGAAATACAAATTGATCGAACTAAAAGTATGCCCAAACATAACTGCATTTTGTACCATTGCAAGACAACATGGACATTTATTCTCAAGGACCCAAAAGTAATTGACATTTTGGTTGTTGTTTGCAAGTACACAGTACAATAATTCAATTCTCAGAGCAATATATCACACAACTTGTCTAAGCGTACACCACAAAGTCACACCGTAATCTAATTAAATCTGTCACGTATCTAGAAAGTCATTTGTAACATGCCAGCAACCCTTATCACATTTTCCACTTTACTTTACCAGAAACTACATTTTCCCAGACAGCAGACAATACATGCTATTTCAGATAGTTCAATGATTCTGTGGTGTTCATCAAATCAACATAAAAAGCATCTTTTAAAGTCGAAGGTCGACAATTTAAAGCCAATAAAAAGTGCACTGAAATTCTAATGAAGTTGATGCTATTTTAGATAAAACTATGATCATTTAAGATTACTGGTACCATTGTTTTTCTAAACATGTATACTGGTACATGCAATTATCAGCATCCACAGAATTGATTAAAATTCACACTTGCACCATCAACAATTTTGTGATGCACACTTTTGACTTCCTAATGCAGAAAGTCATGTGACTTTTGTTATCAAGTCATAATGAACTGTAGTCATTTCCCCAACTAAGCACAGTTTTGGTGATGTTACAGTAAAACCTCAATGTTAAGGCTACCTTAGGGGCATTGAGCATTGAATGATCATGTTGTTTGAATCCCGGTCGTGGCAGGCCATACCCTTCTATGAAAATTTGACAAAAATGTTGATTTTCCTCCACATGTGGAGAAGTTGCCAGTTCCTTGTGAAAGGGTAAGTTAGTACTGGTTAGTTTATAGTCCAGGAAAACTGGTCACTGAAAAATTGTTGAAAAACGGCATTAAACCCCAGTGACAATAAGTCACACAAAAACAAACAAACAAACAAATGAATGATCATGTTGACATATAGAAGAAACAGAAAACCAAAAAAAATCAGTTTACATAATAAGTTGGCTTAATGTAGAACTGGGTGATCACTGTATGTGGTTTTTACTGTACATCAGATACCTTTGTTCATACAATATATAAAAATATTTTTCATACAATATATAAGACTGCCCTATTCAATTCATGCAAAAAGCATAGTACTTTCTACTTTCTCTCAACAGTACTTTCTACATCCGGTATCAATTGGAAAAATGAATTTTACAACTTTTTAATTTCAAAAAATTCCACAAGACATGGATTCATATTATACAGTACTTTTGCACATTTTCACAACAAGCAACAGAACTCTAAAATGCATTTAAATACTAATGTTGATACTGTTCAATTTTATAGCATTTGAACTTTACAGAATTATACAATGACAACATACCAAAAACTCCTAAGATTTTTTTATAGCAGTTTAATACAACACTAACAAACCAGGGTCACTTGGCACCTTTCCAGCTTAACAGTGGAGGAAGACCCAAGTCTTACACCTGAGTACCCCTGCAAAAAGTAGTTCTTCAGTTCATGAATAGTTTGTGAATTGCAGTTCATTAGTTCATGAACTACAAACCGTCCATAACATAAGCCAGCAGGGACAGCTTCCACACTGGACCCACAGCAGTGAAGGTCTAGTGATAACTAGTCTGAGATCATACAGCCACAGAGGCCTTTCCAAAATTCTACCATGTAGTAAATCATTTTTGTATTGTTAATAACTCACACAGTATCCCACATTTAGCAATGTTTGTGTGACATGTTCATTAGATACATTTTTAGCTTCCATAAACATTATTTATAATTACAGTAAAATGAACTTTCCATGAAATATGGGAACATACAAATATTGTAATTAAGTAAAGTCAGTTAACAACTAGGATTATTATTATAATTATGCTGAGAATTATCACTGAAAACAGAGAATATACTGTTATAGACCAAACATCCAGACAAGACATAATTACAGTGAGAATGTTCACAAAACCAGAGAAATAACAGTAATAGAACCATTAACCAAACATGGTCAACAATGAAATTACCAATGTGGTGAGAATTTTCACTCTGTGACACCATACAGTGACTGAACCAGACTCTAGTATCTCACACTAATGTATTATAATCAGTGTTCACATGTGATAATAGACCAAAATCAGTACAATCTGTAAACAAAGTGCTCCACAAGTGAACAACAAAGATGGCTTTTTCACACATGGGATCAGTATTCAGAGGTTTATAAGGCTTAAATACACCAACAAACCAGTGCTAGACAATGGCTTTTGTTTACATTGTAGCTTTATCTATAGATGGTCACAAACCCACGTTCTTTATTAAACATTACAAAAAATACTACAAATCACCATCTTACCAATTATTGCCAAATCTTTCAGTAGCAAAAATACCATGCACCACTGATCCTTCTTACACTGTTATAAATGTCAAGATATGTTAAAAAATCTATTAAACTCAGTGAATGTTGTCATTTGGAGACATGTTCACATCCCTAAATCAACAACATATTGATTTTCCTGAGCACAAATTTCCCTCCAAGGAGGAACCTGACATTATAAACTTTTCCACAATGTTTTGCCCAAAATAACAATCCCATAATGCATTGCTGAACATCTTACATCAGGATTGTCACATGGTTTGCATACGAGTATCAAATATAACAGTGTACAAGTCACCCAGAGGGTTACAATCAACATATCCAGACAGCAAAATAACAAGTTTTTATACTCAATATGGGAAATGAATAAACTCTTAGTTTGCATACTTTTAAACCACCATTCATAAGCACAGTTCAAAAACTGTCTTTGATGTTCATGAACAGTTCAAGAACTCAAAAACAAATCTGCAGGGGAAACATTAATAGATAAAATATCCTACAGAAATTATGAAATTGAATCTATTTGTTTATGACCTAGAAGGTACACACAATATAATGGCACCTGCCACCAAGGGGGAGGGATGCTAGAAGATTTAAAAATCGAAGTTCACATGAATACCTTCATTTACTTATAGACTCATATGCATCATGATACAAAAAACATGAAAGCTGGTAACTTTTTTAAAAATGTAGATAAAAAGAAAAAAATTGTTGAGTCACCACTGAATTAGAATTATACAAACATAGAGAATAACTCAATAATCAAAAATTGCTTTCTTTATAAATTAAAGTTTTGACCGAAATTCTTTTAAAGTAAATACAACATTCTTCTAAATATTGTTATTTTTAGACAAAAAAAACACAAGACTTGTATGAGAGGGCAAAGACCAACTCTTTGTGGGTGATCTTCAAATAAATGCTAATAGAAGCAACTATCACCACAGTAACCAAAGATAAGAAACAAAATGAACTGATTGCTATAAAAATTGGCTCTGAACTGGATAAACAAGAATCTTTAATTGCAGATTTCACTTTATACAAAGATGAAAGTGAAAATATCTAAGAAATAGAAGAACAAACAAGAAATAGAAGAACAAACAAGATTCGTTTATTTACTTTCATCTCCATGTTCTGTTCATACATCTGCAGGAATTCAAACAGACTTGCAGGTAATTATATTTGCACATAGCCAGATCTAAATCATACAAGATGATAACAATTTAATGAAAACAGGTACTTGAAAATAATGGTCTACATAATTATTTTCTAATCAACCTTCTTGTTATACTTGAATGATGTTTGTTGATCGAGGAAGAAAAACTTGTCTTCTTTTATAGTTTTCTTAGGAGAGGTAAAAAAGAACAAGAGAGCCATGATGGCGCTATATCGCACTCCTAAATAACCTGATGACTAGACAACTTGGTAAACAAGTGACTGTAAAAATCAATTTTGACCACAGGAGCATAATTTGATCAATCTTAGTAGGCAACAACAAGAAAATGAAACACACTAAAATATCTAAGCTTTAGACAATGTGCTTATGGTCAAGAAAAAGAATTTAAAAGTTTTCCCTGCATAAATCTGTAAAACAAGTAACTCTTCAGGCCTGGTCAATGATGATCCCAGGAGCATAATTTGAAAAATCCCTGTAGATAACCACTAGACAATTAACTAAATATCTAAGCTCTAGGTCATGTGCTTATGGCAAAGTACAATTTTTTTCTCTTCTATATAAAATAAGTGACCCTGGTGTAGGTAGGCAATTTTGACCCAAGGGGCATAATTTTTAACATCTCTGTACTGAACCACGAGATAATATAACACATTCTACACCTAAGCTGTAGGCCATGCCATTTTGACCAAAGAAGATTTTTAGATTTTCAATATATGTACAACATGTGATCCCAGGGACTCTAGGGGCATCATTTGTAAAATCTTAGTAGGACCATCTAAGGATCATTCCTGTGAACTTTCATTGAATGTGCAGGGTGATCACTATAGCTCATCATATGCTCAGGTGAGCTAAAAACATTTCTATTTATCTTGTTATCCTTTTAACAAACAAAATGCATTTATCTGCCATGAGAATGTGATCTGATGTGTAGTTTCACTGCACATTAAATAATTGAGCAACATTGTAACCAGACATGCACATGATTTATTGTAGGGTAACTTAATGGATGATTCAACTCAAGGTTCTCTGCAGCCTTCAAGTTGATAAAATAATGGCGCAGACACGTCAGAAATGTTAGAAAAATCAATGTAAGATACAAAAAAATCAATGTAAGGTACGATATACAAGGCCAGAATTTCATTCAGTTTTATGTGAAAATTTCATAAACTTAATGTATTAACATCTCTGATAAATCAGACAACAACTAAATGCAATTAGAGAGAAAAAATCTCAAATATAATCAATGTTTCATCTGATTTATCAAGTAATTAAAAAAACAGTGATTTGATAAATTCCGAATATTCCAATTAGACAGTAAAATAGAGGGATATTACAGACAATCTCATTATAGATTCACACATTTTCAATGCTTCAATACAGAAATCAGAAATAAAGTAGTTTAAGGCAATTCAAAATTAAGGGCATTTTTAGACAATGATGGGTTTCTCACAAAGAAATAATGACACATCGGTAATAGATAATTTCATCATTCATTAGAATGGAGGAATAAATGTAGAAGTAAGTCAGAAATATATATAAGTAATTTTTTCTGCACAATCTTCATTTCTGCAAATCTCATTTTTTTCAAGGCACAGAAATAAAGCCCACTGGAAATATTTTCAAACTCCACCAAGAGATCAACAGACAGACAAAACAGTGAACACCATGCATTGATGTTAAATTTATGGCAAAAAAACAGAGAAGTTTGAAAATCAATTTTTTTAAAAGCCATTTTAGACACAAATGCAGAAATTAAATTATTTCCACAGAAATAATCACTATAATAATCAGTATATCATATATACTACATAGATATATAACTCTTAACAATAATTAATTTGAGTCATTTTTAGCAAGCATGGTTGTTTGTCAATGGTCTTTTTAACATCACTGAGACAAGCAGGCAGATAATGGTAATATAACTTACATAATATTGTCTAATTTTATAATTTACCATATTTTTAGCACCTTTCTGGTCCCTATAGCTACATCAATTTTTATCTTTATTTGTGAAGCCAATTTTTCCATCAGTATTATTTGTTCAAATTGCTAGTGGTGCATATGTTTTTTTTTCACTGGGTTTAATGCTATTTTTCAACATTTTTTCATTATATATAGCAACTAGTTCACCTAACCAGTTTTTCTGGACTTTATACAAACCAGTACTAACTTACCCTTCCACAAGGAGTTGGCAACCTTTCCATTTAAGGAGGAAAATCTATCTTATTGTCAAATTTTCATAGAATTGTATGCAGCGGCCGTGGTGTATATAGGTAACAAATTGGAATTTTAATGTGATCAAAAGAGAACAGGTAGAACAGTGCCACAAAATGCATGATTACATGGTAACAATCAAAACTGTCATCAACCAGTTCTGAGAAAACTGTACAGAAATACAATAGCTTGCTATGCCTAGGACTGTCATTTTGTTCAACACATCTTCATGTAATATTAGATTTTTCTGTATGTTCATTGACCAAATATTCACTAATAAATTTTCCTAGTCCAAATAACACCCTACACATGTTGTAAGAAAGATAAACAATCATGTCACAATATTACTGAATCTTTAGAATTAAATCAAAAGCATCCAAAAACTGTCCCAACATTAAATTAAGGATATTAAAAGAAATCTGTATGATGTCATACCCATCCCTGGAGCATTTATTAGGGTCTATTGAGTAAATTATGTAAGTCAACTATTCTCTGTCTAAGAAATGCAATTCAACACAGAGATGGATGCCCAGATGTTCTCCCATAATCCCTTACACAGAAGTAAATACATTTTATTGTTATGGCTTACAATAGCAAGCAGACGAAATGGCTAGACAATGTGTGTAGATATCGTATGATTAAATAAGTCTCATACTGAAAGTCTTCTAAGCTCTGTCTCATAGCTTCACCAAGTGTATATAACCAGAATCGTCATCCATATTCATCCATCAACAATGAGATACAACAAAAAATCAATTTTCCAGGGACATTTGAGCAACCTTTTTACATTTGATGCAATACCTTAAACAGACTAAAGTGCGCAGAGTGATACCAATGTCCATCTGTTTTTAATGTTGGCTAAATTTGGGATTTCAAGTTTGACCACGATAAGGGTATAAAGGATTATTGTTAATAACACATTCCAAGTTTTGTGCTGATGACTTTGGTAGTTTTCAAATCATTCTATTTAATAAGCATTTTGACCAAAATTCCAAGTTAAAAAGGGACATAACTCCAAAGATATAGCTTTCAGAATAATGCCCCTTGACTCGCAACTGTGCCTTTTCATGATAATCAAGTATTTCAAGTGTTGTGTTGATACCTTTAAGTCTTTAAGTAATGGGCTACATTAAAATTTTTGCACAGCAACAATGACGACGACTACAATGATGACAACATTGACTCAGTGATCCTAATACCTCAATTTTTCTTCTAAACAAAGGAGTTTTCTTTACATACATATATATTAAGTTTGGAGATATTTTACCCATCTGAAAACAAGAGTAAAACTAAATTCAACTTTATTATGGCCTATTGCTATTGTGTAACCAATATTACAGACTCTCCTTAAATAGCTGTGGACTAAGCAAATGAATTACTAACCAAACATACTGAATCAATTACATTCTTGACACAACTTATTTTTACCTTTATTCTAATTAATTCGCAATCCAATAAATTAGGAGTTTTTGGAGTTTGAAAAATTAATCATAAATCTGGCATCTAGTCCTTTCAAAGTCATAATGCAAACAATGTATCTACAACAAAGAATCACTCTTGACTCTGATATCAATTAATAAAACAAATATTGTCTTACAAGGTACAACCATGGTCCTCCATTTGTAACGTTCATTTACAGAACCTGGTCTCTAAGCAACAAGCAATGTGTCAACTGTACCACAGTGTACAGGATTACAGCATTACAGAGTCTATAACTAAACAAAGGTCATTTCCCATCCAGATATATTTATTGTCTAAAATGTTCCATTCATTCAACCGTGGAACATTACTGTAAAACAATTAATAAAATAATATATGACAGTTTGCAATGTATAGACAAGTGAACACAGTAACAAAATATCTGTGATCAATATTTGCTAGCATTTTTTATTTATTTTTGATCAGACAGTGAATTAGACAAGGAAACTGCAGTGTCCAAAACCTGTAATGTTACAGAACAAGAACATCTAACTGAGGCAGTGGGAAACTTTGTTCTTACTATATTTCATGAGTGTAAGAGCTGAGATGGCAAGAAAAGTACAGCTCTCCAATTATTTCAGTAAACAAAACAACAAAAAATTTATCATGAGACATAATTTAAGCATATTATAGTAATAAAGTCAAGATGATAGGTCTTAGTACTCAACAAACACAACATTGTTCAAGTATGACTTCAGAATGTACTAAATTCAATGTGATTTTCATATTTTACTTTCATTCTGTAAGACAGGACACCTTTTTATACCCACTCTCTTTTCAACTCCAACATCGAATAGCATCAAACACTTCACATTTTCAAAGTAAAAATGTTTTCTTTAATTCTTCCTATAATCATTCTCACCAGGAAAACTACTTTCATTGCAAAATTAAATATGAAGTTAGAGAAATAAATTTTTAGTATTAACTCTTCATTCTACCCATTTAGCAATACAAACCAGATATTATTTTGGAAAACACAAAAAGAAATCCATTTTGCATAGAGTCCAGATGAAGCCATCAGAGATGGGGATGAATGAGTTGTGTAGCTTTAATGCAGAGAATCATTTTACAACATAAAACTTGCAACATAATGATAAAATAGGAGACTGATCCCGCCTATAAATTACTGAACTCCTACACAAAGTTTGTTATGAAGTGGAAAATTACATACAGCATTAACATCAGTGTTGTGTTTCTGAGTCTGATAAGAGAAAAAAAGATCAAAACCCATTATCAACAGACAGTCTGATCTTACCACAAGGATTAATAGTACTGTTTCCATTCAATGAAAACAGAACAATACAGTAAGACACCTACTTATGATAGAAGATACTTTAACCCTTTGCCATATAAGCATATTTTGGACTCTTCCAAATTCAAAGGAAATAAACAAAACATGAATTTATTTAAGAAAATTGGGTTTTACTCTCTGACCGAATGGAAAACATTGTAGCAGAATAAGCCATTGTTCATTATAAGCAATGGCTTCTTTTGCCACTTTTTCAAAAGTCGTCTGCTTCAGATGTGGAGAAATGCAGTATTATGAGGCAAATAGTTATGACCCCATTTTATAACACTGAAGTTAACTCAGCACATAAAGATACTGTAAGATCCCTACTTATTACAGTGTTACCCCAGTAATCATTGGTGTATAAGATACATGTTTTTACCTGGAAAATCAGGTCCAAAATTTGGGTGCATCTTACACGTAAGTGTATAGCTTGATCCCATTATTCCAGGGCAAAAAAGGACAACATCTGGACACATTGAATTTATTTGTTTACTGGAGACGATACCTATCTAATGATGTATTGAAAAAAATTATCTGAAATAGATCTTTCATCTTAAATAATGTGACCAATTTTCAAGACCCTATGATGAAAAATGTGGCCTCTAGAGTGTTCACAAGGTTATTTTTTATATGACCCAGTGACCTAGTTGTTGACCCCACATAGCCCCTTTTCCAAACTGTCCGAGATATCATCAAGGCTAAGCCACTAACCAATTTTCAAGTCCCTTTCACCAAAAATGTGATCTATTGTGAGTTCACAAGGTGAATGCCAACGCGGCACACTGCAAGACGCACGAATCATAATGCACGACACCAGACACAGACCCATCAATATAGGTCACTCTGAGAGTTGACTGTAGTTGATTTTACACAGCCTTGGATTGTATGGTACTTACTTTCATATTCTGGTTTTCCAGCATCTGCATCACATGTGAAGAACGTCTGGTGATCTTGTGCAGATAAATTCATGTCGTAATATGTCAATGGGTCTTTATTTGCCTTCCATGTAAACCGCAAGTACTCTGCACCACGGAACAAGTTTAAAGGGTTTCGCCATACTTTGCATTCTATCAAATGACACAAAATACATATTTTTAGCAACATATGCTAAAATACACAGTGAACCACAAGTATTTCAATAATAAATGGTTTAAAAACCAATTTAACACAATTTATTGCATTGAAAAGAAATAATTCTAACATAATAACTTTACACCATGTTGCATCAAAGAAAACATGAGTAAAACATTACATGCATGCTGACGTCTGCAAGTTACTAAAAATGGGGGCTGAATGAGAACATTCATAAGCTGGCTGTATTTTATGGTAATGCAAAAGCATTAAACACAGACAGAATTTAAATTACATTTGCTCAGACATGAAAATCTATATGTTCAGAATATTTAGTAAACATGGGAATCAAAGTAAGCCATCTGTAAACGTTCTATATCGTCAAGGGTTACGTAGCATGATGCCATAGCTTAAGATGCAAATTAAGCATTTTCCAACAGACAAAGAATTCTTTTTTCCGTTCCAAGACGTTAAATTTGTCCAATAAATGAACAGGACAGGTCATTTTGGTCTAGACGAATTGAGCTATTTGCATTAAGTAGTTCACAATATGATTAATTTAGGACTGAAAGATTCTGGCTAGATGTAAAGTAAGTTTGCAAGTAACAAAAATGGCTACTTTAGACACATTATGTGGAAAGTTGATATTGAACTTGCAGACATGTAGCACCTCACTTCAAAAACATGGAAACAAATACAATAACCTCATCAGACAACAGTCTGTTGATCTGCATGCAAAAATGTCAAAGTCAGTTATACTAAATATGTGTAAGGCTTCTCCAAATATGGTAAATTGTTTCTAGAAAAGTGCCACACAGATTGTACATTAAACCATAACCTTCTCAATTCTGATTGGCTAGAATGTACCAGACAAAGAATGGAGACAAATCCTGCAGATTTCAGAAAATGGGACATTACAAAAATTATCCATAGGTGCTATCCATGGTTTGCCATACGCATGTTTAACTATTAATTAGGCTGAAGACCCGAAACATGTTGTCCTTATATTGGACATTAATGTAAATTTATTTCAAATTCCAATCCCAACTGACATGATGAATTTATTGTAATTCAATGGATCGTAGACAGACAGGTTATATTTGAATGTTACAAAATTTTGTAATTACTTTAAATTCATCTTTTTTCCGAATAATCAGAATTTCGCTTTTGGAAGTTTTCATGAACTTCAACAGGGCAAAAATCTTTACACAGAATTTGCAAAATTTTATGCCCTGACATGTTTGGGGGATTGGGTTTAAAATAAGCAAAGCAGAAAATTATTTATTGTCCCCCCTAAAGTCTTCCTATATCTGGCAAACTCTGTATTCACAAGGTAATAAAAATATAACAACATATCAATACAACATGATTCTATCAACAAAATGGACAAAAATCACACAAAGCTTTAGCATGTAACAAAACTTGGAAACAAATCTCAAGTTTCAGAGAGGAAGGAATATTGTTGGTAATATTCAGTTAGATGCATTTTTTTTTCAAATTTTCCTACAATAATGCAATTTTCTTGGGTACACTACATTGACATATTTTATGTACTAAAGCATACATGTACTTTTATTTCCTCAATGAAAGCAAAAAATATAATAGTTTGCAATAATGCCCAAACACCAGTTCAAATGACTACCTGGACACAAAGTCCACCTGTACACAAAGTCCACACAGCTTTATGTGGTTTAAAATTTCTTACATAACTAGTAGTAGTATATTTTTAACCGTGGAATAAAGACCAGCATGAAAAAGTCCACTTTTACTGCAATTTAGAGTTGGTCTTTAGAGTCAAGTTTGAATAAAGTGTGAATAAAAGTTAACATATGAACAAAAGCCATTCATCACGATATATCTATCATCAAAGAGACCACATAAACCTCAGAATTAAGGTTAATTGTACATAAAGGCCATCTTATTATTTCTTTCCCTTTGCTGGCCTTTGTTCAAAGGTTTGACTGTATACATTTTACATCAGCCATAAACAAAATTTAAACCTGGAGAAATAATCATTAACAACAAGACTGTCAATGTTTGTGTGCGTTTTTTTAATCAATGCAGCAATAATTCATAGCGATGCATCATTTGTAAAATGAATGAAAACAAAATTAATATATTAAAATATTAACAACAGCATATTCACTTCCTTCAAGCTCATGTTGTGGTGTTTCCATAATGTTGCAAATGAACTTAACAACACAGAATAAATTATCTACATTTATACAGGATGTGGTTGATTCACAAACAAGTGAAAACAAGACATCAATAAAATAAAAACTTTAAACATGCAAGCCGAGTGTGATTTTCGCCTTCTGGCAAAGGGCAAACTAAACAACAATACACATGCACACACGAAAAACATCTTCATAAAATGTATGCACTAGTAAATATTGCATTTGTTTTTCAAATGGCTGAACAGAAGTGTTTAATGTAGTACTGATTTTGTATTTCTTTGCTTATCCGTGGCAAAACAAAAATATGTTGAGTAACATTGAAAAATTAATTACATTGTACAACAAAAACAAGATACTAATTTCTACAGTTATGTATCATAGCAACAAAATAATTAGTAACATAATTCTCTTCATTTGATTTCTCACGCAGCCAACATCATAGCATACAATTTATTTTTAGATAAATAAGAAATTTCATGAAATTTTCAGGTTTCATGCCTGTTTTCAACAGTATTACAGTTATAAACTGGTGGGCAGTAAACCTTACCAGTTTTCCTGAATTCTGCCACAGCACTAATTTTGTTCACTACTAACTTCATTCATTGAATGATCAACAGTGGAGAAAGAATGCTTTTAGAGGCTAAGAAATATTGCCTCCTTCAAACCCTCACAGATATGTGCCCCAACAAGAATTAGAACTAACAAACCAAAGGTATATAGATCTAACACTTGACATATTGAACAAAAAGAGAGGCATAATTTATTTAGAAGTTTGTCATGTCTGACCATGTGGCAAGGTGACAAGTCTTAACATAATTTATTTAGAAGTTTGTCATGTCTGACCATGTGGCAAGGTGACAAGTCTTAACATAATTTATTTAGAAGTTTGTCATGTCTGACCATGTGGCAAGGTGACAAGTCTTAACATAATTTATTTAGAAGTTTGTCATGTCTGACCATGTGGCAAGGTGACAAGTCTTAACATAATTTACATAAACTGCTAAATATGTCATATTTTTGTTAACATCATTTACATTAACACCTAAATACTTCATATTTTTGTTAACATAATTTACATTAACAGATAAATACTGCATATTTTTGTTAACATAATTTACATTAACTGCTAAATACTTCATATTTTTGTTAACATACTTTACATAAACTGCTAAATACTGTATATTTTTGTAAACATAATTTAGTAGTTTGCCTACATTCCATGAAAATAGCCTGTAGAGTTCCTAACTAGTACATCAATATTTAACTCCCATAGATTATTATATGACATGTTCAAAGCCAATGTATTTGTATTGCTATGGTGATTATGCAAAAAGGCAGGCAATCCTTGCTGTTGACTTCATTAACATTGCACAAGAGCTGGGTGACCTTTAAGGTACATAGAGCACCAAGTTGTGGGAGTGCCTTCATGAATGATCAATATCAATGTCTACAAGTCTGCTCAAAATACTTAAATATGTAGCATGAAGCTATTTCTGGCCAACTCTATTCCTCTGAGAGATTTTCCTTAAGTATATAATCATGTTATCATTTAAGACTCACCAAGAAAGGAAACTAAATGGGTAATTGAACCTACTTGAAATTTTGAATTTGGGAATTCAATTCCCAATTGTAATCTAAATGTCAAAAAACAACGACATCAGGTATGATTGATTTAGGACTTATTTACAGAATGTTAGATAACCAAGTTCAAGGCAGAGCAACAATCAACCAATCTGATCAAAAATGAAGATCAAACAGGAGAGGATACAATGAATAAAAAATGAGACCCAACTTGTAGTTATGTCCCAAGGTGCAATCACGCACTGTTTCAACTAAAAGACAATAGTCGCTTCTTCCAGGTACCAACTATCTTATTATATATGTTGATGGGATCATTGACTGTAGATTGTTCTTTGAGATTATGTTCCTTCTAACATTAATTTTTCATGTAGAAATCTGTCTTAAGACTACATTGGAAGTCATCCCTTCAAGTGAATACGTAATGTCACCCTCATCTGACTGAAGACACTGAAAACCTAAGTTACAAATTTAAGTCATGGATTTTCATTACTGTGAAATATTAGTCTCCAACAGAAGCAGACAAATGAAAAATGAACTGATTAGATGAGGACGACCAGAATATGAGAGATATTATCCTGGGGATTTACATAAAGAAAAAGCCAAGAAAGTTCATAGAAACAGAATACTTGAATGAAGCATGGGCTTACAACAACTTCACAATTTCATAACATAAAGACAATGACCCAACAAGCATTGATTGCTTACAAACCTTGGATCACAGGTGTTAGAAAATGAGATAAAATCTGCCACCATTCAAATGTAAGCAAGACTTAAAAATAATTTAAGTTAATAATTTTAAAACTACAACATAATTTTCATAGAGTATCGTGGCTCCTCTATCAGGTCATCACCATAATGATGTCAATTATAATGATAAAAAGACATACCTTGGGGGTGCAATTTACATTTTTCATGTTAACAAAATTTTGGCAACATGGTTTCTATGGAAATGTAAAATAAACATAATCTGCATGCTGCAATACAACAAAATACAGATAAATGCACAGAATAAACATTCACACAGAAACATGGCTCACTTCTCACATAGTTTTTAAGCAAAGCATAAAGCAAAATCTTTAACAAGAATTTTTCTTATTCTTTGATCATTCAATACTTTCATGTAACAAGTCTAACAGATTCTTGCGAGTTCACAGTATGAAATAATGCAGACAATTATGACTAAATCGGTTTAGCCTTTGCTAAAGGTAACAAATACCATTTGAAAGAGCAGTCTAAAATAAAGACTTGCCATTGGTCAATTTGAAAAGAAGTACTTAGAACTAACCAATCAGGTGCTTCAGTTTTAAGACTTTTAAAGTTTTAAGTCTCTTTGAGATTTTTTATCAAATATCTGAATTATTTAAATGGCAAAAGAGGTACCACTTTTATTAGTAAGTTCATTGACACAGATTTTAAATGTGTACCATACCAAAGACAAGTAAGGTATTTTGAAACAAAATTATGATTTTTCTGCATAAATCAAATCAGATATATTCAAACTGACATGAAGATGTAGGAAAGCTCAGACAAGATCCATAAAGACCTAAATTACAGCCAGCCTCAGTTAAGTTTTCACAAATTTATATCTTAGTAACAACATAACCAAGCATTTAAGTGTTCCTTATTGTGTTTGCCCGTTACCAGCTTCAGTTGATACCTGGCATACTTTGTTGTCCCTGGCTGTTGTTATTTCCATTACTGTTGCCATTAGAATTTCCACTGGTACTCGTTCCATTAGTGTTCTCATTTCCATTGGCTGGTTCCCCACCCAATAATGGCGAGATGTGGTTTAATGATACTTGCTCTATAAATGACGTACCATATTTCTTGAAGTACCACCACTCAAATATCTGCAAATATAATAACAGAACATAATTGATTATGTACACATCAATTGCATACTGTAAATGAAAAGAATTTTGAAAGCATTGAGACAGTATTATTCCATCACCTGACACTTGCATACAGATATTATTGATGGTATTTTTTCCACTGATTAATAGTCTCTCCCATTACTACTCATACAGAAGAATATTTTTCACTGAACACTTGATGTCTAGCAAATCACACTACGTTTACAAGTTGTCACTTTTAACTTTTAAAACTAGAGCTCTGCACAGTGGTGCCAATGCTCATCTGTTTTACATCATTCTATATAATAAGCAATTTTGATTAAAAGTCCTAGTTAAAAAGGGACATAACTCCAAAAATATAGCTTCCAGAAGAATGCCCTTTTCTTGCCACTGTGCATTATCATCATAATTTAGTGTTTCTAGTATCATGTTCATATCTATTTGCTGATGATGATGACTATGACGATGCAGTTTGACTTTTTCTTCACAACAGACAAGCTAAATAATTCAGATTTATGTTGGTTTCCTACAGTATCTCAGTTCAATACTGGTGAGTGGTTTAACTTGACCAGTTTTCCTACATTCTTCATCAGAAGTAACCCAGTTCTCCGCTTGTAACTGTCAACATCTCCCTAAATAATCAGTGGTGGAAGATGAATGGATTAAGACACAGTATTGTGAACTAAGTTGTCTCAGACAATAAGAGTCCCATCAAGGCTTTGATCTCAAACATAGACTTAACACTCTAACTACTGAACTTAAAGTTTAATGGACAGGTTTTGTCACTTTCAGAAAGACTGAAAATCAGACAAATATATGACACAATTGTGACAACCATGTTTGGTATGGTATTAAGACATTTCTAGCAAAGCCATGAAATATCGACAAACCAGACACTTAATCATTATTGAAACATAAAAAGTTTTTTTCCTCAAGAATTGTCTTTGGTGACCATGTTTTGTGTCCCATAAAAACATTTCCAGTGAAGTTCAGTAACATCCAGAACAAAAAAGGTTAAAAGGTGATCTATTGGCCATCACGTCATCGAGGTCTGTTTATTGAACATACAGACTATCAATTCATGAAAACACTAAAGATACATCTGGGAATAGAGATATCACGTCACAATATTGAACCTTTCACAACTTCTTATAATAGATTTATTATAAATGATAGGATGGTAAGAAATGTTTTCTATTGATTTTCTCCTAACCTGAACACCTTACAATAGAGAATATATGTTTACTTAATTCCCTAAAGAAACATCACAATACTTATATAGATAAGCAAGAATAAGATCCATCACATGTAGCTTAATAAAAGCCTTCAGTCTGACATTTCTTGAGAACATCAGTGTAAGTACTAAACTGAAGTTTGACAGCAATATTTCAGTAAAGTATGGTGAACAATTTTAAGTAACCAGAGTTCCTGGGTTACCAACAAGAACCAACCTGTTCCCACACATTCTAATAGCTTGTCAACTTTCCCATGATGTGAGAATCATGGAAGGGAGACAAATCATGTTTAATATACAATACCTGCATTCAAATTTGTCAGAAGAAGCATGTGCCTGGCATGTAGCTACAAACTATGGTCACTGGATCAACTGTCCAGCCTATCTACTGGCCTTACTGAGAGAGCTCAATGAAAGACAAAGTCAGCCTCAGAAACCACCATCAGCCAAGACATTATTTGATCAAAATACATCAAGTAAACTGTAAGTTATCAGAATATTTTGACTGTGTAATTGGGTCCATTTAATTAAGTCATGCAACAAGCTAACTTGCTCAGCTTTCCCAGATTCTGTACCGGTACTAACCATGTTCTATTCAAGCACCTCCAAACTTCTTCACACGAATCAATAAATCAATGGATGAGGACAAATGGCCCTAGATATACTTCAACCAAATCATCAAAGAGAATGTGTGCCTTGCTCAGGCTTTGAACTCAGGAACTGAAATTTGTAGACCTTACACTTTACCTATAGAGCTAAATATGCAGGCTTACCAGCTGAATGATACCAAAAGGTACCCCACCAGGCTTAAATAAAACAACTTTCAGACAGATTACACAGTAGAATTGATTATTAGGAAATATGGATAAAGCTGTCTGGCTTCAATGTTAACTTACCCATGTTACAAGACATGATTTGTACATAATATGTTTCTACATCACATTACATTAGCTTCAAAATCCTATGTTTGTATAATTAAACAATAGAGAACTTGCATCAAATTGTCTGTTCATGACAGCTAAATCAATTTGTTTCAAACTCAGATTTTTGCTTTTTGGCATTTATGTGAATTTAATTCAAATAAATGTGAAAAACAATAAAATATGCTTGTTTAAAGCTGGAAGTGCATAGTGTTAATTGGTTTTGGAAAATTACTGCTGTTTCAAACTCACTTAAAAAGAGTTTACTTAGAAATACAGGATATAAAATGCATAAATGCTCATTCACTTACACTTGATTTTCTTTCTAACTGTTAAAATGACTAAACTCTAGATTTATGATTAAAGGGCCTAGATCCCAGATTTATGATTAAAGGGACTGGATCTAAGATTTATGATTAAAGGGCCTAGATCCCAGATTTATGATTAAAGGGACTGGATCTAAGATTTATGATTAAAGGGACTAGATCCCAGATTTATAATTAAAGGGACTATATCTAAGATTTATGATTAAAGGGACCATATCTAAGATTTATGATTAAAGGGACTAGATCCAAGATTTATGATTTAAGGGACTGGACTCCATATTTGTGATTAAAGGGACTAGTCTCCAGATTGATTTATGATTAAGGGAAAAGATTCATGATTTATGATTAAAGAGGCTATAAAAACCATGCAAATTCATAAATCTTGAATCTTTATACATTATTACATCATTTCATTAAATAAATCCAATGTCATATATATACTCGCTATTGTGTGACATTTTATGCAAAATCTGAGTGTGCTTAATGCAATTATTATCAAGGTCACTGCTACTGTGTGACTTTTACAAGAAATCTGCGGGTACTTTTTAATCAGATTTTTACTGGATTTATTTACCAATTATTTTGCGGCAGTTTTTTTCAAATTGAGAAAAAGGAGGCTATTTTCGATTGAAAATATTGCCAATATTTGGCCCTGGTGATAGGGCAAAAATGCCCCGATTCATAAAGTAATGAAAAAGAAATTTTTTCCAGGTAGACAAAATTTTAAGAAAACTTCAATCAACAAGCACAATTCAGCAATTTCAGAAAAAAAGCTAAAACAAGTGCAATATCTTACAAATTCAATTTATAGCAAAGTACTCGGTACATCTTAAAATCCTCTCTTCATATAGTATGTTTCGACATTAAAATAAACAAATTAATTATGACCTAATTACAATTCTTTCAACAGTTCATCTGTTACATTAGTTCTTGTTGTGTCTGAGATTTTATTTACAATCAAAGTAATTAATAGAAAGCTAGAGACCCCCCCCCTCACATTTCTCTGTTCCTCCTCCCAGTACAGTATCAGTCCTCATTCGTCTATACATTTTATCAGAGATCATTGGTAGATAGCCTACAGCATAAAGTGGAATAAGAGATCTTGAAAGATTCCATGAATGTCATATTGGACCCTAAAGACTGCTCAATGCACAGTATACAATCATACTAATGAGCAGTTTGGACAATATTAATGCACAGTATACAATCATACTAATGAGCATTTTGGACAATATTAATGCACAGTATACAATCATACTAATGAGCATTTTGGACAATATTAATGCACAGTATACAATCATACTAATGAGCATTTTGGACAATATTAATGCACAGTATACAATCATACTAATGAGCAGTTTGGACAATATTAATGCACAGTATACAATCATACTAATGAGCAGTTTGGACAATATTAATGCACAGTATACAATCATACTAATGAGCAGTTTGGACAATATTAATGCACAGTATACAATCATACTAATGAGCAGTTTGGACAATATTAATGCACAGTATTCAATCATACTAATGAGCAGTTTGGACAATATTAATGCACAGTATACAATCATACTAATGTGCAGTTTGGACAATATTAATGCACAGTATACAATCATACTAATGAGCAGTTTGGACAATATTAATGCACAGTATACAATCATACTAATGAGCAGTTTGGACAATATTAATGCACAGTATACAATCATACTAATGAGCAGTTTGGACAATATTAATGCACAGTATACAATCATACTAATGAGCAGTTTGGACAATATTAATGGATTTATGTCATTACAGAGAAAACATACATAGGGAAAAACGACATTAATTTTCAATAAACACAATTCACACGACTGAGAGGCATCAATTAAAAGTCTGCATCATTTGCATTACGTAACACTCGTGTCTTATTCACATTGAATCAGACAATATAATACATCACATTATATGATTGAAGACAACAATTGTTATGTTGTTCTGTTAACAATTAGTCAGCATACATGCTAATAAACATGGATGTTAAAGCAGTGTCTTACAATACGCAATAAACCTGTTTTCAGCTTAATGTTAGCTTGACAAGAAAACTGCAAACTTTGTTGATGATGTCTAGTTTTATAAAAAATGAGAGGAGATATAATATTTGCGCTTAGTTGACAAAAATTTTAATCTATCACCAGTTTACAAAAGAACAAATAATAATAGATAGTACTTCATGAAGAGAACCATCATAGTCTTCACTATCATTTAGTATTATTAATTATATTTCATTTTTGAACATGGGAATTTGTAAAGGACTGTGTTTATAAACAAGAGCAAGGCCTAGATTTTCTTACTAAACAGTTATATTAGAGTGAAAACAAACTAAGGCCTAACAGACAGAAGGTTGTACAGATAGGCAGACAGACAGACAGACGAACAGTAGACATACATCCAATAAACCTGAACATATTTTTAATACAGAGAACATACCATTATTTCACTAATAGAACACCTGCTGTCATAAATGTGCACTTTAATTAAGGACTATGAGAATGAGTGACTTAACAATTGATTCATACTAGCCTTAAACCAATAATTACAATTATAAACAAATCATCTATGTGCATGTCAACTATAAAGAATACTTACAAATATCAGAGCTAATTGTATGTCAGTTACACTAATTTAGCCAGTCAGAAAAACACTTAACTTCACTGAAACATTACCAGCCAGTTGTTTAAGAACAAAAACTGTACTCATCACATTGAATTTTTAATAAAATTCAGAAAAACGATACCACTCCATTTGAAAAAAAGATGGATGGAGTATGTACACTGAAACATTACCTTATTGAAACTAAAAAATGGATTGATTTACCAAGCTACTTGGGATTAGCAACATTTACCAGTTTGTCACCAACAATATGTTCACAGACAATTTCTTATGTCTTAATGAGGGAGCACATAATGCATTATAGGCCACATTACACTTAAATAACCAGAACACTGCTCAGAAAAATTAATCAAAAATTAGTCATAGTTTTATACACAGTGCACATAAAATATTCTATCAGTCAAAGAGTTAACATCTAAAACTACCCACACAGAGTACAAAATAGCATCAGAAGTTAAATAAACAATGAATGCAAACAGTTTTAACACAAATCAAACCAAAGAAAACCTTTTTCTGTAAATATTTCACAAAATTTCATCATTTATTCTGTTTTGCATGATCTGATAGGAACACAACATTGTTCCAAGCAAATGCTGAAGTGTAATGTCATTGAAGTTATGGAAACATTGATACCACAAACAAGGTATTCTTACATCCATATTCATTCTTCAATTAATTAAACAAGTCAAATTGTTCTAGACGAAGGCAGAATGAAGAAAATGGGAAATACAAAATTGCTAATACAATTAAAGAACAATCAAACATTAAGAACATGTTAAATTTAAGGGGAGGTATTTGAATTTTTCAATGGAGACATGACATAACTTACCAGAATTAAGCCAGATATGAGAGATGATGTACCCGTCAATGCAACATAAAACTTGGGAGTCAATGTATTCAGAAACATCGTGGCTGAAAAGAGAAATAAATATAACTTTGATTACATTGTACAACATATACATGTCTTTAAACTGATGCCAATCTTTTTTTAAATTTCATTGATGAAAACATCTGATGAGGCCATCCTTAAAAAAATGTAGGTTTGTAGTTACATGACCAAACCTTTTAACAGTGGGTAGGCAGTCTTTCTTCTGTTAACATTTCATACTTGTGCAGAAAAAGAAAAGCTAGAAATGCTTTCACAATTCTGAGTCGGGGATTTTCTAATGAGTTGATCTGCAAACCAACAATATTTTAAGAATGGCCTGAGTTAAACTGTTATTAGTTTTAAAATGATCATTCTACTCATTAGCAAGTGATGCAACAGAACAGAAAGAATTTCATCTTTCCATCAATACATGGAAGAAGGAGCAAAGAAAATTTCACAGACATCTGTCAACCAAAGCTGATAACATTTCAACTAATCGCACGAAAAAAGGAGCAATGAAAACTTCACAAGAAAAGATAATTATTAATATTTATGTCAGGCAGATTATTGAACACAAGTAGACCATTGATAGCCGTATTGTTTAAATTGCTTTACAAGACAGGAAAACCCTGGATGGCATTTAACAGCATTATGACTCATACTCATGTCTGTGCAAATTGCATCTAACTGAACGAACTGCATTTATTATCAATGATGGGGGAGGGGGGGGGCATATGGCCTTCAAAATATTCCCTGGAAAAGTAAAAACTACTGAGTAGACTAAATACTGACAAATCAACAAATAAAGGCTGCAAACAGAAGGAAAAGTGGTCATTAAGCCCAGTCGACATTTATTTTAAAGGTTCATTTTATTACTAATCATCTACTAAAGAAAGACCATTGTTGACAGGTGAACATTATTCATAGATGGCTGTTAAATCAGTTTTTACCATTCATCGGGAAATCACATGCACTTTTCAATCAGTATAAATTGCCAAAGTAAAATGACGTCAGTTTTGCAAATTGTTCATCATCAGCGATATTTGAAGATAAATTAATGGAAAAACCTAAGAGATGTAATGAAAGTCAAAATTAACAAAAACAATGAATTTTATTTCCCGAGTCAGTAATTTCTGATGCATACTGTATTGATTTTTTCACAACCATGACAAGAGAACAAGAATTATAATTTTAAAATGATGCAATCAACTGTTGAAATAATAGGTTGACCAATCAACATTTTGCAACCTAAAATTAGAGTGCAAAAACATAGAAATTTATCAACTGCCATCAAAAGATGCATTTCAACAAATATATCACTGACTTTAAGCTACAAAATTTAAATACTGATGTTGCTTGATGAAAACTGAATTCATTAATATAAAGGACTTGGGTTGCATTAACATAACAGTAAAACATAAAATAATTCAAAACTCTCACAATAAATTTCCCCATTTCTCACACATTCATAAGTCTTAACACCAGCAGTTATGTAAAGTAGGTATCTTATCACACACTGTGCCTAATTTGTCTGAATTGTTTGAATGATCAACTACCAGGGGAGTTTGTGTGACTAGTTGTGTGAGTGATAGACTACTTGTGTAAATGATAGACTAGTTGCGGATGTGATAGACTAGTTGTGTGAATGATAGACTAGTTGCAGAAATGATAGACTAGTTGTGTGAATGATAGACTAGTTGTGTAAGTGATAGACTAGTTGTATGAATGATAGACTAGTTGTATGAGTGATAGACTAGTTGCATGAGTGACAGCCTAGTTGTTTGAGAGATAGACTAGTTGTTTGAATGACAGACTAGTTGTTTGAGAGATAGACTAGTTGTATGAGTGATAGACTAGTTTTGTGAGTGACAGACTAGTTATTTGAGAGATAGACTAGTTGTATGAGTGATAGAATAGTTGTTTGAGAGATAGACTAGTTGCATGAGTGATAGACTAGTTGTATAAGTGATAGACTAGTTGTAGGAGTGATAGACTAGTTGTAGGAGTGATAGACTAGTTGTATAAGTAATAGACTAGTTGTTTGAGAGATGAAATAGTTGTTTGAGAGATAGACTAGTTGTATGAGTGATAGACAGTTGTTTGAGAGATGGAATAGTTGTTTGAATGACAGACTAGTTGTTTGAGGGATAGACTAGTTGTATGAGTGATAGACTAGTTTTGTGAGTGACAGACTAGTTATATGAGAGATAGACTAGTTGTATGAGTGATAGATTAGTTGTAGGAGTGATAGACTAGTTGTATAAGTGATAGACTAGTTGTTTGAGAGATGAAATAGTTGTTTGAGAGATAGACTAGTTGTATGAGAGATAGTCTAAATGACTGACTATAGTTGAATTGATTTTAACATATTTATAGTAGTTACCAAACAAATGTACCATTATGCTTGTAACATCAAATAAGTATTATCCATTAATACAAGTATCACAGTATTTTCACACATATTGTGGATCATACAACAATTTAAATACATTGGTCACCATAGCAATTAAATTAACAAGGTCAGTGAATTTCATATCCCTTACATCTAAAATTTCCCATAATTCTGACATCAATATTATACTATACTTATAGATCTACTATATACACTGCTTGTGAACATTTTTAGGGCACTTTTCATATTTCTAAACAGGAAACACTTGAACAACAAATCGTGAAAAACATTCACATGTGATGTAAGGGTATGTGCCTTTTGTTTATACCAGTCACAACAACAACTATTAACAACTGGAACAAACAAGAGACAGCATTTTAGCCACCTGTCACATGATTCATGTTTTTTACTTACTTTTTGTATTAAACCAATAGGAGCATCACTAATTGAGTCACATACAGCAAAGACACAAAGGAAGCAACATTTCTCAAAGGAAATCCCATATTTTGTGACATAAACCCATATTTTTCACCTTTAGGGGAAAGGTGGCAGGGCCCTTTAAAAGGGCTACATATCTGCTACTTCAAAATGCATTATTACACACCATTCCCAAGTGACTTCATTACTATGCCACTTCTTAGACAGACCAGACTGTTATAACACCATGCTATATTGATCAATGGTACTAATTCACATTATGTAACCTAAGTTATGTGTCCAGACAGGTTTGTATCTTGGTAAAAATTGCTTACAGTCAAACATTACACCTAATGATCAATCAGTCAGCAATCATTCACTGTGTCTTCTGTATATTGTGACTTTTATACAATGTTACATAATGTAAGAATTTTTTGTGGAGGGATGGAGAAACATAATTGACAAAACTGATGCAAAAATATACAGTGCAACCTCTCAAGTGTGGCCCTCTCTTGAGCAACAACTTCCTTTCAACAACAGCATGATTTTTTCCCACTGTACAATTTACCTATTAATTTAACCTCTCTAGCACAACATCCTCTCAACAACAACATAATTTTGCTAATCCCAAAGTGTTTTGGTTAGGTGAGGTTGCACTGTGTTCAAGAGGCACAGATACAGTAAGAACAAATGACAATGACTCAGTGCAGAACCTGGCTAATTCCATTTTTCAACAAATAACAGGGACACAAAACAAAAGTGAATTATTTTCACCATTTGGGTCTCTACATAATTCTCTTCTTCTTTCTTTATAATTAACACTTCCTCGCATCTATTTATATCCAATAGTTACAAATGTATTTCAGATTTGTTTGTGAAAAACACAGTAGTACAATGCTTTAAACATTACAGAGTTTCATCAACAATCAATTAGGGGGATGAAAGACAGTAAAAAATCATTTAGTATATAACATAGTCAAAACAGACAATTAAGCTCCTGAAATTGAAAACAGGATTACTTCATTATTTACAGCAATATTCTCATTTCTTACAGAACAATTTACTTGATATGTCCGGCAGTAAGACACACAACTGGTGTGCTACTAAAGCTATGACAAACACAAAAATATGGGTTTTCTTTCAAGCACATAGTAAAATAGCAGACTTTGAGAGTATTCAGACAACCATACAGCTTCATAAGCCATTTATGACTTTACAATAAAATAACGCCATGATAATCAGTGACTCATTAATATAACAAAAAGGTACAGCTTGGACCAAATCCTTGCCAAAAAATAGGGTATAAGTACAGTATGTCATATGTTTTCCAAATACTTTTCAAACATTTTCATACTTTGCATTTCACTGGGAGAGACTTTAAAATCAGTGCAAAAATAGCATAGGTCAAGTAACTGAAAACACAACTATTTTTTGTCAGGCCTACGATGAAGTCTTATCCTGGATATTCATGGAAATAGAATCTCACAATGTCTACACTAAGTTTACTTTAGATATACTAAAATCTCACTTCTGACAGCATTAATAAACATACCACACAATGTTGCTTACATTTCACTATTTTTATTACTAAGATCTAAAGAAGATCATGTTCTTGTTAATAAACTCTGGAAATATCAGTCTAATATAGGCTGAACAAATTTACTCTCAAATCAATATCAATTTTTTGGAGCCAAATAATTCACATATATAGAAAGGAACATGATTCCAAGAAAAAACTCGTACAAAACATCCCACCTCCCTGAAAACATTACCTCCCCCCAACCCAAAACCCATTCCATACACAGAACCATACAAAAAGTACAAGTACATGACAAGTATACATCAAGTATACATCAAAAATAGAGCAAGAATACATCAAGTATAGAACAAGTATAAAACAAGCATAGAACAAGCATAGAACAAGAATACATCAAGTATAGAACAAGTATAAAATAAGCATAGAACAAGAATAGAACAAGAATACATCAAATATAGAACAAGTATAAAACAAGCATAGAACAAGAATACATCAAGTATACAATAAGTATAAAACAAGCATAGAACAAGAATACATCAAGTATACAATAAGTATAAAACAAGCATAGAACAAGAATAGAACAAGAATACATCAAGTATACAATAAGTATTAAACAAGCATAGAACAAGAATAGAACAAGAATACATCAAGTATACAATAAGTATAAAACAAGCATAGAACAAGCATAGAACAAGAATACATCAAGTATAGAATAAGTATAAAATAAGCATAGAACAAGAATAGAACAAGAATACATCAAATATAGAACAAGTATAAAACAAGCATAGAACAATAATACATCAAGTATACAATAAGTATAAAACAAGCATAGAACAAGAATACATCAAGTATACAATAAGTATAAAACAAGCATAGAACAAGAATAGAACAAGAATACATCAAGTATACAATAAGTATAAAACAAGCATAGAACAAGAATACATCAAGTATACAATAAGTATAAAACAAGCATAGAACAAGAATACATCAAGTATACAATAAGTATAAAACAAGCATAGAACAAGAATAGAACAAGAATACATCAAGTATACAATAAGTATAAAACAAGCATAGAACAAGAATACATCAAGTATACAATATGTATAAAACAAGTCGCAACTGGTGGATTGAAATTTTGCATGTAAGAATGCTCTGACATCTTGTAGCGCCTGTAGGATAAAAATTGTTCTTACTAATATACAAGTCCAATATAGACGTATGTACTTATATACAATTCAAATACAGATATATCCAAGGTTTCCCAGACACAAATAAGCTGCATCTCTGATGCAACTTTTTCGGCTGGGACCTGCATTTTCAACTAATATGTGTCCCTGGGACCTGCGAAATAAATATTTCACTTTTCCTGAAATCTGTGTTGGAGTGATGCATAATTATTTAATTTCAAATAAAGGAGTCAACCGCTTTTTACTTGCTGTCAAAATGGCATCGGGCGAAACCATGGACAAATCGAAATTGAAAAAACTCAAAGAACACTTCATACTTTTTTGGACATGTAAATTCCTGTATCAGTGTCCAAATCCCAAACATGATTCTGCATGGGACCCCCAAAATTTACCAAGGACCCCAAAAATGGCAAGCATGAGAGTCCTGGGACAATATTACAAAGAAACCTTAGGAAAACCCAGTATATCATGTATATCATGTTTCTCGCCTCACATTTGAACACAGAAAACAGATCAATGATGCAATAGGGCACACAGAAATAGCTAGTAATAAAATAACAATTAAAGTTTCAGTGCTACATCTGTTTCCAGACACATATAAATGATATTACGCAATTCTGAGACCTTTACTGTATAATGCATTGCATACATCAGAAAGAGCACAGAAAATCAGTCAATTTATGTTTTCTCTGGTTTTTTTTTGGTTAAACCAATACTATAAAAGTAAATTTAACAATTTATGTTTTCTCTGTTTTTTTTTTTTGGTTAAACCAATACTATAAAAGTAAATTTAACAGCCATTTGTCAATTAAGTCCATCAGGTGAACAAAGCAGGGCTTGACAAATCCACTCGTCCATTTGTAATTATGAGTAGAAATTGACTTAAAGGACGAGTTGAAATCACTGTAGAACTAAAGTCAAAATTCTTAGCTGGTTGTCAGGACAAGTAGCCTGAAAAAAATTGTCAAGCCCACTTTTTCACACATTTATTAATGTAATAAATCAAATAAACTTCTAAATAAAGGTCGATCATGCACAAGAGCCACATTTTCTCTCAATAGTGGCCTTTGTTCACAGATTTGAAGACACAGAGCCTGGCTCAAATGTAAAATGGGTAATAAAATTATATATCTGCTCTCATGTTCCTGGGAAAACTTACATTAAACAGCTGTTCAATTATACATGGCATAAAAACATTACGAAATTTTACACAAGACTCATCCCAAAATGTTAGATAACAATTAAAACTCAATCTAAAAAATTCACTCTCAGGCATCAATTAAGAATTTGTTAGTCAGTTATAGACCTTGGGATATATTATTGTGTGACTATTTTGGGGTTCATTGGGAAGAGGTTGTGGGCAAAGATAACAGGAATTTCATGCTAAAAGAACTTAAAGAGAGTCTACATTGCAGTTAATTTATAAACAAATTATCAGCCACATCATACTATTCAGTTGATTGATGCACAATTTATGATGCTAATTATATCAAATGCATTTAATGTGCTCACATTTAAACAAATTGTGGCAATAAACATCTTCACACAATTTATGTAAACAATGTTTAATAATCATACTTACACAAAAATAAATTCAACATTTTGCCTCCAGGGGACGTTCAATTTTCCCACTTTAATCCAAAAGACTATACTAAAATAATTCACAGTGCTGATGCACCAAGCTATTTTATCCCTTAACACTGACAAAAGATCTCACAAAGAATTAAAATATCCAATGTCCACATTTAGTCAATGAGAGACTGAGGACACAGCCGTTACACTGTGTATCTGAATCCAACTGCCGAAAGACATCAAATTTTATGTGTGCACTCTTTCTCTCTCTATATCGACTTATTGACCACAAGGACTCGGTATTCCCAATACAATACCGTGGCTCTAAAGAACTGACTTCTGTGTAGTTGATCTAGTTGTCTGAGAGAGAAATACTCAATAGTTTCGTCTCTGTAATGTTTATTTCCTTATACAGAATGATACATGCCCTATTGACTGAGATGAATGTTTCATAAATTAGCCATTAATGCTGAATTAATTATCTCTACAGCTTACAGTATAATGAATACATGTGGATTATGTATATATAATACTTAACACAACAGGTATGGCTTTATACTGTTACCATACATAGCCTAGAGGGATTGTCAGAGTCATCTATTGGATTTTACATCACAGGATTCAAGGACAAAGGTTAAAAGGTCAGGACTAAATGGATGTTCCATTACCAAGAAAAATATCAATAGTTTAAATCCATTAAAGAATTACCTAACACTTAACTTTACAAAACTTTACTCATTAAATTATAAATACCACAAATGGTACATAGCAAAATGTATCAATTCCTTTGTTTGCAAATAAAACAAACAAATTGTTCATTATATCCTCAAAATGTTCTAAGATTATAAAACACACAACAGCCACTGCAGACAATAGGACAATGTGACTGATTGTGTTCACAAGATGTCATAATGTGATAGTTTCTATATAATGGCATTCTGCAATAAACAATTCATTGATTATTTGTTTGTTGTTCAACATTGGTTCTGCAGTGAGAAAAATGGATGCATAAAACGTGAGGGGGGGAAGCTCTCAGCTTGGTGTACCACAATACAATAATTATGGATTTTTCCCCAAAAGATTGTGTGAAATTAGCCTGAAGGTGTGGAAACGAACCAGTGCATCATATATAAATGGTATTTATAGGTTCAGTAAGCCAAACCAATTTCAAAATGTCACAGCCTTAAATTACATACAGATGAATTTTTGTTCATTCAGAATAAATTTAAAATAGAATCCACACATCAAAACCCTTACAATTTCCAGCAAATTTTACAAAATAACTTCTATTTGGACACAGATTTTGTTTTTCAACCCTTTTCCTCATAAAACCACATTTCCCAATACTTGATGCACACGGACTTTCAAAAACATTGTGGCAAAAGGAGCCATTGATTGAATAATGGCTTCTTTTGCCACAATGTTTACCACCATATCAGGGAGAAACAGCCCAATTTTCTTACATAAATTGATGTTTTGTATGTTTGCTTTGAATATGGAGGAGTCCAAAATATGCTTTTGAGGCAAAGGGTCATGTCTCAACTCATTCACAAAAATGCCTCAGACAGAGTACTGGCTACAATTTCCTAAATTACTATAAGATATTTACATATAGAGTTATCATGATGTACAAGAGCTTATGTACAAATCCACCCTGATTATATGAGAACATTATCAGACTGATCTTACCAAAACTTATAACAAATAATCACTCAATACTGTAATATTTTAGTAACTCTATACTTCAATCAAGTTTATGATAATCACCATTTAAACATCATAAAAATTCTGGTAGGTAGTGCTAAAAAACTGATTTATCTACACCATGAAACATAACAGGGAATCAAAAAGCCCATAAAACAATACTTGAATTAAGCTTTGAGCAAAGATTCATAGACACAACAATGTAACAATATAAGCCTGTTGTCAAGAGAGACAACATGAAGACACCTGGCCATTAAAATAACACCACTGTCATATATAGCAACATTATACTTTTATGGTGATCTCTCTATGCTGCAATGGAATGCTGATTAATTCATGCTATGAAGTGTCTGTTGATAAGCTTCACTGGCAACCATATACGGAGATAAATAAGAGATACAACATCAGAATGATCGACAATTCCTAAAATGAAGCTGCAATATAATAGCTAAGAATACTGTTACCAACTTTTTAACTGCTGTAGATTTGTTAAGCAAGGAAATAGGCAAAATTTGAATTCATCTAATATAAATCATTGCATTAAACAAATAAACAAACAAACAAACAAACAAACAAACAAACAAACAAACAAACAAACAAACAATAAGGGCGTAAATAGTGTGAGGACACCTCAAGATAGCCTGACCTTGACCTTATCAATATGAAGTTTTTTAGTCATTAAGAATGGAATGAACCTTGGAATAAAATGTCAAACATTTTCAGAGAGTATACGATCATATTGATGATGTAGATCAAATTTATATCATCAAATCACTCATTAATCATCACTGAAGCCAGGTATGAGTATCCAAAGAATATTGAAATGGCTGTTCTTTTATCAGATCATACATCATAAACAGTGACTACCAGACAGTCATAGCAAGTCCATCATTTCTCTAATACACAGTTACCCAACATTCCCCAATAAATGCCCCTGTGGACATTCCAGTCATCTGCTAATGTTTGAACAAATTCTGGATAAAACAGACAATATTCCAAAAATTATTGAAGGATTTACAGAGAATCAATAATTCTCAAAAAAGGGTTGGAATGTAAATTTTATGTTTTGTTTATATGTGACATTGTCACTGGGGTTTAATGCCATTTTTCAACAATTTTTCAGTTATTCACAGCGACTGGTTCACCTAACTTACCCTTCCACAAGGAGCTGGCAACTGGTGAAAAATCAACATTTTTGTCAAATTTTCATAGAACAGAATATAAATATTAAGGGAAGCACATTAATTAGATATTATTTGGTAGTTTTAAAATTAATACATGATCATTTGAGAAGTTCACAATATAAGAATTTCATTCACTTGAATATATGACAATCAATAACCATAACATTCAGGTAACTTTTGACCTTTAAAAGTGGAGTAAAAGTACACACCATGTCCTTTTAAATGTTGACTTACAGAGAGGGAAGATGAGTAATCCTAACAGATGTTCAGAGGGTTTAACAGTAAGGTATTGCAGCATTGATTAATGTTGAATACCAATAACATTCTTGCACACAGGTGCTGAACAAAAATTATACAGAACATTTACAAATGCATGTTTCAGTGAAAGAACAAGACGCATGCAGTTAAAAGCACACCCTACTGTTCTATAAGCTGGAAATTTGTAATTTAATAAACATCATACTTCCAGTAACACAGACCAATTGTAATGTAAGAATCTATAATCTTAGATAATAGTTACTGTTCTATTGCATCTACAATCAAAAACATCAAACTGCTGATACAGGAAAAGGATAAATCTATGTACCTATAATATCAATATTTAAGTACCAGAGATTAATAATTCATTGCATTTATTGTAGTTATAACAATAATCATGTTTATCAGATGGATATTAGAAACATTTTATACCTTCTGAAACATGGAGCCTGAGTTAAAAAAATATTTAGAGATATTGATATTTTCATATGTTTTTGATATGTTTTCTTTTTTTTGCATAAAGAACATAAATTTCTTTCTAATTACCAAAATTTCCCCAGCTAGTCAACAGTTGGTGGCTTCAAATTTTACAGATAATCTCAATATGTCAAGTTATCTTTAAATGATTTTTAAATCATTATACCATAAACACTCATGTACAGGATGCACCTGTGTATAAGACGCAGTAAATTCTGTGGAAATCTTGGGAAAAAATATAAGTAAAACACAAATAATTTTTTCAGCAAAGGAAATGACCAAAACAGACCAAACAATGCTTGTTTCAGTGTTTTGAAAGTATCATAAAAATGTGATAGACTTTTGTAGAAAAACATCTCTTAAGTTCTCAACCTGCCATTTACACATACTCAACATCTCAACACCTTATGGCTCTTGTAATATGCGACATGATTAGTAAATGTTGATGAGTTTCAAACTCGCTTAGATTCAAGGAAAGCACAGAACCATAAGGGTTTTTAGATAAACATTATGAAAGATTTTTTCCCTAGGTTGTTTCAATACCCCATTCAATAGATAATGTGTATCTATCTAGGGTGTACATGTGTGCGTGTTGGTGGTGGTGTGTGTGTGGGGGGGGGTAATAAAGAGGTAGAGCTTTTATTGGGAAATATTTGGTATCATCAAACATGCCCTACTCCCCAGCCAGGTAACTGCGTTTACAACAATATACAAGATTAGACATTTAACTCATTCAGGTAAAAAGGTCACATGGTTATCATATATGCTTACAGTACAAAATATTTTTCACGACTCCCAGCTAACCATGGTGAGGAAACAGATGACAAAAGACGTATATTGCAACAAGATTACATCAAAATGATTATTGATGAAATGTGTGATGAACATTAAACCTTTTCTAGGACCAGGTGATTGTAAATGATCATAAAAGAATGTAAAATGTGTAGAAATGCAAGAATACAAGAATAAAATTTCCACAACACGCAACATATATATAAACCATTATAAACTTTGCATTATAAAATCCATAAGATTCACAATTCACATCATTTCCACATAATTTAGCAACATGTAAAATCCGCTGGCAGAAGATCTGCTCATTCATACACTAAGAATTAACAAAAACAAAGTAATTTCTCCAGCATTTTTTTTCAGCCACTGGTACACATGGCCTTCATTAATACAATACACTGTAATGATAACACACTATTCATGGTGGAATACACACGCAGTTAGATCAGAACAATAGAGTGGCTCAGATTTTATATCAGAATAATTATCCTCACTGTATAAAATAACACTTTCCAACAAGCATATTATTATAATTACCAGCATTGTATAACATCATAAATACAAACACACCAAACATGAGTTACCCATCAAACTATGCAGAATTGACAAACAATGCACAATTTTCACACATAAAACAACCACGTATAACACCGGACTCTCATGTAAAACCGGACTCACGACACATATACGACAATGCTTGTCATGATTCATTCGAGAAAAAACCTCAAAATTTACATACGATAAAACTGCATCTTATCATTGCATAAACCGCTGTCTGAATACAAATGGATGATAATTATACGGACATGTACGTAGAGGAGTTTAGTACGTTCATCAATTAAAACAGAACCAAATTACAGCACTTTGCATGAGCGCATTCAACATTGTAAAAGTTTACAATTACATGAATCAATACTTCATGTGTTTTTTACTTAAGGCAAAATGTAAGTGATGATTATCATGTGACTTTGATTTAAAAATCAGGAGGGGGGGGAAGGTGAATTTAACTTCTGCAGGAGGTTTAGCAGTTAAAAATCATTCACAGTAAGACTAAATGGCTTAAAAAGCTTAAATAGTTAAAATAATGACAATATCTTTTTATCATAGATAATGTTTCTATTATCATATTTTTAACCTTTAATTACAAGAAAAATTAATTTTACCAAATGATATTTTAATGGTGGTTTAGTTCAGGTAGTGGCATGTGAGACAGAGTTGAATAGATGTAGTTTTGTACAGCCTGAAGCTGAGTAATAATAGAATACAATCTCAGTAACTGTATCAATAAACATGATCAAGTTTTAAAATAATGCACACAGTCTACACATTAATACATTTTGAGGAATCAAATGTCACAATACCCCCATTGTCGTCCAGTGGAATAATAATACAATAATGTTTGCAATGAATAAATTTGAGAACCAACTCAATAGATTTAAATGCAACTGTTTTCATGATCAAACATATTAAACTTTCCCCAGAATAAAATATGCAAGAATTTTCCCATGGAGATGCAAACTGCATGAACATTGTAATGTAACACATGATCAGCACACAAGAAAACTAACAAGGGAATAGGCGCACAGAAAACTTTGATTTCAACACTACATACTATGCTATGATTACAGTCTTATGTAAACACCGCTTTTACTGAACAAAGCAAACCCTTACATCTGAACAATACAAAAACCCTAACAGCAAAACATCTTGAAGTAATAAATCAATTCACTAAATTCCTTAGAAAAAGTGCATAAGAAATTAAATATTGATTTCAAATAAAACACAATCAAATGATAGGTTGTACTGGAGATTAGGGGTGTACCAAGGGGCCTCAATGGTCAAGTGGTTATGGTCTCTGGTTATCACTAGCCTCACACCAGTGTGCGATTGAATCCCAAATGGGACCAGACAAACTTCACTTGAGGAAGCTGCCTAGCTAACTTAAGAAGGTTGGTGGTTCTATTAAGGAAGTCGGCAATTCAACAAATGACCCTGGCTGTTAGTGTGAAACCTGAGGGGGAATTGTTGGCATTGTACCCTACCAATAACACTAAATATATATACCTCAGCAAAACTATTGCAAAGGGGCTATCTAATAAAATTAAGCAGAATCCTTGTTACATATAATCCCATACACCAAATGACGAAATAGTTTCATTCAAAAAGTAAGTTAAACAGGATATTAAGGGATGTACCCCTCCCACACACATGCACTTATAGATATGTGAAGCATAAATTAGCATTTATTGATCATGAGGTATTCCTGTAGTAAAAGAACATAAAATAAATGCAACAACAGAATGAATAAATGTGTTTATTGTATAAACAGTACCAATAATCCACAAAACAAGACCACATGTTGAGAGACCTCTATTGTTATTAACCCTGATATATTTGTAACATGTGGTATTCTAATGCATTTTAAGCTGTAAACAACACACACATTTTACAAGTAGGTACAAACAGAGTGAACAAATTACCATGTTATGACCAAATAACACAAATAACACAAATAACATGAATGTAAAGTTTCACTGAGATAACAGGACTAGTTTCCTTATTTATGTAAGAAATCTGAAACTCTGCAACCTTGACCTAAGACAAACAGACCTGACTCCTGTCAATGACATTTGTTTCAGGCACTTAAACATACAGACTAGTCTTAAGTTTGTGAACTACACTTCAGACATAGATATAAGTATTTTCTGTGACTTTAACCTTTAAAACATGACTTACCTGTGACCTTGACCTTTGAGCTATACAGACAAGACTTTAGAATATGATTGGCTTAATTTGCATGAAACCAAACATCTGCAATCAGGAACAAACAAAGCTTGATCCAAATAAATGAGGCAGAAAAGATATACTGCATGTAAAATATTCATTTAATCTGATAAATATCTCCCTGAAATAATAAGACCATCTATTGTCATGAAGTATCTGTCTAGAGACAATGTAATGAATCATTCATTAAAGATGAATCAGTCAATACTGCTATATAACAGGAAACTTCACCCCAAAGATTCAATGACCTTTCCCACAACTGCTTTCTCCTTGATTAAGTTGTTCCATGCTCCAAGCAAAACATTTTGAGTCTTTTTAAGAGACCAAGGTGGTGTTTTATAAGCATCATTAGTGAGCTAACACTTAACTAGACCCAAGCATTAAACCTCAGGGGAATGCTATGGCTAGGCATCAGTTTCAAACTGATCAGAGTCAAATGTGAACACAGGGGAGAAGCATGTAATCTGTAGCTCCAACATAACCATAGCAACCTTTTATAGACATTCGCCAGGTATGAGAGCGCTTAACCTTAAAAAATGTCAACATTTCATTAACATTACCATATTTTACTGTGTATAAGACGCAGTTGTGTATAAGATGCACCACCACTTTTTGAAAAAATCTGAGGGAAAAAACATATTCATGTGTATAGGACACACCAAAATTTGACGAAATCAGGTAAATCTGGCCCGAAATCCGAACTGACATCGATTTATTAGGCAATGCATACAAGATTTCGTGCTATAATTTGTACCCTCAGTATATACTTACATTTTACTGTTTGTGTCATTTATTTCACACTTTCATTGCTCCCCACCGGAGACATGTTGTCCACAAACAGTCTGGTTACCATAGAAACACAATACAGTGATTAAAGTCACACATTAAATGCATGTTACAGAAATATTTTTAATGAAGTCATATATAAACCAAAAATAAGAGTCAATATCAAATAAATTTTAAAAAATTATTTGGTGAACATCAACTCCCTTAATAGTGGAATCCAGCACAGCTCTACAGTCGGGGGATTCTTTTTGTTGAATTTACTTTATTTACCCTAACTATATAACATTTATTGATTTAATTAAAATTAAAAACACATTTCTGCAATGTTAATGACACTTACACAGGCATCAATGCCCAAAACAGCTACCGATCGAGCACATTTGAAACTGTATGTATATTCAGATAATATATGTTATCGTCTACGGTAAATATCGCTCCGTGAAAATATGTTGTTGGTTTGTTCTGGTGTATAAGACGCACCTCAACTTTTTATATTTCTAGGAGAAAAAATGTGCGACTTATACACGGTCAAATACAGTACATCTAACAGCCAGCCAGTGGACCTTCGAACACTGTATACATTTACAAACAAGATGTTGCATGGGTTTTGAGTTTGAAGTGATATCTCAGCTTAAATATGTCAATGAAAGCTAGGCTGCCAATTCAAAGAACCATAAACCTGATCCTACAGCTGGATGAGGTTAATCCAGTATTAAGGTGATGCTTAGAATGGAATTATATAAACATTGTGTAAGTAACCAGACATATACAGTGTATGATTAACAACACACTTGAATCATTCACTATACGCAGAAGCTGACAGAATAGTTTTACATGTTTTGAACATAACCACATATCATTAGTCAGGACAATATGCAGTAAAACCTCATTATAAAGACCATTTTCAGGACCAAAAAAAATGGTCTTAATACTAGGGTGGTCTCATTAACAAGTTGAAAGATTAAGTAGTGCAGAAAATAGATCCAAAATCATCTTTAGTGGACTTTAGTGTGATGTGTACTTCATACAGGAAAAGGTCTCTGATCTAAGTTTTACTGCACCTAGAGAACAGAATACAAAAATGTGCTTTTTATTATTAATTTCATTATGCAGTTCTTAAGCAGCCTCTCAGTACGAAACATGGAGCTGGAAATTTAACATGCTGTGTAGGCAGTAAATACAAATGAAATGATTATCTTAGAATTACACCTTTTCTTTGAGAACAAAGATCACAAACGAGTGCTGTTCAGCAACACTAACGAGCCAGAAAAGTCAAACATCAACACAATAGAAACATCACAGAACAGTGTCTTAAGTATGTTAATACACTGTCTTTAACACAGTTAGCGATTACATGGCAAGAATCTCTGCCAGCGGACAAAGTGTAGTTTGAAAATCAATAAGAATATCTAAATACATCTCAGTCATCTAATCCAACAAAACTCATTGATTTTCTCTCCAATATAATTATAACATCTTCAACTAATGACAGATGGTTTATCTGTCTTCAGAAATGTCTCGAAGCTATAGATTTCTCATAGTTTTGGTTTGAAACATAATATCTAGAGAGCGTAAGGTAAGAAGACAATTCTACATAATGTTACAAATGACTTGTAACTGAATAAGAAATTAACAGGACACTGATTTACAGCATTAGCCTAGGAAATACATAAATGCAGCATTGGAAACCAATTACAGTATACTGTGTAGGTGATACCAGGACAGTGTGTAGGTGATACCAGGACACTGTGTAGGTGATACCAGGACAGTGTGTAGGTGATACCAGGACAGTGTGAAGGTGATATGAGGACAGTGTGTAGGTGATACCGGGACAGTGTGAAGGTGATACCAGGACACTGTGTAGGTGATACCAGGACAGTGTGTAGGTGATACCAGGACAGTGTGAAGGTGATACCAGGACACTGTGTAGGTGATACCAGGACAGTGTGTAGGTGATACCAGGACAGTGTGTAGGTGATACCAGGACACTGTGTAGGTGATACCAGGACACTGTGTAGGTGATACCAGGACAGTGTGTAGGTGATACCAGGACACTGTGTAGGTGATACGAGGACAGTGTGTAGGTGATACCAGGACACTGTGTAGGTGATACCAGGACACTGTGTAGGTGATACCAGGACAGTGTGTAGGTGATACCAGGACAGTGTGTAGGTGATACCAGGACAGTGTGTAGGTGATACCAGGACACTGTGTAGGTGATACGAGGACAGTGTGTAGGTGATACGAGGACAGTGTGTAGGTGATACGAGGACACTGTGTAGGTGATACCAGGACAGTGTGTAGGTGATACCAGGACACTGTGTAGGTGATACCAGGACAGTGTGTAGGTGATACGAGGACAGTGTGTAGGTGATACCAGGACACAGTGTAGGCATTGCTTTTTGGGATATTTAAGCTATAGTCCCAAAGAACTGTAATCTCAGGGCTCAACTATTTTTTTCAGGCCACTTGTCCTTCAGGACAACCAGCCAAGAATTTCAACTAGTTAGACTATAGCAATTTCAACATGTCCCGTGTCAATTTCTGCTCGTAATTACAAATGGACGAGTGGATTTGTTGAGCCCTGAATCTGTTTGAATAGCCCATTGAACAGTTCACACAACATAAATTTAAGCATTGCCTCATATGAGAGTTTTAATTCAGTATTATACCTCAAGGTTTCGGTGATGATTGAACAAAATACAAACAAATCAATGATCAATACAAACACACACACATCTTGGTGAAAAAGTTAAAAAGAAAAAAAAAGAATAATTTCCATACCAACGGCTTCTAATTCTCTCAATCATTCAAAGAGATGCTAATCATACAATTTGGGACAAAAATGGAATGCCTTCATACTGAGATAATTGCATTGAAGAGGCAATCATGATAAATAGATGTAGATTTTCCCAGTAGCAATTTATTTATCTGGTAAACATTTAATAATCTCATTATCCATTCTGTTTGAATAATTGTATTTCCAAGAGAATGAATACATGTAGTGCATATGTATTGGATTTTATGACAGTCAGCACGAAAACTGTCAGTTCTCAAGTCCTGACTGACAAAAAACTTTGAAGTGGCAAAATTTTGCCAAAAATCAGCATTTTGTGTATAATTGTCAGACTGGCAACTCACATAATCTCAGATGTTTCACAATAATGTTTGAAATCTGAAAGATATTTTGTCAGCTGAATGCAAGGTTCGGCATTAATGAGGTTCCGGGATACAGAGGACACCAGATTTTTAGGAGGGGCTCCTAGACCTATCAGAAAGGAAAGGAATGTCACAACTCCTTATTTTTCAAAGATTATTTAGAAAGTGCATGAAAATCAATATAAATTATATGCTCCAATTTTCTTGCATTTATAAGCAATTTCTATGCTACAAAAGGTCCAACACCAAGCAAAGCAGACTTTTGGTTTCAAACAGGAAGTACAAGACAACTATGGCTAAATCTCAACCAGCAAACACCAACCTCATACAAACATGTTCAAGTTATCAGATCTATTAGGGCTCCGATTCAAAAAAACATGTTATATCCTCCAACATACTGACCATTTACTTGGTTCGAAATTACATTTGCCTTAAAACATCTACAAGAGGTACTCCTCATTCTAAATCCAGGAAACTCATTTGATTCCTAACCAAGTATCAAACCCTGTAAATGGAGACATTTTCTACATAAGTAGCTTGCATACATTGACAGTCTGTTTGAGTTCAACTGCCCCCCCCCCCCCAAAAAAAAATCCAGAGAGCTAAGGGAATGTACTACTAGCACAGCAAAGCTACAGCTATTCTCTCCATTAAATAACAACACTTGATTATACGCAAGATTTGTTATTATAGTGAGATGTACTGCACAACAAATTTGATTTGACAGTGATGAAATCATTCTTAAAATAGGTAAAGCCATTAAAGGTATAATCCTAAAATGGGTTAATAATTGAAGCATATGCAATTTAAATCAAGAGTGATACAAGAATATCTGTGGTGTAAAGGATCTTAAGGTGGATTCTCAATCTTCTGACCCACATTCAAATCCCACAATTGGGCTTCTCGTGATGAAACATTAAATTATTTATTCTTCAAATCATACAAATTGTATTACTTTACAGATAATGTAAATTTAGATCAAAACAATGTCTGACATATACGTTTGAATCTCCCAGTTTTAAAGTAGATTCAACAATTATTAAAAGATTTTATAACAAATTTAGACCAGCTGACAAGAAGACAGTCACAGCCTTTATATATATGGCATACAACTAATACATACATGAAGAGAAAAACCTTCTTACAAGAAAATTGTCTTCAGTCACAGGGATTTCCCTGATGCAGGTTTCTTGTGTCCTAGACACAACATTCAGCCGAGGACTCGCATTGAGAGTGATAACCGCATCCTTGGGACCCCTTCCAACTCAGAATTTGCCCTTGGCATTTTCTTTGTGGGACCCCCAAAAATCCCAAGGGATCCCTAAAATGTTGGAGATGGGATTCCAAGGGACCCTCGGGTGAAAATTCTTAGGGAAAAACCTGAGTTAATATTTAATTAAACTTTAAGAGTTGGATGGAGAGACAACAATAAGAAAAGGTTAAATGACAAGGAAAAACTAGAACCCTGCAGAGTGGTGCCAACCCTCATCTGTTTTACATCATTTAATTTAATTGTATTTAATAAGCAATTTTGACCAAAATTCTCAGTTAAAAAGGAGCATAACTCCAAAAATATAGCTTTCACAATGTCCCCTGTCTTGCAACTGCTCCTTGTCATGATAATCCAGTATTCATAGTGATATATTGATATCAACAAGTGTTTGAGTAATGGGCTACATTAAAGTTTGTGCACCAAACAACAATGACTACAGTGATGACAACGATGACCCAGCAATCATAATAACTGTACTTTTTCTTTGAAACAGATGAGCTTATAATAATTAATTTCTATTCAGGCTTCATATCACTTTTTAACAGTATTTCAGCTGTACATCATTTGACAGTTAACCTTTACCAAGTCAACAAGTAACTGCCAACTTCTCCACCTGTATGGAAGATGAATGGCTGTAGACGTGATGTCTTAAATAATGGGTCTATTAAGCTAATTAGGCAGGCTAGACTTTAAAGTTAGACCATGAAAACAATACCCATCCATAAAAATCTAAAAATGAGTATCAACTGTACAATCGCGATCAATACTTGTGTTGTAATATTGCACTGAGTTGCATAAACCACATCCTATTATAATGATTACCATTCCTGTATAACCAAATTTCCCCAAATAAAAACCTCCCCCTCCCAATCAAATAATGTCCTCACCACCAATTTTGAGAAAACAAAACAAAAAAAGTTGACACACCATGAAATCTTCAGATTACTTCATGTCTAAAAGTCATTCAAACAACAATTTGATACATTACTATTATTATTACTACTATAATTATTCAAAATAAGACATAAACAGAAATGTTCCAGTGGAGTTTATTGGGAAGTATCTGGTAAATTAGATATTAAAAAAATACAACATGTAGTGTAGCATGTAACAGTACCTAGTTATGATTAACAGAGATTATGATCAACTCTTATTTATGTGTATAAGATTGTCCAGTATATACTATCAAAATGTGACTGTCTTGATTAATACAGTTTTCTCATTTTGACTACCATGATTTGGTCGAGTAAATAACTTTGTTTCAGAGTGTTTTGACATAATTATATTAAACCATTCTGTTGCCATAGTAACTTAAGAAAAATATTATACATAACATCCACAAATGGAGCCCCTTTAAAGAAAATGACACATGTCACCTACCAAACTTAAGCAAAAAATTTTAACAGGGGTTTAACATCGCGCCAGGTTTATTTGGCAACTTTATGGCTTTTACAGTGGAAAAAGACCCCTGAATAGAACCATCGACCTTCAATAAGGTAACTGGACAGCTTCCTCACATGTGAAAGTTGTCTGGTCCCTGGTTGGATTCAAACGAAGGGCCAGTGATTACAATTCAGAGAAAATAACCGCTTGACTATGGAGGCCTATAACACTTGCTCCTTTCCAAAAAAAAACTATGCAAAAAAACAATCCTTCCAGATTTAGAAAATTCTCCAGAAACAAATGGCAACGAAATAAATAGTTCCAAATTGGTGGCAGTATAATTAGCGTCAGTCCTGTATTGATCAGTCAATATGTTCTCTACATGAGGAAGAACGGTACCTTGTTAGGGAAAAGAAGCAAATCCGAATGTCTGTGAATGACAGCTTATACTGAAGCCAAGCAAGCCACGAACAGAAATAGTGTTTTTATACAGATATGACACTCCCAACAGATTCTAAGTCATAATCATGACAGAAAAGTTCCCCAGCCTGTTTTTGTGTACTTGTCAATATGACTAAATGTCTAACACTATAATTGTCTCATTTTACAGAATATGGCCACAACTAAAACATCATGTGCACAATTACTGTGAAATAAGTACTTTAAGATCTGTTAGAGTGATTTGGTTGGCTATGTCAATCTCTTGCATAAAGTAATAAATATACCAACAAGATCAGGGGATAAATATTCATTATACAGTGAACTATGGTAGATAAACAATCAGAGACACACACTAAATACATGGACTTTCAGCATAGTTGGCTTTCTTTCAGAGAATTATTTCATTTGTTGTATCAATAAATGTGTAAGTAAGAGACTGAGTGGTTGTTATTCACATGTATTATCTTTATGTATAAATGTCCACTCAATAAAAACACAAATAATTCCCACTGTATCATCCAGTGAAATGCCAAAAATATTATACTTACAAACTGTTACAATGGCTTTGTAAGTTAAGCATGCTGATATGAAAGCTGAAGATGAAACAGAAGATATAAAAGCTGGCAAAGTTTATTTCAAAATTCAATTTGTAAGGATTTCATCTAATAAATACACAATAAAAAAGAATGAATAACATCTCTGCTGAAACAAATTCAAACTCAAGGACTGAAAATATTTACATCAGGGTTTTTTCCTTCTATAGCAGGGGCCATTTACAGGTGTCTTCCCTCAGGAAAAATCTTTAAAATCATCAGATGTCCCCTAAAATTCAGTCTACATCAAGGTTTTTATTCCCCTTTTTAAAAAATATTGTGCTATTTTTCCCAAATTTCAGAAAAAGGTCCCCACCCCTATCTGTGAAAAAAGCCCTGTAAATTTATTGATAATATTAAAGATCATATTCTTCATTGTTTCTGTTCATCAGCCATTAAAACATATCCAAGAATTTGACATTTCTAGATTCTAGACAAGGATCTGAATACAAGAATTTGATGTTCATCAGCCATTAAAACATATCCAAGATTTTGACATTTCTAGATTCTAGACAAGGATCTGAATGCAAGAATTTGATGTTCATCAGCCATTAAAACATATCCAAGATTTTGACATTTCTAGATTCTAGACAAGGATCTGAATACAAGAATTTGATGTTCATCAGCCATTAAAACATATCCAAGATTTTGACATTTCTAGATTCTAGACAAGGATCTGAATACAAGAATTTGATGTTCATCAGCCATTAAAACATATCCAAGATTTTGACATTTCTAGATTCTAGACAAGGATCTGATTACAAGAATTAGATGAAAGCTTGGCAAGCTTTCTAATTAAAAATTCAACAAATAAAATGATAGGAAGAACTAATTACACTTGATGTCAATTAAAAATCAACAGGATTTAAACTATAATGAGTGCATCTCACCATGAAACTTCGAACACTCCCAGAAACTTGTGGTGAAATAATTACAATAGCAGAATGCTATCAGTTGTTTAACACCTGTCGATATAAACTTATAGCCATTGATCTTAACAACAGATTGGTAATATTGATAATTTGAGGCAATAATATGCATCATAATAGGTCCTTGTATCACCCGGGCAACATTGTAGGATAAGTAATATAGTATAAGTAGGTTGATACACAATAAGTAACACAGTACACTATTCCAATAAATACGCTCTTCAATGACCTATGAAAAAAAAATACTTCGGAATTTTGAAACTCTTTAAGTAAAGCATTGTAATGAAGCCAAAGATTTGGAGAATAATAACTGAAACCAGTGAACCAAAGTCACGTTAGTCCAGTATTCATTCTTAGTTTAATTAATAATTAAGTACATGTAATTATTTCTACTCTAAATCTAAAATATAACTGATGCTTTCATTTTATCTTTATTTCAATGTAAAAATCAAAACATGACAAATCATATCACAGATTGCAGATTGTATAAGATGTACACACAGACATACATGATAACACCACAAAAACCTTACTTCACAAACATCATCAATGTACATATATCTGTACATAAAACTATGATAAACAGTGTATCATGTAACAACTTGTATCAATAACATTCAGACTGTGGCTTATCACATCTCTATGTGTAATCATTTGTAGCTTCAAGAGGAGATTCATATCCATATTCTTTAACTAGAGAAGTTTAGCAGGAACAATTTCTTAAGTCATGGCTTAATGCCTTAAACAACATCACTCTTTCACTGACAGGAAAAAAACATGCAAGTTGCAGCTTCTACAGCTTCTCATAAAAAAAAAATGAAGCAATGTTAAAATGACCTTGAGAAATGAGTTGGACTTTAGTGTAGTTTTAATGTCAGTTAGTGTAAGTTCATCCTCACTTAATAGGTTTCTAGAAAACAATCTTAAATCAAATTAGGATCAGTTTCTCTCATCTTCCTGGTTCATCTTCCAGAAAAAAATGAGTTAAGTGATAATGTGTTTAAATCTATTCAACTCTTACAATGCTAATAAAATAGTTTTAGGAAATTAAGGGAGATAATTCAATGATTCAAGTGTACACAATGATAAACACAGTAGTCTCCCATATAAATTAGTGAGCTATCATAGCTATGGAGCTACAAGCTTGTTCCTAATTGTAAGGAGTGAATGTCTTGGCAAATAACACCATTCATGGTATCTTATTGTTAATTATTGAATATTATATGGATTCAAACATCAATATATTCAGTTCAGTCAATAAAATTATAGTGAAACAGGGCTGGACAATATTTTTCAGGCTAATCGTCCTCCAGGACAACCAGCCAAGAATTTCAACTAGTTCTACAGCAATTTCAACTCATCCTGAGTCAATTTCTTCTCATAATTACAAGCGGATGAGTAAAACAATTTTTCTTCCTGAAGCCATTAACCATTTTTTTCAAAAGAATCAGATATTACCGGTATGCCTGCTTTAAGCCACATTTCACGAGTATATCAGTATATCAGTTAACCTAAGCGTTTTTCCTGGATTTTTTTCCAGTCCTAACCTAGTTCTCCACAAGTAACTGCCAACTCCTCCACGTGAATAACGAATTACTCTGATCAGTGGTGGAGAGCATAAGGCCTCAGTAACTTTATTATAAACCAAATTATCACAGACAGAACATCCACCTAAAGCCTAAAACCAATCATAATGATCTGAAGGAGCAGAAAATTATAAAAAAAAACCACAGAGTTCAAAATTACGTCTACCAGAATGTTCAATTCTATGTGTACAAACTGACAGCCTTCAGAAGAGTCAAGTTATTTGTGGTATGCATTTAACAACACAGTGCTTATTTGAAATTTACAATGATTCAAAGTGGTCATACAGCTCCATTAACATATGTTTTTTTCTATTTTGCAACTTGAGATATGCTAAATACCATTTATGCAAAAGATATAACTCCTATCACAGTTATTTTTAATACATAATAATGACAGATGCAGTTAAACAGAACACTGAATTTGAGATCAAAGGAACTATAAATATTTCAAGTAGCCAATTTGTCATGTTATGTTTACTAAAGAGCCACTTCCAAAGATTAAAACAAGTTAAAATCTAAAAGATGTTAATTCATCACTGGGTCACCTAAAACTGATGACAAGTATTATTTTTATTAGACCAATTCATTAAGTAGCATTAATATCAAGAACACCATGTATATATTGTCCTAAAGTACTTTATACATTATATATTTGTATTTCCACACGTCATGGCCTAAGCCAGTTGAAAGAAAAAAGTAATAAAACTAGCACTTTATAAGGAGGTGTTTTTACCAGCAATCAATTCATTACTTAATTGGTGACACAATAATGCGGTGTTTTTCCACACTTTCAAAAGACATCAAAGTGCTGAGAAAAGTTTAAGTATGTTTGTTTCACATAATGACTGTGATAAAGACAATCAATTAAAACTGAATCTTGAATCAGATATGTAGACACATTTAAATAAAATCTAATTATTATTCCATTGAATATGAATTTCATCATACAATATGCAGGAGTGCAGAAATGAACCAGAAATACCAACCGGCTATTTGAGCATTCTTGCTGGCTACTTTTTCCCAACTGAGGGCATTGCCCCTTGACCCCTACTTGGGGAACCCTCAGACTCCCCTTCTACTTATAGCAGTTTACCAGCTACATGAAAATATTTCTACACCCTTATATGGTTCTTAAAACCCTTGTAACATTATTGTAAATCAGTAAAATAGAGTATTTCTGCAAATGACTTTATAATCTAGGAAATTATGAAGGAGATAATGAACTATTACTGGACCAGACAGCTAACAAACTTTAAAACATTACACAACTAGACAAAAGATTACTAAGCCACAATATATACTGACTTTATCTACACCAAAAATCAAATGAATGAATGATTTTTTTGGCAATTTTGGTAAAAGGGTGCGATCCAATTGGGAAAAATGTGCCATATTGATGCCAAAATTAGGAACTTTCAGGTTGGGAATTGGGAAAAATATCTTTATTTTTGGTAAGTGTCCGTTCACTAGACCGAAACAAAGATGGGAAAAAAATCAGACATTTTTTCCTAATGCATGACCTAAAAATTCCGCATTTTGGCATCACACCACACATTTTTTCCCAATTGGACTTGATCCAGACCCTTTCCCAAAATTGCACAAAAAATTACTAACATCAGCTCTTAGATTTAGAATGTCAATAAACTTAAAAGGGGTAACTCTTTGTTTTTTAACAAAATACATAATTTAACTCTGGGCTAATTGATTTTATGCTGGGCTACTTGATTACATAAGTTACAAGCTCAGCTTGCTAACTGAATTTTGGCAGAGTTTCCACTGCCATTTGCAAGTTTTGCAAATGGCTACAAAAAATCTGCAAGTGGCAAAAAAATCAAATTAAGCATACTTTTTGGTATCTCGGTCCATACCCTCCATACATGTGAAAATATAATACAAAAATATAATGTCCAATGGAAACCCTGTTTTGGAATTAATTTATATCCCTGAAATGGATTTTAAGAGTAAATTGTACAACCAAAAAAGTACAGGTATACACATATCAAGTCATTCTTTGTTCACTGGAAGGATACCTTATTGCAGTGAAATCATCAGGATATATCACAGTTTGACTTGTTTTTTTTTCAGTATTTGCATACACTGCAGAGTACTGATTTTTATGACTTCAGCACAAAGCTAAAATGAAGTTAAAATTTGAGTGAAATAAGCTGTGTTATGTCATAAATATGATGGATTTTAAACTCATGGACCAAAATAAAACCATTCCTGAGCTCAATCCCGTACTACAATTGTTTAATTTTACCATTTTTTTTTCAAATATATCCTAGCCCAGAATGGAAAGGGACAAAATGTCATTGCACACCTAGTCATATTAAGTAATTTACTGGAGGTACTATTCTTTCATGGCTAAAATTAGCAACTTATGTATAAAAATTCAGATATCTCAGGGGTTTTTTTTACTAAGAAAGTGACGCCAATAATCCGCTTCTTCCCCTCGACATTTTTTCCCCCAAAGAAGCATTTTTCCCCTCGCTAATATGTATATTTCCTCTTTGAAGCTATTAAAAAATAGGCAATTTCAGTTTTAGTAGATTTAATTTGGCCAAAATATCTATCAGACCAAGGTTTATCGGCATTTTCATGTAGAGTTTACTTGTTTTGAATTGATTAAGCAAACCTATCGGGAATTCCCAGCTTTATAATGATGTCTGCTGAACCAATCCGAATCAGCTTATTACCTGCAATAGTAGAACGATATACACAGTGACGGGAACCAATACTAGATCCCGGCCCATGTCGCATGTGTGTATCCATGCTTATGATACCTGGAAGCAGGCCCACATTTCCATTTCCGGTAAAATGATGCACAATTGATGAAATTAAGAAATACGATATTTGATTCAAAGCATACTGGACGGGTAAACTCCTTTTTTGCTGTAGCTATTAAAGATACCATCCCTGGGCCAATCGACGCTCGATTCAGTCATAAGAATAAATTTTGGCCAGAAAATCTAACTATCAAGACTATGAAAGTGTGGTAGACCTGTTCAAATGTAGAAAAGACAAAGATATGGACCTGTAGATTGTTGTTTTGAATGCTATTGTCATAATCATTGATTCATGAAAACATTGGTTTTAGTTACGTAAAAGTGTATCAAAATTTGATAATTTCCCCAAATTTCCCATTTCGCATGATTTTTCCCCTTTTGACCAGCATCCAGTGTCTTCCCCAATCCCTAAAAAAGCCCCTATGCCTGAGGTACACTATTGTATATATTTCTATATTTCATTTTCCTGAGCACCTCAGTTTAGAGAAAACAACAAAAGCTATAGATCAAATGTCATCAAACAGGCATTTATAGTGAAATGACAGACGTTTACAGCCTAAATATTTCGACAGTACATGAAACTGACTGGAGTTTTCATCATTCAGGTTTGAATTAACATAGAAGTACTACTGAATAGAATACTTACATAATAATCACACGCTGAGAAAGATTAGCTCAGCTAATTAGAACAGTATAAATGTCATTAGTAACAAACGTATCAACATACAATCAATTACACAAGCTAAGTTAAGTTCCACATATACAGGATGGGTGGGGTAATGTTTAGAACGAATTGACAGGCCGCTTTCAATAAAATGCATACCGTATGAGACATTTTCGCTCAGCTTCAGGGGACCTCTAAGAATGTATATTACGAAGACGACAAGCATGAACCAAACAGCCCACAGATAAGTCCAGGACCATTGAATCCATCCCTTGATTTGGCCACAGAATCTAGACAGGAAACCGGCCATTACGGCTGTGCGTAAAATTAACACATCGTGAATTTTACTTAGTGACTGTATTACCGGATGCATTTCATCAGGGACTTAACATTACAATGTGATGTAGAGTTCCTGGTTTCATTGAATAAAACGAACGATACGAATTTCTGATAGCTTTTGAAAAAGTCTGTTGAAAACAACAGACAGTCTTTAAATCAGGGCCGTGCTTTTTAAAGCATCCAACTGACTAAACTGTTTGTGAAGACGATATTTGTCCCGCTAGAAGAGTTAGGACATGTGGACTTTTCAAAGATAGACAGTATGTAGATATACAAGGACTTTGCACAATAATTGAGTAATGTAGTCACCTTTTGATAAATTTTCTTAGTATTATGCATATTCACTTTCACTCGCTAGAAACGTACATATTGGTCTGAAACCCTTGCAACTTCTCCGCTTTTAAAAACGAACGGCGTACAGGATTTAATGTATGCTGCAGTATCAACATTTTCCGTCCAACACTTAGACACCGAGGGTCCTGATTTTCGTATTTCCTTTCTTGTTGACTGAATATTGTAGGTTTGTATAACATTTGTTAACTTAGAAATATTATAAAAGACATGTCATATTTGAGCTTGAATACAGGTTTAAAGTTTACTAAACCCGGACCCAGTTCTTGTTACAACATTGTGTGTATAACCGTTAAACTTTGATGTCTCACTCAGACTAGGCTTCGTACCAGGCCATCGACATACTACCCTAAAACCTAATCGAGTCATCACTTTGTTTTATTATCATTTCCTCTAACGTAGGGGCCTACTGGATAGAATATAAAAACAAAAACTTAACGTACGCATCAAATACTACAGTCCGAAAATAAGTTTGTTCTCAATGACTGAAGTTTCAGCTTAAATTACTGTAAACAGTTCGATCGTCAATATTTGAAGTACAAAGCGGGCGTACTGGGTAATTTATTAATTTTCTTTCATACAGTCTTCTTTCCTCGTATGGGTTGATATTAAAGGTCAGACTGAACGGTCCTACCGTCATGCATGCTACCCAAGGGGTAAAGGCGAGTGTTTATTTCGACCATTTAATCAGATTCATTATGACAGGTAGGATAGCGTAATCTACGACAGTCTGTCACCAAATAAACAGTTTATTTGTCAGACAAAGATTCGGTCCACAATTTGCCGAACGAATGTAAATATTCTATATCCCAACACGTGTGAAATTTTGATTAAATTACTCATGACTGTATGAAATCTATTTCCACACAAGCTAACGCAATCACGGAAACACTACATAGAATTTAAACTGGATTATCACCAAGTTTGGTTTGAAGTGTCGACTAAACTTTTTATACTTGTCAAATCATCGATTATTTCATTTATACAAAGTTGTTTAAACAAGATTTCTCTTGCTGATAAATACTAAAAACAGGCCGATCTAGGCAACGTTTGAAATTTTACGTAAGTTTACGATGAGCTATAATTTAAGGATCTTGTTTTGATTAATACAATTTTTAAATTCAAGATCATCAAAACATCAACTCAAACAGAACTGCTGAGACTCAACCAAATTAAAATTGAACCATATTTTCGGTAACATTAATCACCAATGTGCCTCGTTGTAAATTCAGATGTAAATTAGACATTAAGACTTTGGGCAATATGAAAACCGAATGAAGTTTCCACAATTTATGACTGCCTTACAAGACGAATTACTAGCAATAATTTTGTGCTGTTTTACACCGAGATCATTACTAAACTTGATGTTGTCCGATTGTTTGATAACATGGAGACCCGTTTATACTGAAGACAGAATATGTCTGGAAGTAAATTAATCAGTCAGGTGATTTTTCGGGTTTTAAACATTATTTAAGTCAAATAACCGAAGTAAGTTGTTGTTCTGGATATCGTACCAGTTCTAACCTTGTTCTCTGCAAGTAACTGTCAACTTTATCTACTGACTGATAAGCAATGGAAGATGAATGGCCTTAAACAGAATGTCTTAAATCAAATTAAAATAAGCTATTTTTCTTAATCAATGTTATTTTTGTTTGAAAGCTAAATTTTTGGCACGTTTTACAAGTATTTTGGTTCTTTTTTCAGCAAAAGACAAATGTGATAATACCTTGACCGGTTATGTTTGTGGTGCATTTTCCCACTCTCTGAAACACCAGCCTAACAAGGGAGAACAATGGTACCAATAAGTGCAGACTGCCAGTCAATCTTATCACACGGACCTTGGTGACTGTGTGACTAGATTGTAAAGTTACGACATTCTGTTCAGATCCATATCGACAGTAAATATGATAAACTACGTACAGGGAGACATGTATTTTAAAAATAATCCCGCTGTATGAAGTAAATACCTAAACTCTTCACCTTATTGTAGTAATAATCGCCTTAAACCCGTCTTACATATTGAATATTTCTTTAAAAAGCTATTGTTGAAAATCATATAATGAATTATTTCTTTTCGAATTATTAGGCAATTGTCAGCGACTGTCAAAATTGCTTGACATATATGGTTTTAATTACACTTTACAAAATCATGATCTTATTTAACTTGGCAAGTAGTCGGCATCTATATATACGTTCCATGAACAACCATTACCTGTATTCCTCTTTTCAATTAGTCGTCTTTTATTCTAAAAATCACAAAGAGCATTATGTAATTGAGTATTTTTAAAAAACCACAGGGACCTGATACCACATCTAGTCGTGGCTATTTTAAGTCCAAACGTACAATTGTTCCCGATTCTCCAAAGAAACATGACAGTTAAACGTCTGTCAATAATATTCAGTTATACCAGCATACTTTAATTACATATATGCAGCATGGTCCTAGATTCTATTTAAATATTTTCATGTACATGTAATTGTTTCAGAAAAGTAAAAAAAACACACACGAAAAATGTCAGTAATTAGGTAGTGTATATGTATATAAGACTACAGGGGGCTAGCACGTTGAAGAGATGGTGTAAGGCTTAAATGGTCACATGTGTTTTTGGTCCGTGTGGCCATTTTATGCCTGACAAACCATTATACACCACCCCTTCAACGTGCTAGATATGTGTTCTAATTACTGCTGGTCATATCCTCTACGACAATTTGAAAAAAATGTCCATTTTCCTCCATGTGTGGAGAAGTTTCCGGCTCCTTGTTGAAAGGTAAGTGAGTACTGGTCAGAATGCAGTCCAGGAAAACTGGTCAGGTGAACCGACCGCCGTATATTACTTAAAAATTGTTAAACCAAGTTAAACTAAGGTTTTCATAATACGAGCCCCTATGGGATTCAACCAAAATCCACAACTTTCTCCTGACTGTATCTGTATTGGCCAATTTACTCCACAGGTCGACAATTCCACGATTATTAATAATGCACTAATCGATAGCAAGATTGGGAGTTCGGTTTAGTTTGGCTGTGAGAACTGAGTTAACAAGGGATTTAGATAAAATGGTTGTCTTGAAAAAGTGAATTGTTTTCAAATTAAGCATTGGTCGCGTACTTGTATAAAATAGTTCAAATACTACAAACTTTCTCCGTGTTTGTATTTTTAAAATTGACTTGTTTATTAATTACTACACAAGGAATATGGATTCTTACTTGATGCCCAGACCACGAACTACAGAGTAAGTTGATCATAATTGTTACATTTTAAATACATATTCATGAATATATTTTGAGGTAGATTAAAGTAATTTCGTAAGTTTTGCAATCTCAGTAATAACTATTTTTATTTTAGTCACAAAATGTATCACCTAATCTCACAGTCATATAAGCATTTCTGATTCCAGTTTTTTTCCTTTTATAGCAGGGGCCGTTTGTAGGCGTCTTCCCCTCAGGAAGAATCTTTAAAATCATGCAATTTTCCCCCAAAATTCAATTTACATCAAATTTTTTCTTCCCATTTTTTATCAAAAATACTGTGTTATTTTTCCCTAAATTTAAGAAAATAGCCCCTTCCCCTACCTATGAGAAAAACCCTGAATTCCCACATTATATGACGTTGATAACTTTTATTAGTGACTTAATATTCGGAAAGATATCTTCATATTTTGTTGCTATAACAACGAACATTATTATTTGAACTTCTGGGCAATTTTATTGAATTTTTGAGTGAATCCTGGAAGAGCGTCTTGTAATTATAACATATGTAATACTAAGTTCACATTTTGCAAACTTAGCACTGATTTACTCTTTTACAATCAATTCACTTAAAAATCTTATCTTAACATCCAACATTAACCAGTTTTATAGTACAATGGTGGTATTTCTAATGCCTCTATTTCGTACATTAAAATTGTCGTAGTTTACATAATGTTGTTATGTAAAATAAATCAAATACATCTTTACATTTTCGCCAATGAATTATCGTTTATATTGAATTCAATGGAGAAATTAAGCGATTTTTTCAGTTAAAAAATCAACGACAACTTTACAGTGCTTTCATCAAAAATAGGAATGTAACTTTAAAGGAACGGATAGATGGAATAAATCAATGTCAGTAAAGTTTTATTTCAGTATTCAGGTTTGTTTGTTTGTTTTTATGCGACTTATTGTCACTCGGGTTTAACATTAACATTAATACAATATGTGCGCGAGTAACAAAGTAATTAATAAAATATTCCATTAGTGAAATTATTACGTCTTTAAGACGATATTTAAATAGCATCGCTGGTTGTGTCAAAAAGCAATTATTAGCAAACGAATTACGGAAATTTAAATGACAAAAATCAATGATAAATAAATGATAAATGAAATACTGATCAATAAGTGGATAACTGATTAAAATGAATGTTTATATCAAACCTACCACTTAATACCAATAAACATTAAATTGAAAGCGTTTGTATTCTTAAAATTTTGTTAAATACAGAAGTACACAGTGTGAAATCGTCACAAAGCCTTTTGTTGGATTCAACACTAAACGAAATCTATGACCAATTTATCTTAAACTATCAAATTTTTCCTTTCAATAATATGCTTCTTATGTCAACAAAATGTCATAATGTAAGTTTTTAAGTACGGATATTGTCCATCTACCAAATGCGGGGAGGTTTGATAAGTAGCGAAATTAGTTTACACTTCAATTTATAATTTCAATTGTAAATCACCTTACCATATTATGTATGTATATAGCACAGAAATAATATACATATACATTGTATTATGGAATATAATTTACCCAATTTGTTCTCCACACATAATGTACATTACGCAAACACACAAGCATTTCGTACCGAGGGAAAAATTCATTAAATCAGCCATTTACATAAATATTTTAGTTCGGAATTATAAAGCAGTGGCGTATATGGCTCCCGTCGAGAAGCACTCATATTGTATTGTATTGTAACATACGTGACTGTCAAGTGAACAAACCATTTTTATGGATGTTTGTGGAGGATGACAATAGCGGGCTGTCTGTCCGTCCGTACGATCGTAAAATGAAGCCGGAAAATGCGGTTTGACTTCAAATCCAAATGGTATTTTTATGGCACTTAAAATCAGCCAGAATACGTTGTACTATATTACATGTATATTATTCATAAATCGTTATTATTTACGACCGAAGACGGCTATACTCGAGTACTTTTATGGTCTGTAATACGATAAAGGCATAAATGTTAACAAGGAATCCGATATGTTTTGACCACCAAATGTACAATACTTATGACATGATATGAAATATTCATAATCGACCTTAAGATATAGGAACCGGGGCAATTTTCTCTATTGATCTCGTAATATTGAACAATCTATGTACCATTAATCAGTGCGTAGAAGACTTATTCATGATCACATAATCTTTACAAGACAAATCCGGATCAACTTACAATGACATGAAAGATAATCCATCCGATTTACACACTAAACCTACAGAATTAACCAGTAACCCAAACAAATACTTTCATACTGTGACCAGCATTATCATAGACTCTTATACATTTCCTATAAACATTATGAAAACAGAAGCGATTTTGATCTTTTGGGTAGAATTATATCAAGGCTTAAACTATCAATTGGTATCTCATACACTTGTAATACATTGTAGGGTAGTGTTATTAACTTTATTAAGGACTATCTTACACTCGTTGATGCTAAAATGTCTGATAATTTCGCTCGAGATCCATTTTAGCTGAACTTGGCCAAATTTCATCTTATTGTCTTTTTTTGTTTCATCGGGGTTAACGTCGTTTTTCAACTTTTTTCAGTTATATACGACGACCGGTTCACCTAACCAGTTTACCTGGACTGTATACTAACCAGTTTACCTGGACTGTATACTAACCAGTTTACCTGGACTGCATACTAACCAGTTTACCTGGACTGTATACTAACCAGTTTACCTGGACTGTATACTAACCAGCTCTAATTTACCGTTCCAAAGGAGCTGTCAACTTCTCCACACATGGAGGAAAATCAACATTTTTGTCAGATTTTCATAAAAGGGTATGACCAGCCGCGACAGGGATTTGAACCCGGATCGCCAGGATACAAGTCCAGCGCGCTAACCACTGGTCCACGGTCACGACCTTGTATATTTCTAACGTTTCATACAAAAGTAAATTAATGGAACATTTCCCTATACGTCATGAACACGATTAAAAATTTTTTCCAGGTATTGATTTATACTGATATCAAAATTAACTAAAATAATCAAACGATATATCAATAGATTTAAGAATAAATTACAAGACAGTGGGACTTTATAAACGTTTGCTTCTTCAAATATAAAATGCACACTAATCATTTCAATAAATGCACTTAAACAGTTACACGTGTCTTCTACGAGCGTCATTATTCGTGATATAAACTACAGTGTAACAGGATTTCAAAACTGTAATAGTTGCATTTTTTATTCGAGTTGTACCACAAAACACTATTTGCGTATCTATAAGCAAATAAACAATAGTTCGTATTTAATTGTTAAATGTACAGCTTATCTTATCAACACCATTTTGAGCAAAAATAAAATCACGAAGCGTAGGAATATTTTATTCAATTATTTAAGCGTTGAAGGTATTTGACACTAAGCCAACAAAACGATCCATTTACCATTTAGTGTATGGTATATACATTAATAAATTAGGTTTGTAATACAAATCCAATCAACTATTGTTTTAAAACTCAGGTTCAATATCATATTATACACACACACACGAGGTCATGTGTGGATCTAGTATGTAGCGACTGTCGGCTTATAGATAGCAACAGCCAGTTGTGATGTAATGTATGCATTTAACTGATTTTAGAAAACAATAAAATTAAAACCCGTATTAAACACCTTATTGTTTCTATTGACACATGGATACAAAGAAAGCTTTTTTTTCTTATATCCATTTACTTTGTATCTAATCATTTCATGGATTGTTACGAATTAATTTGCTATTATGAATCGTTCAGCTTCCCACATACTGTGGCAACCAGAACTAGTCAGTGCCTTCAGTTGTTTTATGTGGTGGAAGGGGGCGGGGTCTGTTTATCATGAGACTCTTGTATAATTAGAATAATTATCTTTGTATGACAGCGCAATTAAAAACAACATTTACAGGTATATGTAAGCTTCTGCAGTAATTTCAAAAATAAAAGGCTACAAATGTTACAAACTGTATCCCCTAGATTGTATTCATAAGACGGTAATTCAATATAAACCAGTCCATTTATATCCGCTCATATTGAATTCAATGAAATTATTAATATTCAATAAGAACAGTTCAAACCTCAGCCCCATTAGAACCGCCCGTGTATTTTAAGATACATTTTACGTACATTCAAGATTAAACAGGTGTTAAAATGTTTCAAATGTATTCAAATGATTCGATCTCTTTTTGTGTAATATAAAATGGCGGACGGATTCAATTAATATTCTAGGAGGAAAAACAGGGATTCATACAAAAACCAGTGCAATAATTAATTACATTACTATTATCAATTAATGCTAAAACAATCAAGATGACGCTGGGATATGAAGAAATGAAAAGGTAAGAGAAAGAATCGAGTTATGAAGAAGTATAGCAACAAAGATGTCGTACATACGAGCCTTGGTTACAAGAAACACGACAGTTGTTACTGTATTATTATTTTTGTTCAGTATAAAATATCTTCCTTTAGTACATATGTAACTATTTGAGATCATTGTGCCGAGGGAATATGTTCACATAGATCGAATATTGATATTGTTGACTTCAATAACGTGACTCACGTAAAACATGTTTCTTATACGTGACAGTAGGACCAGCTTTTCATTAATAAAAAAGGTCGGAGACTTAACATATGAGCTATAGTCCTGTGGCGTATTTTATAAAACATTATTTTTATAGAATAGCCTGATGAAGTATTTTTTGCACATATTTCATGACTGAACTGTGTTGAATTTTTCTCATAGCTGTGTGTACGTATATTCTTCAGCTTATAATTTTCTTAAGTTATAATATAACTTCAATATAAAAACTCCCTTCACCCGACTTTGGAGAAAACGCTAAAACTTGATTGTTCGTACTGAATGCATCTTATTGTGGCCGAGCAGCCAAACTTTGCTTTGTACAGATTAACTTTCCTAAAAAAAAGTAAACTGTCACATTACGTCAATGAAACTTTCAACAGAACGCTTTGTATATTTTCACCCCAACGTCGTATTCTGACGTCATGAAATAAACGGTAATATCACGTCATGACGTCAGTTTTCCTTGACTACGACGTCATATTTATCGAGACACGCAAGACTGCAATTTTTAGAGCTCTGACAAGAATAGTTGTGACTGAGGTAGATCAGTTTAAGGGTTGTTGAAATAAGGTCTGTCAGTAAGCCGGTCATGGGTATGAAAGATTTTATAGATTTGAGTGTAAATATGGAGGCTCATAAGAAAGGGTAAGATTATTAAGCTATTTGTGTACGCTTCATGAATACGTCATTATTATTCGTTTATTTATTTATTCATTTATTTATTTATTTATTTATTTATTTATTTATTTATTTATTTATTCATTTATTTATTTATTTATTTGATTATGTTAAGCAGGTAGTATATTGCAAAAAATACATATAGAGAGATAAGTTTTATCACTAAAACGACGTAAAATGAATAGATAATATATTGTAAACAAAGTTATTGCACTACTACAAATAAAACATAAACAAGGATGACATAAAAATGGATTATTTTTCCTTATTTCCATTGTGGTCCAATCAATCTAAAGAGTTTAAAATGTGATGTCTGTTCTTAAAATATAATCATAATAATGTTATTTAAATCGTTATTTATGGACACGGTGCTTCATGTTACTTCAAATAGTATAATACATTTAATTGTACGCGAGGTAAATTAGCATGTGATGCTGTTTTACAGATATCTACTTTATGTACATGTATTTTCTTTTTCTATCATAATGGCAACTGTTAATCAAGATGAACATTATGGTCAAGCGTGGAGGTAAAAAAGTGAAACTACCAGGTATCTCAGGCTACTCAATCCAGCCAGGAAAACCTGGCAGTGTGAAAATGTGCAATTTCAATTACAATATCATCTATTGTAACGCTATATATCTACATTATGAATAGGATTTCTCAGCAATTGGAATATCCTAAGTGCTATAAATTCATAATTCTTTACTCAAATAGTACATTATAAAGTAAAACGGCTCTATTAGATTACTATAATGTAAATCCTCGTTATCTCGAGGAGTCATCCGAACAGACTAGATGTTCAAGATTAATGTGATGTTCGTAATAGCGAGGTATTTGTTTGTTGGTTGAAAATTATACTCAACTAAGAACAAAACTTGACAGGAATTTAAATCTCCTCGTGATAAGTCGAGTGTTCGTGATATCGATGTTCGTAATAACGAGGTTTTGCTGTATTTGATATTAACGGCTCCGCTGTGTATGCACGGCATTGTGAGTATTGTTAGCCCGGGGTCAGGATATGGCTTGGACCTTTTCAATGTTACTTATCCACAGCATATCATCACAGTGTGACAGAACCACAACAGCTACCGTCAGACACAGTATGACTTAATACATGTATATTTTAATTTACAGAATGACCTTCTGGTCAAGATATGACCCTGTAGCACAACCAAAAGGAAATACAGACCACTGGACAAAAATGAAACAAAGGGTAAGAATACAGCACTCGACTCTCTTTACTAGACACATAGGGTTATCGCTCATAAATAAAGTCTTGTATATTTGCTTAGATCTCCAAACTTTGTATAAAAATATCAAAATATAAACGTACTTTCCATGGGTGAATGAAATGTACCGAGAATTAGCTTCCGTTATTGTAATAAATCTTTGTTGTGCCCGGGGTTGACTTTTATCGGCTCTACAGGGTCAAGGGAACACTGATTAAATAAATTAAGTTAAATGCGTTACACAATCAACGACTATATAAGAATTGTTAATAAGTCTTTGTTGCGGGATTAGATACATAAATTGTGTATACAATGTTGTATTGAATCAAGACTTAAAACAGACCCAGATATCACAGGTGTAGTAGGAAGAGGGAAAGCAAAGTACCCGATGCGAGGCTCGAACTAACGACCTCCTGCTTGCAGGTCAGATGCTCTACCAACTGAGCCAGTCTGGCTGGTACTATCACAAAAAATATTAACATGAATACCATATACAGTACTTATACATAGGTATTGGTACTAGATGTAACAGTGACCCAGATGGTCGTATGTCACTTGAGTAAAATGATGTTATGATTTCAGATCTATCAATAGTTTGATATTTTTTTATATTTAGATATTGTGACACAGTTAATTCATAGTTGCTCTATTTTCTCGCAGGCTGTACAGTTCCGTTCACTAGATAATCCAGGCAGCATTGGAGCACCGATTACATTAGGTAACAAAATGGAAGCCATGTCTCCCTCCATTTTAACAATATCAATGCTTTACATATATTTTAGAATATCTTAAATGATGTCTTGTCTTTCCCATTTACTTCTTGAGATAAGAATTCCCTTTTATACTGACAGATATCGATACTTTTAGATCAAATTCATTTTCAGTCCCGAGTAATTTGCAATAACGGACGACAAGTATTAATTAGAACACAAAGAAAGCGAAATAATCCACATAAATCGTATCAATGAGGATCGAAAGAATTTTTTAAGATCTGATCTTTTTAAATAAATTTAATGCATTTTTTTCAACCATGATACTATATGAAGCTGTACGCACGAAGTCAAGTAAGAAATCTGTTGAAGAGAATCGTCGTTTACTTGGACAAAGTTTCATACTTGATAACTTTAGATCTACTTTCTAAACATTCCTTCGTTGTCGATGCGCAATATTAAATATTTATTTTATGAACTTCAAATAAACTTAACAATGCTTATCAGAATGTATGATAGCAACTTGAATATAAAGCAAATGTGTTATACAATAAAACTAATGTTTTAACATTGTGTGTTATTGAGCAAATTAACTGGATGCTATAATCAATCGTTTTTTTAAGAAATCATGAGATTGTAATAGCTTTTTTGTTAAAAGTAAAGCTGTGCTTTCTTTTAAAAGACCTGTACAATAAAACCACGACATTAAGGAACACCTTTGGAACAAAAGAATCAGTTTTGATATTGATGGTATCTCATTCTGTAGTTGAGATATAGAAACAATTATTAAAAACGGTCCGAAAATAAGTGGACTTTATAATCAGATGGTTGTTAAGTGAGGTTTTACAGCAAAATTTAATGAATAACTTATTGACTCTTATTTTTCATGTTCTGCACATTCTCCGTTCAAATGGGTCACGTGGTATTTGGTTGGTTTTATGAATAAAAAGTGGTTTTGGAGAAATTGCACGATTGTTCTTCATAACAAATACTAATGTTCTGTATTGCATGCATGTTATTAATACATAGTCAGACATTCTTGATTACTATATTATCAGTACACGTATTTCTTACAATACGTCCCTACAGTAGACATGGTAATACTAATATTTTTTAGACAAATCTGATATTTTCGGAAGTATCAAGTGTCTGGCCATTAGACGCAAAACTGGATATTCATAGCTTAAAATTAAAACTCTACTAAGAAGCATTTTGTTGTACGTTCTAAAATTCTAATAATTTCTATTTTGCCTCTTCATCAGCAACGTATACATAATCCATCTTTAACAAATTCAACATAAAATCACATACGCTTGTATTAATCTGATATGTATATAATTATAACCATGAATTTAGATGAATTATTGTACACTTGTGGATTAATAATTTGTGTTGTAGCGGGGTTTTACGCTTAATTCTTTTGGTTGCTTTCACCTGTTTGTACGGCTTTCGTGTGAAGTGCAGTGTGACAAGAGAGTGGCTTCTTGGGTCAAGTGCCTGTATGGTAACGGTTGTCACGATTACCATACACAAAGAACATAACGCGCTATTATGCCGTTACAGATCCAAAAGTCACACGAGCGCCGTATGGACGAGTGAGTAAGTTACAAGATATGAATTTTGAGGATTTCGTTACAGACAGTTTACAGGGGGCAATACCAGGTAGTTACATGTACACACGACCCCGAGCTAGCGTAAGTAGAGAATCCACTAGGAGTGCATTCAACCAAAGGGCTAGAGAAGGCTTCCGTTATTGGCTTATTGAAAGACCAAAGCCGACAAGTTGTAAGTAATGCTCAATTAATTACGAATGCTATTGTTTGATTTCTGTTATATAATGTCACATCGGAACATTTGAATTTGATTGAACCAATCACAGAACACAGTTTATTGACTTGCGCACCGCACACATTTAGTATAAACATCTTGTACTGTCAGATTGAAGCATTTGTACATAAGTCAATAGAAATTGTATTCGCATGGATTTTTATAAAAATGGAGTAGGCCTAGTGAAGACGCTATGCTTAACTTGACCTTATAATTATTAGAGGTGATCTTTTAATCTTTAACATATTTTCAGAGAGGCAAAACAAATTTTCTCTATCATTTTCTAAATATCTGAGTATTGCTATGTTGTGCATATGCTGGTTCTAACACGGAACGCTATATCTATTAGGGAGACAACTGAGCATAAAATGCTTTAGCAAATTAACAGCATTTGTCTCCATTTAATGTTAACAGGTTCCCGTTCACTCTGTCTGTACAGAGGCCTTTGGTGCGCTTCAACACAGAACGGGAACCAGTTTACATTTAATTTAGATGTCTTGATTGAAGGGAGGCAAATGCGTAATATATTGCTTAAACTGGTACCCGTTCCAAGTTGCAATGTACCAAAGACAACCACAGTCAGCGGGTACCAGTTTATATCTTGCTTTAAACTGGTTCCCGTTGACTCTACATGCACAGAGACACTGCAAGTGGAAAGGGAACCAGTTTAATTGGAACGTTGGCTCGGACTGTTAAGGCTTTGGAAGGCTTTGGAATATGGAAATAATAGTTATAGTGTGGTGCAGGATCAAGGTAAAAAGTGTACAAGCGTACAACAGTACGTAATGAATTTGATTTCAAATAACTCGTACACAAACAAAAATTGAATCGAACAGAAACTTGTTACTATGATGGATCGTAAAAGTATTTAGAAGAGCATGACAGAATTACGCAGTTTTACATAATTACTACACAGTTAATTTATCACTAACGAATTTATTTAAGCAACTGTATACATACGCTGACTTTACAGATTATATCATTCCTTTGGAGATAGTTAAAATGGTTCATGTTTTGAGAGGTTCCGACAGGGTAACCTCTCCGTATTATGTACAGGGGGTCCGATAGGGTCATACGTAACAATTGCGCTTATCAGATTTTCATCCTAGCAGATCATCGATCTATGTTAGGTGCTGATAAATTTACTAAGTTCGAATCGGCAACAATCGGCTGTTTTCCGAATTCTACCGACAGTTGAATAGGAATTTAGGTCCCAGGGTATTCTTATCAGGGTAATAAATCACGATCAATATATCCAGCACTCGGATAAATGATACAGCGATACTTTGAACTGACCATTTGTGTTTTATATCTAAAATCTAAAATGTCTATTGCTGAGGTGACAGATTTTAAGTGTAAAATGTTTCCGAATGACTGCTTGTTATTGTCATTTTCTATTTTGTTCCTAGGTTTTCTGTTTGTTATATAATACCTGAGGTGGGAATTGACTGTATACATACATAATAGACCTGGAATAAAGACATAATGGTTTAAGATAATACAGCTTTCCAACCGTATTTATTATTTGTTTATCTCTTAATGTTTACAGTAAATGTAGCATAGTATTTGGCAATCCATCATTTCAGAAATTTTGAATTCTTAAGACTTTATCGTAAGTTAAAATGATAAAATTTTATAGTTAATATATTTATTTATTTACATTGTATTTATATATATATTATACATATATTGTATTGTCTTAAAATCTCATAGACATGAGGCCGTTTGTTTCTCCCTATTACTCCTGTATAGATGTATAAAAAAATACTCATTATGTAGCAGATATAAAAAAACACTCATACAATGATTACATGATTCAACAGTAAGAACAGCCCCTAGTACCACCCTCCGCTAGGTGCCTCTCTCCCATTTCCCTTCCCCTTCCTCTCCCCTACCCTCTCCCTTGTCCCTCCTACTTATGGCTTAAATCGATAACATCGATTCATCCGATCTTAAAGCAATCCTTCCACTAATCACAATCAGAAAAAACAGAGATCTTATCACCGTGGTACAATATACGGTTTTATTACCACTAATTAGCACGATCAAAAATCGATTCGGTCCGAGTTTATCCGGTAATTTTCGTAATTATCCGTGAGACAGGCGAACTTAAAAGTAAAATGATACTTACTTTATTAAACTCAAAATTCCCTCCCCTAAATTTTATCTAATATTTAATTATATAACATCATTGGATTGCTCGATAAATGAATTATAACGCACGGGTGGGACATTTTTTGTCAGATTTGGGAAAAACGGACTTAAATCAGACTTTTTCAGAAATTTTCATAGTAAAAGGAGTAATTGTCTTTCAGTACTAATTCCCCCGACAAAATATCAAAATAAAATAAATATTTTTGCATATAAATACAGCTGAATAATTAAAATTAATGAATATGATGGGACATTTTTTGTAGAATGATTAATAAAAAAGATATTAAACAAAATATCCATTACTCCTCCTATATTCTATAGCGCCGATTTAAGCGTTAAGCGCTTATCTGATAAGCGACATTGTTCCACATGACCCTCTCAGCTTTATGTACGGGGGGTTCCGATACCCGCTGAACTATTCTATTACTTTATTCATTTTCAGTCTGGAAATATTCATTCGCTGACACTCGAATAATGCCTCGAGCACGGGTTTTCGTGCCCAAATAGGTAGCATATAATTTAATGATAACATAGATTTTTGTAGATATTTACTCGCCAGATGGTAACGGGATGCTTCAACGATGTGTGATGTCTTTTTGTACATTTAATAGACGTGCTTATTCAGATTGTTGCATGTTTAGTTTATTTGTTTAACAAGATGTGGTAAATTTGTTAGTTTGTCGATTTCTGGAGATTTATTCAATAATCTTGTTTATTAGCTATTTTTCAGATGTTCGTTGAGATAAGTTAAAAAAGTAATTAAAATAACTATAGAAAAATCAGCTTGTATGGGTTAAGGAAACTTATTATAATTACATGATCGGGGAAGACAAAGTTTTCTGTCGTAGATTACCTTTTGTTACTAGAAATTTCTTAAATAATCCTATCCCTTTCTTCTAAACATTAGGCTAGCTTGTATATTTAGAATTTACAATAGCTTGACTTTTGTTCGAAGAAATCTGTATGTCTCAACAATGTGCTCACGAAATCATGTGATATCTTTTTTATCATGCAATATTTGTTTTATTTCGCTTTATGGCGAGTGTTAGTAAGTATTTCAATACGCTTACAGAAATGACCAAGTTAAAATTGTGTGAATGTATAATTAATCATATACAGTCAAACCTTAGTTAACGGTCACACGTGGGTAAAACATTAAATGAACGATGTTCACTTTTAATAAGACATTTATCGATAAGACAGAACAATTAAAACCTCTGAATAAAGGTCAACTGTGTCTACAGGTCGTTTGTTTTCTCTCCCACCAGTGGGCTCTGTTTACAGGTTTGACTGTATGTTATATTGTCTAAGTGTAGTTAACATCATGAAATATAACATAATGAATTATTTCCATGTTTACATAATCAAGATCCATGATCATTTTATGTCCGGATTCAAAACTTTTCTCCACCAATTATTTAACATTTAAGCAAACCATGACACAACTACTACATGTATTATAAAAACAAATGGATAAAAACATAAACTTTCATGGTGAAATTGCGGCTGCAGACATTCGTGTTTTAATCCATAAATTATTATTTAGGGTCAAAATGCCCCCGGCCCCTGTGGATATGAGATAAAGCCAGTTTCAACCTTCATTTCATGGTTTATGTCCCATAGTAAAATAATAATACAACACTATAATTGGCATGTGAACTTCGACCTTTCTGGAAAAATGTTAAGAATCTGGAGATGAAATTTTTGGTGTAAGATTTTGTATTCCTCTGATGATTTTTGCATGGTCATGTATACAGATAGTAAAAAATAATTCTATATGTTTTATAGTGCTCATTCATTAGTACATATGTGCTCATCAAAATAGTAAACAGAGTTTAGAGTACTAACCAGGATTCCGTTGTTTGTGATATACAGTCAACCCTGTGAAAAAGGCCACGCTTGGAAAAGACAAAATGTGGCCTTTATTGACAGATGGTCTTTATTCAGAGGTCGGTTTGTTCAAAATAATCAGTGACGGTGTTTCAAAGATTGGCCTTTATTCACAGGGTGGTCTTCATTCGGAGGTGGCCGCGAACACAGGTTTGACTGTACATGTACTGTATTTATTTGTGTTGTCAGTATTATTTAAAGGTGCAGAACTTATTTTAGTATGTTTTCTTTCACTTGTGGCTATACTTTAGTCTATAACTATCTAAAATAAACTTCATTCCTCAACATGACAACTGAAAGTAGAGACCATCTTACAGACATCAACTTTGAAGAACTTTGTGACGAAATATCTTATTTCAAGTTATCTGAAATACGTTGATTATTTTTTTTTTAAAAAGAAACGGTTTTGCTGAACGAATACCTTTTCTAATGAATAAATCAAATTATGTTTATACATAAAGAGTTCTGTAGCTTTAATATTCATCCTTTGACATTGCTGTCGAAAACAAACAAAAATACACGTATATATGTATGTAAATTATAATATACATCTGTACAACATACGTATTTGTACTCATTGTTAAATTAAATAACATCATAACATCAGTGTTCAAATATAACAATTATTTTAACACAGTGAAGCACTTGATACTCTCCCTATGTTTTTACATACATTTTGTAACATGAAATTATTATCTTTCATATTTATAAAACTGTATCCACTAAAAATTGAAATTTCTGTTCATTAAACAAAGCTACTGCCTGTATACGTCGTAAATCAATTTACGTCAACTTTGAACTAGAAATGTTTGGAATAAAGTAAAATAAAATATGTCGCCATGTTTTTTTCTGTTTGATATCGATATTTTTCATACACAAATTCAAGGTTTATATTGAGAAGTTTAGGAACCAGTCTAAGAACTGCTGCATATGATTGTATGTTCATGATTTAGATAAAAAAATGACAGTCCTACATACAGACTGGTCCCCAAATTCAGGTTACAGCATTTACAGACATTATTTTACTTAACTGATAGTGTTTTTATGTTTTTCTTTCAGTTGGAAAGTATGGATTAGGATCATACAAAACGGTGTTGGGAGTCGGCAACGCTCCTAGAACTTAAGCTCAAACTGTAATCGGACGTTTTTCTCTGTGAAGAAACCATGAATTTTATTTACATACAGTATTAATATAAATATTTAAGAGTATTTTTTGTTATAAATTAACGTATCTAGACAAATTGTTGATTTTTTATTCCATTATATAATCAGTAATTGATTTCTTGAATTTAATTAAAAAATATTTGTAATCTCCAATATTGAGTTTGTTAAGTTACTGTTCTTGTTTGTTTAATTGAACCACGGTGGGTAGAGGGTGTTTAAAATAGTAAAATGTTTTTTTTTCTTTTTGTATATATCTGTTTTCCACGAAAGCATTCACTGACCGAACTATTATAATAAAAGGCATTTAGTACTTACAGCAGTTTTCTTGATATTCATTACATCTGTGGGTTAAATCAGTTCATCTACTGGTGTATCATCATAGTCGTCTTTAATTACACACACGTTATCGTCAATTCTCATGGTGGCGGTACACAATCATGACGTGAATGTTTCTACTGGTGGCTTTGGCTCTGTAGTTGAAATGTACATGAAATCGGTGCATCTGAAATAAAATGTGAAATGACAAAGTTTTTTGCTTAGGCGTATGCTGCCACATCATAATGTGTGTAACATTTTGACGTCAGGCGTAAAAATGTTTGCTTCTGGTTACATGCTCGTTAAAAATAGGCTAGAATGGTAAGGAATGTTTGGAGATTTTTTTTGTTATTCTTGAAAGCCGCTGTTGTGCGGAAAGGTAAAAAAATGAGGCAGTGGATGTACCGTTCCTCGGGTCTAATAAAGGTGAAAATTAGGGTAGGTTAGGAAACCAAAAAGAAACATTATCACGCTTTAAGTTCACGAAGACTGTAAATGATGTGTTATAAGTGGAAAGATATCTTAATCGACAGAAGTGTTTTCTCACTCTTTATTTCAATTACCGGTTTTTCATCAGCCAGATTTAATGATACCGCAATTGTGCATTTTCAGGCGGGACAACAAGCCAAAAATTTGACAACAAATTCTGGATAAGTTGACCTTTCCTATGAAAAGACAATCGTTAAATTGATCATTACGTTATCTCAAAACAGGATTACGCATAATGATGATAGCAAATTACAGCGATAAACATGCCAAAAAAATTAAGAAAACCAACGCGTAGATCATAGAATGCATTTTTGCGTTTATACCACAAATCGCCTTAATGAGATACACGTCACCACACACAAATAAAAGAATTAAATCCTTCTACAACAACAGAATTGAAGCTGCCAAACTATTGAACTATTATAGGCTGTCTAGGTAAAACAGTTTTAAAATGAACCAGTCAGCGGAATAGAATGAAATGCTGATTTTCCTATTTTGTCTCATGACTGCGGAACTGACCGTTTCGCGCATTCAAAGGCAAAAAATCCCTAATTCTGTACAGTTAAGTACTAATTACGATCATTATGAAATATGAAATATTCACTCTCCGCAACCTGAACAACAAACATAAGAGAACTGTTAATCTGTGGTCAAGCTGGTTCGAAAATCAGACACATGTTTTTTCGTACTAACTAAGCACACACATGTTTTCACCTACGACCATTTTCTTCCATCGCGTATTCAACAAGGACGATTTTATCAGTGCCAGACGGATTCGATCAACGTAAAACCTTCTGAAGCAACAGAAAAGAAGACCTATGTGTCATCAAGAAGGTGCTGGTAAGTTGAAATTCGCAGAAAATAATGCCTCCTAGAAAAAAAGAAGTTGCTCCGAATTGAGTTTATCTCAATTTTGGTCTAATTTATTCACATGTATATGATTTTCTACGCTTATCTGATCTATATAGAATGTTGTATTTACGACTGGGGTATAAACTTTCTGCTGATAAATTGAGAAACACAATTGGCTTCAGTATGAAAATAATGGCCGCTTACTTTTCCTCCAATCAATCGTTTCGCGTCATTGCGATATGAACAGGAAGCGACCATAAATAGAGGTATAAACAAGTCAACCTCACAATTAGATTGTTGACAACAGTTTAATACACGATTGGCTGCTGTATAAAAACAGAGTTTACAATCGGGAGTGGAAGCGGTTGATTGAGACCGTCAACATAACAAACAAACTAGCTTTTACTTGTGATTTACAACCAGCCACAACTAAATAGACGATAAAATAACACGTATGTGGTTAGCATGGCATTTATACCAATGCGGCTGGCTTACATTATGAACCATAGTTCGATCGAACTAATACAACACAATTATGAGCATAAACACCGGGGATTGATCTCAGAACGTTTATAGGCTTAAAAATAAAAAAAAACACAAATGACAAACACTTCTAGATGTATACAGGTACTCAGTCCTGGAGAGGAGTGTAAACGTTGAATAAAGTCACGACAATTTTCAAATACAAACTGTTCTAAATCAGAATGGAGAGTACGATATTGGCTGATATGTAATTTTAGGCGTTCAGGTTTTTAGAGTTTGGGTTCATATAATGAAGAACTACAGAACGTGTAAGAAAAATCAATTTGGGAAATTATTTCAGCGTGTATAATTTATACACCTTATATCCTTATAAGGAAGTACGTGTAATACGTGATGGAGTTTAAACATAAAGCTAATTCAAAGCAGTGAATAGTCACGGGTTAATTTTAATAAAACTTACACCTTGCTAGCTGATTTAAAACTTCCGCTTTAAACACGTTAGTACAGCGTATCTATTTCAAAATATATATTTTTTGTACTTAATTTTGTGTCCGGTTTTTACGCATGTATTTCAAAACAAAATTGATTCAATGCAAGGAAGTCGATGAAATTGTACAATTTAAAGAGTGATCAAAAATGGAATTACGCACAGTGATAAAATGTTTACTATTAGTGTTCATCCTGTCAACAAAAGGTATTATTTTCTTATCCTTTCAGATATCAATGGCGTCCAAGATGGCTGACAATTTTACAGGACAAATAATGTAAATGTATAATTTGTCGGAAACGGTTAAAATCGATTTTGATACGAACATTATTATTCTTTGATTTTATTGCAATGTTTTCAATTTTCATTGTACAGTATTATAGCCAGTCGATTAATCAAGGCAATTCATATACATGTAATTTATCGTAAAACGATTTTGTCGAGGAAGCTATGTAGTCAAGGCGTCTGTATTGGTCAGAATTTTAGTGTTGATGTCACCGGTAATCAACTGTCGAGTACGGGATATTTTGATTCATATACAACAATACAAGTTTTAGAGGTAGGGTGTCTATAACTCGGGAAAGTAATACTCGAATAAAGGAAAACTTCTCAATAAAACAAATGAAAATAAATTTTTGAAACGTCAATAAATATTGCAGTAAAATAATAGCTGTAAACAGTATTGGTTACCATTGAAGTATACAAAAAGTAAGATTAATAAGCACTAATCAAATATTATTTTTATCATTCACACTGTGTTCTAATTTTGACATTTATTGAAGTACTTAGATTATTTAAAGATGAAAAGAAATTATAACATAGAAGTAAATTAAATTACCCTCAATTTTTTTATAAAAATACAAAAACAAGAACATCTTTTGATGCAGAATTTGGATATAGCGTAGTGGTAGAAAAACGTGCGGATAAGTGACGTATACATGAAATTTATGGTGTTGTGAGTATGACTAATGGAAGTTTATTGGAATAAGAGTTAATTACTGGTTATCTATCCTGATTAATGTGATTAATTGATTATACATATTACTGTTATATCATCACTAGAACTACTCGCTACTGGAATTACTTATGGCATTGACAAATGTACGCAAATTTATGACAGTTTGTCAACATTGCAACTCAATATACATGTAATGAGATGTAGATAAAAAAGACCTACTTGCCTTTTATGTTAGTTCACGACACACAACTGACAATATCAAAAACGCAATCATTTCAGTTCTAAAGTCGTCATCTAAGGCAATAGATGCAGGTAGTACACCGAGCATTTCAAGTACAGAATCAAGTACAAGTAAAGGCAAACCAGCAACAGAGGAGGACAAAAAAGAACAAGAGATAGAAAATGCTGAATCTGAATCGGAAACAGAACCTGAAAATGAAGCAGAACCTGTAAATGAACCCGGTAACGAAAATTCTGACACTGAACCAGAAACAGAATCCGAGCATGGAGGAGAACCAATTGATGAAACAGTTGATGGGGACACCGAAAATGAACCTGAAACAGAGCCAACTGGAGAGAATGCCGAAAATGCTAAGTCTGAACCGGAAACAGAACCAGAACATGAAGCAGAACCGACTGGGGAAGAGAACACTGTGTCTGAGACCGAAGCAGATCCCGAAAATGAAGCAGAACCTGTAAATGAACCCGAAAACGAAAATTCTGACACGGAACCAGAAACAGAATCCGAACATGGAGGAGAACCAATTGATGAACCATTTGATGGAGACACCGGAACAGAGCCCGAAACAGAGCCAGAAAATGAAGCAGAGCCAACTGGAGAGAATGCCGAAAATGCTAAGTCTGAACCGGAAACAGAACCAGAACACGAAGCAGAACCGACTGGAGAAAAGAACACTGGGTCTGAGTCCGAAACAGAACCCGAAAATGAAGCAGAACCTGTAAATGAACCCGAAAACGAAAATTCTGACACGGAACCGGAAACAGAATCCGAACATGGAGGAGAACCAATTGATGAACCATTTGATGGAGACACCGGAACAGAGCCCGAAACAGAGCCAGAAAATGAAGCAGAGCCAACTGAAGAGAATGCCGAAAATGCTAAGTCTGAACCGGAAACAGAACCAGAACACGAAGCAGAACCGACTCGAGAAGAGAACACTGGGTCTGAGTCCGAAACAGAACCCGAAAATGAAGCAGAACCTGTAAATGAACCCGAAAACGAAAACTCTGACACGGAACCAGAAACAGAATCCGAACGTGGAGGAGAACCAATTGATGAACCATTTGATGGAGACACCGGAACAGAGCCCGAAACAGAGCCAGAAAATGAAGCAGAGCCAACTGAAGAGAATGCCGAAAATGCTAAGTCTGAACCGGAAACAGAACCAGAACACGAAGCAGAACCGACTCGAGAAGAGAACACTGGGTCTGAGTCCGAAACAGAACCCGAAAATGAAGCAGAACCTGTAAATGAACCCGAAAACGAAAATTCTGACTCGGAACCGGAAACAGAATCCGAACATGGAGGAGAACCAATTGATGAACCATTTGATGGAGACACTGGAACTGAGCCCGAAACAGAGCCAGAAAATGAAGCAGTGCCAACAGGAGAGAAAGATGAACCAGAGCCCACTAATGAGAACGGCGGAGTTCCAGAAACGAACGGGTTTGCCCCAGGTAGTTATCCAGACTTTGACATAACTGGTCAATATCCAGAACATGGATTTGCGTACGAACAATATCCTTACTATGATTATTATTATGAATATGTTGAGTATGCTGAGACAAAAACAGAAAGTGAAGAAAAAGGCGAACATAAAGAACAAAAGAACAAAGGACATTACAGAGATTATTACAAGAAGCATAAAGGTAAACTTACTGATTCGTTTTCTTATTGTAACTTATAATACAATGTAATAACTTTTTTTGAAAATAAAGATATAAGTACTGGACTTGTTGCAGTCCAGTTGTAGTATTGCCTATTTCAATAAAACATGTGTACATGTACAAACCTACGATATACTTTGTTACTGAATATTAGTACATTTGTAGTAGTGCTTAAATCTAGTATTGCCTATTTCAATAAAACATGTGTACATGTACAAACCTACGATATACTTTGTTACTGAATATTAGTACATTTGTAGTAGTGCTTAAATCTAGTATTGCCTATTTCAATAAAACATGTGTACATGTACAAACCTACGATATACTTTGTTACTGAATATTAGTACATTTGTAGTAGTGCTTAAATCTAAAGATATCGACGAAAAAAATTATAATGATACATTAACAAATTTATACATGTCCCTCATGAGAAACGTATCATACAAATCTTCAGACATTGAGAATAAAGCCAGAAAGCAGAAGAACATTTTGATGTATACAATGGTGTGTGCTGGTTCACTGCTGGCAGTTCTGTGTGTGATTCTGGTAGTGCTAGTTATAAGAGGGTATGAATTAAGCAACGTTCAATATTATGTACTCAAGTCGCTCTCTGTGTTGACATATACAATACAAAATGTACATACATAGTTATATTTGTATTTAACTATTATGGAAACAGTTTTGTGAAATTAAAGTGATATACATGAACATGTCATCGCTGTGGATTTCACAAAACAATTTGACAATCAATGTTTTACATACAAATACTGAAATTGTTCCACTTTATGTTTCCAACAATTTATAATGTAAGAATGTTGACTATTGATCGAAGCTCAAAAGATACTTATCCTCCACCTTCATGTGATGAAATCGAAGGAATTATACTTGTAGCTAAACCATAAATAGTAGTGGTTGGTAGCCATGGAACGGTTTTGGTTGGTAACCATGGAATAGTTTTTATTGTTAACAAATGAATACTGCTGGCTAGTACTCAAGGAATAGTGCGGGTTCTAGCAAAATACAGTCGTATTCAACAAAAGAAATGTTGAAAAACGACATGAGAATCACAGCCGAGGTGGTATGGATTTAAGCGATGCATGTATTTTGGGTGGTATCTGAACATGATGCATAATTATCCGGTCATAAAAGGATTAAAGCAAGTAAAGAAGAATGTGTAGAAATAATAAATGATATTATTGTAATTCCAGGGCCCAAAGAAGTGGAAGATACGTATTTATAAGGTCAAAGAGGAACATAGTGGTGAATTCGAAATCAGATTGTGTGAAGATCGATATTTTATCTGGCGCCATGCTTAGTGGAAAGGGCTTTCAAAAGGGTGATCCGTATACATAAAAAGGCACAGAAGAACAATTGTTTTTATCTTTATCTTATTTTTGTTACCTGACACATTTCGATGTAGTTGATTAGTGAATCATTTCTAGCAAAACTACAATATAAACACTTTGAGAGGTCAGAATAATATTGCATAAATGAATGATTCCTACTGGTAATTTAGCGCAGCATGTTCTGATGCATGATTGGTGGATTGCGCATGTCAGCTTCCAGATATGTTTGTCCTCAGAGGTTCAATGACATTCGTTTTAATTAAATTTTATAAAATGTTTTGTATATAATTTCATTTTATGTATTTAATTTCAAACGAGTAAAGAGGCTATCATTATTATGTTTTAATGCAACCCTTATTTTTACAATACTACAATTATTTTTTTTACAATCTTACGACTATTTTAAACATTTTATTCATCATCAAATTTCGATAAATCTAATTGAAAGATGTAAAGTGATTAGTCAAAGTTTATAAGACAGACCAAACCCAAGTTAACGACATTTACAAAATGTGCAATACAGCTCTTAAAAAAGTGATCAGTAACAAATCAAGAATACGTATATTTACTACTACATGTATTATGACACAAAAAGCAACATGTAAAGTCTGATTCGTAGAATAAATGTAATTGATATGAATGCAGACCAGAGTATTTAGTATCCGCCGAAAGCAAATCAGCCACTTCCGCATTTCTCTTCACACTGCTCGCGTGTTAGGAAGTTATTAGCATTAGCCCCACATCCACCATATATAAAGTGCCGACAACTTCCGGTCCCACTTTTGTAGTAAAAGCGTGGAAATGCTGCTCTACAGAATCCAGTTTTTTTACGAGCTAGGCAGCCACATGTCTTCAAGCATTCGTCTTTTGTGTTAAAGTTGTTACCATTTGATTGAATTCCGCCCCAATTGAACTTTTCACAAAGTTCAGTAGCTCTGTTAAAATAATAACTGGTTATTGAAGGCACACCAGGGCCTACTTCTTTCTCCAATGAACAAACTGTAACAAGAAGGGAATAAATTTAATTACGGGATTCATTATTTCCGTTGATCTACGAAGCCTGTCAACACCCAACTCTTCTATCTGTTAGGTGTGTGTGTGTGTGTGTGTGTGTGCGTGTGCGTGCGTGCGTGCGTGCGTGTGTGTGTGTGTGTGTTGTTGTTGGCACTGTGCCATTGTATAGGCTGACAGTGTGGTGCAAAAATAAGTTTTACATTCTGAGCTCTAACCTCACAACCAAAATACTAGAAAAGTAAGTAAATCAAACGGACGTGGTTTGTTTTCAAATAGACTAATGATTGTGCATGTAATTCATGAACAACAAACGTTCACAATTGTTATATGAGCGTACATTCCTTACGCAACGAGGCATAAATACAGACGAAGGTATAACTGTGACCTTTGATATAACATCAAACAATAATTAATTATCTGTAGTATAAGAAAATCTGTTTATAAAAATCATGAAACTAATACATACAATTGGGATTGTTTTTAGGGTTCATCTATATTAAATTCGGAATTTTGAAACAGCTTTTGACAATGCTCACTTCAATCATTACATTCAAGAAGCAGTGAAAAATAATTCGTTTAAATAGTTTTTTCTACATCGAATTATGTATTTTAAATTCACAAAGTCATGTGTATCTCTTTTACTGTCATCTAATGATCATTTTTGTATCAATCAAAAGTATACCACTCACCATTTACAGCATCAACATAAATACAAAATAATAAGACGATGAAACACAAGTAAAATCTCGCCATGTCTTCCTTGTCTCCTCTTCTCTTGAATGATGTACACAATGCAGCACGCTTGACTTATATAGACAATATAACCAATAAAAATCATGATTACAGTTTATCAACAATTAATACACGTATTTTGTAATTTGTCACGTGTCCTCATCTTTTTTATACTATCCTATTGGAGATTTATTTATGGAGTTCACGCGCGTCATTAAAAACTGTTGTATTTGTGATTATGCAGACAGGATACCAGCATTGTGTCTCTTAACATTAACGAAAACATTATTTACGAACAACGTAAGTTAATTAATGATAAACAAGCCGCGATTAATAACTACATACTCGTGGAAAATTTGCTTTTCTGGGAGAACAATCAAATTTTTATTTGGGATCCAATTTTATGCCTTAAGCTTTTTGTTGCTACAGTAAATCCTCGATGTAAATACCATCTTTTGGACGATATAAATATACATGAATATTGAGGTCGTTGCTTAGTGAGGTTACGGAAGACGTAACCCACGTTACCAAAACGTTATGACATAAATAACATTTTCATGATGAACAGATATATTTGTCATTGTTTACGACAGCAATAATATTCCTTTCATGGGACATAATATAAATGTACATATTTTAACTTTTTACAGTCAAACATATAAACAAAGGCCACCCTTGGGAAAGACAAAATGTGGCCTTTATTCACAGATGGAATTTATTCGGAGGTCAGTTTGTTGGAAATAATCAGTGACGGTTTTTCAAAGAATGGCCTTTATTCACAGGTGGTCTTTATTTGGAAGTTACCGCAAACACAGGTGTGACTGTACTTATTATTGAAAGAAAAAACGCTATTATAGTGTATAAGCATGATAATCGGAGGAGTAACATCGCAATAATACGGTAAATTATTGGTGCATGTATTATGTCAAAAAAATAGGCCAAAACACACTGTGATAGCATTTTGACACTGCTTTTAGTATAACATAATCAGACTAAAATCTTTATTAATTTTTTAATCGAGTCAGTTGGCAACAATTTACTCCCTATATTTATATATATATATGTTTATAGATATATAAATGGGGAGTAAATATATATATATATATATGACTTATATATAAATAGCCATCCATACCATCCTGATGTACAGGATATCCTTTAGCGGAACATGTTTATGATGTATGTAGATTTACACATACAGTCAAGTCTGTGTTTGTGGCCATCTCCGAATGAAGACCACCCTGTGAATAAAGGCCACCGTCACTAATTATTTAGAACATACTGATCTCTGAATAAAGGTCATCTGTCAATAAAGGCCACATTTTGTTTTTCCTAAGGGGAATCTTTGTTCACAGGTTTGACTGTAGTTCATGCTCATATAAGTGGAAAATAATAAATCAAACCACATTACAGATTTTTGTAAAGTAAATATCACTCACAAATGTTGACGTAATGATCATTGGAAGTAAACTGGTATCAGACTGAGTCAGACACAAGAAAACAGTTATGGGATATGAATGGAGCTTGCTCTCTCGGTAGTACATATCCTATGTGAACAATGCATCCTGTTAAAATCTTCCATTCTGTTTTACAATATCATATAGTATATTATGAAAATTGCTGATGAAATGCACCATTTGGTACACAACTGTAACTATGAGATTTGTTTTTAAAAGCGTGTTATTTGGTTTACAAAATATTTCAACCAATTTAAATCGCTGGTTGTTCTTTACCTTGTGCATAATACGATTTAGATTTTTTTTCTTTGAATATTAATGAGTAAATAAATAACCTTTACTAAAATAGCCCAGATTGACGATTAATTCATTTTGCGATATATGATAACATTTTTTCTCTTTTTATTTAAGTTTATTGGATCCAAATCAATATACAGTAAACGTAATACAAATGTGTTAAACGGAATTTATGTAACGTAGAATCTATGTAACGCAGCTCTTGGAAAGGGATCAGTAAGAAATCAAGAATATTTATCTTTGTTTGTATTATCACACAAAAAGAAGCCTGTCAAGTCTGATTGTCATCCGTTTAATGCGTTAAATTGATTTGTTCAGAATGAGAATATTTAGTATGAGCCTGAAACAAATCTGAAAGGTCCACACGTCATTTGGCATGCTCTGCGTGTTAGAAAGTTATTAGCATTAGCCCCACATCCACCATATATAAATTGCTGACAACTTCCGCTTCGGCTGTCGTAGTAGTAGCGGTAAAAGAGTGCTCTACAGAATCCAGTTTTTTTCGGAGCTTGACAGATGCATTTTCTTGCGCATTCGCGTTTTGTAGCAAAGTTGTTAGCATTTGGTTGAACTCCGCCCCATAAGAACTTTTCACAAAGACGGGTCACCTGGTCAAAATAATATCTTGTAATAGCTGCTCGACCAGGGCCTACTTTTTTCGGCAATGAACAAACTGAATAAGAAGAGATACATGAATAATAATGTAATTACATGATTCATTCGGTTCATTTCTGTTGATCTATCGAGTCTGTTAACACCAAACCCTTGTACTTGTCAAGTGTGTTTGTTTAGGACTAAGTCATAGAAAGACGGACTGTGATGTAAATACGTTGATACAGACAACAAACTTTATCATAATACATCGGCGGCGTACAAAAAATAATTTCCATAGTGTTACAGTTATAATTTACCGTAAATGCACGTAGTACAAAATGTATTGTGAGCTCTAAAACCAATACCATAAATAAGCAACCAAACGGATTTATTTTAAATCTCTATCATTACCGTTAGTTTTCAAATTTCAAGGGACGGATCGACAGCACTTTAAATGAGATCCATTTTCAAATAGATTGATGATGGTACATGTAATTAATGAGCAAAAAAAATACCATCGTGCTTTATGAGTCTACATTCCTTATAAAATGAGGCATAAAAACGAATCATTTCAGTATAACTCCTTACGTTCGTGACATAAAGAATAAGAGCAAACATTAATCTAAACTCATTATTTGTAGTGTAAGAAAATCTCTAATTCATACAATTAGAATCGCTTTAACGGTTCGTATAGAACAAATTCGGAATTTTAGAACACTTCTAGCAACGCTCACTTCAATTATTACATTAAAGTAACGGCGAAAAATAAATCGTTTTAACGGTTTTTTCTACATGAAATTATGCATAAAAGTCATACATATGTCTTTTGCTATCATCAAATGATCATTTTTTCTGCATTAATCAAAATTGTATAACTCACTATTTACTCTTCGTCCAGCATCAACATAAATACAAAATAATAAGACGATGAAACACAAGTAAAACCTCGCCATGTCTTCCTTGTCTCCTCTTATCTTGAATGCTGTACACAATGCAGCACGCTTGACTTATATAGACAATATAACCAATGAAAATCAAGATCACATTTGAATAACAATTAATACACGTATTTTGTAATTTGTCACGTATCCTCATCTTATTTTACATGCTACTGAAGAATAATGTTTGAAGTTCACGTGCGTCATAAATTACTGTTGTACATGTAATTATGCAAATAGGATACTAGTATTTACCTCTGTTCACATTTACAAAGACACAGTATCATTAATCTACATTTTATGTCAATTAAGGATAAACAAGCCGCGATTGATCACTACATACATGTATACGTATTCGTCGAAAATTTGCTATCAAATATTTACTTTTTATGTTCTTATTTTTACTTTTTTATCCTATTTCGTATCTTAAGTTTAAATCCTCTGTGTAAAGACAATATAAATTAGTCTGAGTATTGAGGCAGTCGCTCAGGGAGGTTTTGCTACACGTTTTTTGACTCTATATAAATAAAACTTAGGTGCGTTTCGGAAGACGTTGATGTATTAAACACGTACCGCAAACAGTTTTTACACATACGTAACGAAAAGGTTATGACGGAAATAACAATTGTATGAATATTTTCATGAATACCAGACATATTTATCATCGCTTCTTACTGCAATAATATACCTTTCATCGTACATACTAGTATTTGTAATAGAACATATTTCAAGGGAACATCTATTCATAAGAAACGCCAATAGAGTGTACGATCCTGATAGCCGGATGAGCAAACGCGCTAACCTTACACAGAAACATAGAAACAACCACAGTAAAACATTGATATTATGTCAAAACAAATAAGGCCAGAAACATTGTCTAAACATAAATATGGTCTCATTATTGTGGTCTGGATTGTAAGATTTTGCTGTAAGTATATCTTTGTGGTTTTACTGAGAGCAAAAGTCGTATAACAACTAAACAAGTAACAATAATAAAATCAATAAATCAATATACAATGTAAAGATCAATAAATCAATACAAACCTTAATCAATAAATCAATAAACGATATTAATCAATCAATAACTTGCGCCAAAATGAGTCATACATTGTCCACTAGAGGCAAAGTGATGCTATTTTGACACTGTTCTGTGGAGCCAAATATGTTACAAATTGAATTTGTAACACAATTAAAAATATTTGACTGAATATATCACGCGCGTCATATATTCGGTCGAATATGACCTGCTTATCGAACGAATATGGTACGTAAAATGTGATGTATTGTCTGGCTTTTGTGTGCACAACAAAACAAATATATAGCACGCAAAAATGGACGCATGGAATTACTATATCCAATCCTGTCATAATAAATTAACATTTCATAGCATAATTTGACATATCTATGTCTTGGAATTTTAAAAATGCAAAACCAATATCTTAAACACGGTTTGACAGCAAATATGTACATTGGGAACCTACCTAAGTCTCCCATTATTACATCATTACGTGATAGAGGACTAGCATTTATGAAACATTTACAGGCATTTATATGAATATTTTCAATACCAACAACATCTTTCATGGCCCATAACCTGCATCGTAGAGTAAAGTAGTTGCAATTTTTGTGTAGAATAATTTAAAGAAGGTGTCATAAACATGAAAAATGCTGTAAAGAGTTGCACATAAAATAACCAATGCCCTTTTTTGCTTTAACAGACACAGCATCCGCCATTCCATGGAGAAATAGTCTATTGGTAAATCCATTATCAACCTCTATTCTATTATTGTCACAGAACCAATTTTCTCTTTTAGTCAGTATACCACATCTTTTAAAGATTATTCTCTTAGTCTTAGCTACATTGACAATCAGTTTACTTCCAACACCAAGTTGTGTAAAACATTTGTTTTTGAAGGCCAGCAATTGTATCTGAAATTAATGCAACGTCATGTGCAAACAAAAGCATGAATATTTCTGTCAAACTTGGTAACAACTGAATGCCTCTGGTGTTACAATTACATAATAAATCATACAGTTCATCAATGGACATAGCAAACAGTATCGGGCTCAAACTACACCCTGGATGTAGACCAACCAGCCAGGTAAATAAATCTGTACAACCATGGTGCGTCTTACACAACCTTTAACAGAGACATAAATTTATTGTGTATTTAATCATTTTCCCTTTGACTACTTGTTTATGTAAAACATCATATAGTTTACCACGATCAACCGAATCGAAGGTTTTCCGAAAAACTACAAACGCAACATAAACGGACTTGCCTTTCATACTCAAGTACTTAGTGATTATCGAATAAAGTATAAAACCATTGTCTATGGTAGGGTATCCCGTCCTGAAACCATATTGGCACTCATTTATTTTATCATACACTTGAATGTAAAAGGTTAGTCGTTTGGTAATTATGGTAATATAAACTTTACTCAATACACCAATGATGGCTACCCCTCAGTAACTGTCAGTTATGTATTATGTACATTGCCCTTTGACCTCCTGGTCAGTTATAGGGGAGTTAAACCCTGATGTGTATGTCAGATTTTGTTTTCCATGCATTGTGCACTCACCGATGGTGCTCTTTGCTACATGTGGAGACACACAGTTGCAAGTGTCAAAGTTTGTCCTTATCCAAGTATTATCCAAACTTAACACGATGCTTATGGGGTTTGAAGCATAGAGCAAAGTTGCCTGTTCTAGATTTGTAGTCACTTAAATCTTAGCACATTTCTAAGTGTGATTATTATGTAGATGCTGCTTCAGAGGATCTCTGTAATCATAGTGATAATAGTCGCGATAATGATGATGATGATAAAAATAATCATGGTCGACATGATAATAATGATAATTTTGGCGGTCATGATGATGATGATAATGATGCTGGTAATTGTTGTCAACCTGCTGCTCATCGTGATGATGATGGTCTTCATAATAGCTGCAATAATTCATAATTATGTTGTTGATGGTGGTGATGATGAACAGAAGTATTGCAATGATAATTTGATGATGATGATAATTGCGATTATGTTATAATTTATATAACATATATATATATATTATAATTTTTAATGACACGTATGTCATTTTTACGGTCGAATATGTCACCTACGTGTTATATATTCCATTTGTTACACATACAGCTTAACACCAATGGTCGCCAAATTTTATTTACCAGCGACTATTTTTCGATTATAGTTGACTATCGCAGGATCACAAGCATCAATAATAGCCAGCTTAAAGAAAAGCTAGGGTCAGAGTTTATAGATCAGTCTCTAAGGTGAAATCTAATGTATGACTGTTACCCTTCTCAAATAATTATGCTAAAACAATGAGATCTCAAATCTAATATTTGACTGTTTTGTTCTCAAATAAAAATGCCAAGGCTGTGATGAAACAGTAAAATATTATGACTGCAAAATTGACCCAAATTATGCATTAAGCAATTAAACAGTTATAATGTTCACCCGAATGGAAATGAAATTTGAGCTTTGAAACTGTTCTTAAGGGTTTTAACCACAGTGCTAGGATTTCAACCTCAATGAGTAAAACGATTATGTGAAGATGGTCAAATCGTGACTTTTGCGATTTATATAACACGAGATCCAAAGTGCTTAATTAATAATTACTAAATCTAATGACGGCTAAAATTTTAAGGTTTCAGTAAACTTGCACCTACTGTAAAAATCTGTTCAGATACTATCAAACTTATGTTAACGGCAACCTGTAAATATCGACCTGCTGAGAAAAATAGTCGCTATTTAACAATCATTTTAAGTTGTAGACCAAATGCATTTCTAAATGAAGACTAACGGTGCATAAAAGGTATATTCCTTCTTAAACTGTTATGACTCCTATAATTCAAGCGTTATGTCCTAAATATTGATGAATTTTTGTGTGGTGTATTTATGCATGAAATCGTAAGTTTATGAAAAGTAAAGCAAAACAATTCGTTTGTACATTTTGCTGTTGGTTTTACTTCGATATTGTTCATTGTATACACTTTATCAGTTTAAGCAAAATGTATTTTTTGGCATATTGTGCTAAAATTGCGACAATAAACTTACTTTTATTTGAAACTGGTAAAATGTGCATACTTGATAATTATTCCTGTTTTTTGTTAAATTAATTCTCTGTGTGATTTTAAGCTTTTAAGTTGGCTGAAATATCTTATGAAGTAATAAATGTCCAAGGTGTTAGTAATTTGAATGTTGTAAATAATGTAACAAGTGATTAACTAATTACGTTAGTTTGATCAGTCTTGTATTACGGAGAACACGTGTGAAGTGTTCTCCCCTTGGAGGCTAAGACTTCCTTTATTATTCTAGGCGTTTAAATTGTTTCGATTGTTTGTATAATGAAAACGCGCAATTTTGTTATTATTATGTGTGCCCACAAACAAGTCACAACTGGGATAAATACTGAATCTGCAACTTTGTATGTCAGTCTATCTATGACTACGAAGAAGAAACCATTGCATCAGAAAATTTTATCAAGTGACTTCTTGTTCTTTACAGTATACAGCTGACAGTGCATCAACACCGACCTACACAATAAATGACACAAAAATGTTTTTTTTTGTTATACAAGGCTGAACATACTGCAAGATTGGTAGAAGGGTCTGTCAATAATCTATAAAATATTTAATGTACGCAAGTATCTGAAACCAGTTCTACTCGTAAACACCAAAAATACCAACAGCTACACGCCAGTTATTTAGGAGACAAAAACAATACGCAAGATCATGGTTCAAAACATGTCTTTAAAACAATCGCGAATCAAGATTAGCGAACCAGGAACTCTTAGCGTTAGCATCAAGTTCACAATAATCCCTTCTTAGGTTTGAAAAGATCTTGATTTTTCTATATCGATTATACAGGTCAACGTATGACGAGAGGCCCGGTTATCAAATCTAGGTCATTCGTACATGGTGACATATTTTTTTTATTTGTTTACGACAATCACTAACTGCAACATGATATTATGATCTACATTTGTTGTAAACATAAGCACGTGTGTGGATGTCATCGCAGATAATTTGCAAAGGATCAGGGTTATAAACACAAATAATACAACAAGTTATGCCACACATTATGCTAAAAACCGGTTAACCGGAAGATTAAACATCAACACTAACATCTACAAACAGAACAATTCATACACACAGTTTAAATTGTTACTTGAATTTTTGAAACAACGAGAGGAGTTTAACATTAAAATGACAATAAAATTTCGTCAGTGTATAACATTCCTTGTTAAAATGTTCATAAAATGCAAATTATTTTTGTCCCCAATGTGGTATTATTTCCGATGTTTTACGGAATGTATGAAATGCAACTTTTGGAAAAGTGATCAGGAACAAATCAAGGATACGTATCTTTACTATCATTATACAAAACATGAATCTTTTGAAAGCCTAATTGAGAGTTTAATTGATTTGTTCCGAATGCAAAGCAGAGCATTTAGTATCAGTCCAAAACAAATCTGGCACGTATTGGTCCACATGTACTTCGGCACTTGCTTGGTGTTACAAATCTATTCGCATTACCTCCACATCCACTGTATAAAAATCGGCGGCAATTTCTGGTTCTACTGTCGTAGTAATAGAGGTGAAATAATCCTAAACAGGTCCCAAATTTTGGAGGAACTCGGCAGCCACATTTTCTTATGCATTTACTTTTTGTAGCAAAGTTGTTACCGTTTGATTGAACTCCGCCCCATAAGAACTTTTTACAAAGTTCGGAGACATTATCAAAATAATATCTGGATATAGCTGCCGCACCAGGCCCTACTTGTTTTGGCAATGCACAAACTGAAACAAGAAGAAAAAAATTAATGTAATTATGGAATTTATTTGGCTCATTTCGGTTGATTTACGAACCCTATAAACGCCCATCACTATGTGTGTTTAGGACTATGTCATAGTATATTGTGCTAACACTGTAAAGCTATTGATGCAAAGATTCAACTTTATCATAATACCTCGGCGGAGAACATGAAAGAAATTTCCTTAGTCTCATGGGTATAATTTACCGTGAATGCCCAGAAAATGCATTGTGGGCTCTATTTTTACTAAAACCAATACTAGAAAATATTCTATCATTACCGTTAATTGTCAAATTCAAATGACGGTTCAACATCGCTTTAAATGTGATCCGTTTTCAGTAGCTTAATGATGGTATATGTAATTAAGTAACAATAAAACTTTATAAAACTTTCGAAAATGTTTGATCAGCTTTAAATTAGGAAAGCCATTAAACCGTACCATTTCAGTATAATTGCAGGTATTCGAGACATAAAGAATATGAGAACACATTAATCTAAAATAACCATCAGTGCGATGAGAAAATTTGTTTATGAACATGATGAAACTAATTCATACAATAGGAATCTTTTTAACGATTGGTCTACATCAGATTCGGAATTTATAACAACGTTTAGCGATACTCACTTCTATTATTACATTAAAATAGCGGCTAAAAATAAATCATTTTAACAATTTTCAACACCGAATTCAGCATAAAGTAATGCTCATGTCCTTAACAATTATCAAATGATCACGTAATAATCAAACGTGTAACACTCACCATGAATTCTTTGACTTTGTCCTACATGAACATAAATACAAAATAATAAGACGATAAAACACAAGTAAAATTTCGCCATGTCTTCCTTGTCTCCTCTTCTCTTGAATCTTTTGCACAATGCTTCACACACTATTTATTCAGACATTATAACCAATGAAAGTCAGGATCATAGTTGAATAACAATCAATATAGGTATTTTGTAATTTGTCAGGTGTCCTCATCTTTTTTAACATCTTAATGAAAACTAGTTTGTGATTATCACGAGCATCATTAATCACTGTTGTAATTATGCAATTAGGATTCTAGTGATTTATTTCTTCACATTTACAAAAACATAATATCATAATCTACAAATTTTGCCAATTAAGACTAAATAAGTCGCGATTGTATTTGTCGAAAATTTGCGTTGCTGACAAAACAATCATATGTTTTGTGTTTGATCATATTTTCAATGTCTTAATTAATCTGTAGATACGGGAAACCTCAGTATAAACTCACTTTTTGGACCATTTGAATTCTTCTTAATATTGAGATTGTCGCTAAATGAGGTTTTACAGTACATTTGCATTTTTATATAAATATTAGTTATGCTCAATTCACATTTGGTCTGTGATGGGTCCACATAACGTGTATCCTGCCTATATCGCCTTCACGTATGGTTTTCAAACGGAGGCAGGAGGCAGGAGGCGCCATAGATTCACGAGTCCCGCGGCCACGCCGATTTTTGTTCAGCTTTGATTATAAATCTGAGGAAGTCGTAAATTCATAGCCCGTAGACATGTAGATGGCCGTAAAACGGCATGATAGCTGCACGGTCACTTCACTATGTCCGCTCAGCCTCTACACGGAACCCAAAAGGTCACAGTACAATTCCGTGTGGAGACTGCAGAGACTGCATGACAACTTATACAATGCATAATACGACTCCCTGTATAATTTTCGCACAACATCTGTACGGATTTGCCGCGACCTGTCCCCGAAGGCCCGTAAAAGAATTGACGCGATGCTCGTACACGGTAAGAATAGTTTCGGGGTAGCCCGTAACAACTTACGATGCATTAAACTCGCACGGAAAATCGTAAACCAATGTCTTGCACCCTTGAGTTCTTGCATCAGATTTGTTCGGGGTTGCAGTGCAGGAGACCGTATCCAGACATGATCACAATACACTCTCTTCAAAGTACTCGTACAATTGGTACGATCGTTTTTCGAGTTTTGAGCGAAAACCTTTTGTTTTCGCACAGTCACAAAAATTGTACGACGCACGTGACAATCCTTATATTGCCTTCAGGACACCTTGCCAGTGCTGTACTGTCCAACGTTGCACGTTCGTCTTTAAAAGTCCTTGCGGATATCGCATATTTTACCTAATATGCCAATAATATTGCTGAGTCATACACGAGTGCCTTTCGGATCTGTTGAGGAGTGCATACATGTACATACCAGCCACTTTTATGAATCAAAGTCCGCATAAAGAGACGCAAGAGAAGAACTGTATGGGTGAAACCCTGATTGATGCGGAGTACTACCTTTGGTCATCCATACGCAAGAACCGATGTCCGAGTTCGAGGTGGTCTTCAAATACATGTAACTATATTATATAGAGAAAATCAACACAATCAAAAGTGCACTTTTCTTTTGATCTTTATGAACGCTACACATTGTCACGATGTGTGTAACAATTGTGCCAAGTTATTTGCAAAAGGGTCTACGCGTCATGAAGTTTTTGACCGGACCACGAAATGCGATGGTCAGACGGACGGCTGTACTTACGAGACCTACAGTATGGGGTTATTCCTGTTGATTTCCTTTGATGTTTTTAACCCCACTAGAGAGATTTTCTAACCCCACAAGTAACAAGAGTTGCTCGACTATCATGTGCTTGTCAGAAACAATGAAGTGTTATAATGTATTCATCATAAATTTTCACTAATACAGTTTACACCAAGACCTTCATACAAACTATCCATGTGGCAAATTTGGTAGTAAAATATTGATCCAAACAAAAATAATTTATCAAGAAATATTTAATTCAATTTTACTAGCAATAACTTTGACATTGAAATCAATCCCAGTGGTCCCAAATGTGTGTCACATTAAGTCTTTCATACAAACTATCTAAATTAAAAAGATGGATGAAAAATATAAGCACGAACCAAGGTAATTGATCAAAAACTATTTATTTCGATTTTTCTTACTATGACCTTAACCTTGAAATCGACCCCAGTGGCCTCAAATATTTGTCACATCAAGACCTTCATAAAACTATATATGTAACAAAAATATTTTTGTGCAAAAAGCGATGTTGAAAAGGCACAAAAAACTTTTTAAAATAGTATTAAAAGTACTCAATAGTACAAATAGCCTTAGATTAGATATTCCCTGATCCCTATGCAAAGTTTCAAATTCGTTGGACAAAATTGAAAGAAGTTATAAGCGTTTATACTACAGCAGACAAAAGGTTTAACCAAATGCAACGCTGACGCCAATGCTGACGGCGACGCCGACGCTTAGATTAGTACAATAGCTCTACTTATTCAGACGAATAATGGCGCTAAAAATCCCCCCATCACAATAGCAGTTTGTATGGAAGGAACCTCGTGATTTGTACGCTTACCTTTTTATCTCTCGTTTGTACGAACGGGCAAAATCGGGCAATCAAGTTTAAACATCAAATTAAATTTGTTTTGTTCCATGTGACTTATTGTCACTGGAGTTTAACGCTAATTTTCAACAATCTTTCAGTTATATACGGCGACCGGTTCACCAAACCAGCTTTCCTGAACTGTATACTAACCAATACTAACTTACCCTTCCACAATGAGCCGCCAGCTTCTCCTCATATGGAGCAAAATTAATATTTTTGACAAATTTTCATAGAAGGTTATGAACTTCCGTGACCGGGATTCGAACCCGGATCTCCGCCTTATAAATCCAGCGCACTAACCCCTGGACTACGGCCGCGGCTTCACATTTAATATTAATGCTTCCCGAATAATGATGATAAAACAATAATAATAGAGAATGGAGATGAAATTCGAGCTTAGAAACTGTTCTTAATGTTTATAACCACGGGGTCAGGTTTCAACCCTGAATAGTAAAACTAGCATGTGAAGTTGGTCAAATCAAGACTATTTTTTGATTCTATAAAACAAGACCTGAAGTGTTGTATTAATTATTATTAAATCTAACTAAATACACATTCAGGACTTTGTAAACATGCCATGATTAAAGAATTCATCATTTGTCATTTTGTACATCCCAAACACCCTTACACTAAAATTGACATTTGAGATTATCAAAGTTTCCGGCATATATTGGTATACAAGCATAAAGGTACATATTGTTACATAAAATTTGAATAATTATTTGTTGATTTCCACGTAAACATTTCAGTTCTAAGAAGAAGACCAAATCGGATTCTTTATGCGTTTAATACCATTCGTCATGCTATGTGTACCAGTCACTGAGTGATACGATAGGTGATTAATTTATTATGAAACACTATAAAAACAAACCTATAACATCTTTCAGCTTAGAAAACCTCGTGCAAAGCGATTAATTATGTAAAGTAATGTTCGCATTCAACACATATGAACTCAAATTGTAATATGGTTAAACCAAAAATAAATGGTTTAGTTGAGGGCATTATTCTAGGGCTTTTGAAGCAAATTATGTCCAACAGACACATTGTGAAAGAAGTAGTAACAGTCTAACTGATGGGACATAATGTTTCTGTTGCTACTGTTCATCGCATTAATCGTTTTAATTGGTGTAATTTGTAATAACTTACGCAAAACAGGTAACAGAAGAACTTCTACCGAACTTCATACAGCAGCTACTGCCGACGTTGTACGGAAAATCTGTAATACGATTAAATTGGTGAATCCGCCCACACAAAGAAAAATTGCAATTAAGAACGGCACTGTATATTAACATGACTATAGCCAAAACTCTAAAAGCCGAACTCAGGAAAAATGCCATGTTCATAGGCTTAGTGAGGCCCAGATTTTGAAACAATGTGCTCGATCATGGCGGCTATATCTCCGTCTTCACTGTGGAAATGGTAAAACGTAGTCGCCACTGAAAAACTGTATAGATACTATTACAATCAAACGACCGCCTGTTATATGCGGCCTTCTGTTAATAATGGTCCATGTTTAACAAACATTGCATGATGTGAGATCAAATAAATTTCTGAATGAAAACTCACTGTACGAAAAGGCCGTATTTCTTATTGTTGACTGGTTTGAGTATACAGTACAAAACTGAACTAACTGCAAATCATACAGCAGTGTCCGCCTATGATCTACAAAATATTTAATAAAAGTCAGAAATCTAGATCAGTTTTTGTTAGAATTAAACATAAGTTTTCTTCACTCTTATTGTACATTATAATTTGAGGTTCTACATGCAAACATCGACCACTAAGACTAATAGCTACGCTCCAGTTATTCAGGAGTCAAAAACAATACACGAGAACGTGTTTCTAGATATGTTTTACAACAGCCGCGAATCAAGATTTGTGAACCAGGAACCATTTATAGTGGAGATTTTTAACCGTTAGCATCAAGTTCACAATCATCCGTTCTATGGTATGGAAGGATCTTGATTTTCCTATATCGATTATGCAGATCAACATATGACGAGAGGCCCGGTTATCAAATCTAGGTCATTCATTCATGTGGACATATTTTTTGGATTTGTTTACGCCAGTCACTAACTGCAACACTGGGATGTTATGATCTACATTTTGTTATAAACATAAACACGTGTGTGGATGTCATCGCACATAACTTAAACACAAACAATGCCAACTTTAGGATACTGGAAAACTAAAGGGGTTTGTACTGTTATTTCTGGTACTCTATATATGCAAGTTTTACACATAAACTTCATAATTTGTACTGTGTAAGCGAGTGTATTCATGAACAGATGTAATCTAAAGACATTCGTATTTAAGCTTTTTAAAAATAGTGTACTTGTGTGTACATAACATCACCCATTTTAACGTACAGCGTACATGGGCGTAGATCTGTTTGTATTTATGGGGATGTAAACATTAACCGGTTAACCGAAATATCGTTCAATCGGTTTATCCAACTACAAGGTGAACATCTACTTTCTTAATAATACATGCACATAGTTTATGTTGATATTTAAAGTTCTGATATTTTAAGTTCTGATATTTAATTTCTGATATTTTAAGTTCTGTTATTTTAAGTTTCCCTTGTTTACAAATAAGTCAGCATATTAGTCCTTGCTAAAATGTTGGCGTTTACGGAAATGTACGTCAAGAAATAGGAAAAAAGATTCAATTATCTGATATTTGATATGTTTATAACAGTAATATTTCATTTTGAAGTATAATCTATCGATAAACGCATTTTCTATGGAATTACCATGATACGATGAATCATTGTGGTGTGTAAAATTGGTAATAATACTAGATGTCATTACAAATTTTGATTGGTGTTTTTCAGCTAGCTCAACCAATCAGATTACTTCTAACATACGCAGGTGAAGAATTTGAAGACATCCAGTACGAGCAAGGACCACGTGAGTATTTTATCTGTTCGTCAAATGATCGCATACATCACACTTTTTCTTAAAATTATTTCACATTTAAGACATAATAAATATGTTTCTATATCTGATCATTTATAAAAATGACTGAAGATTTGATGCACACAAACTAAATCAGGAGTTTTTCGCACTCAGATTTAATTATTCTCAGCGGAACGCTTGTTTTACCGTAGAATAATTACACGTGTACACTTCTTACACATGTATATATATATTTCTATTGACGATACCGTCATGAAATAAAGTGGCAATATCTGATAAACTGCATTATTACATCACGATGAGAATGCTATTTTTTAAAAAGACATGCAATAGACGAGAGACAACTAAATCTTACCTTTTGCATCATAAAACCGCATTTCCCTGCATCTTAAGAAGACGACTTTTGAAAGCATTGTGGAAAAAGAAGCCATTGCATGTAATGGCTTCTTTTTCTACCATGTTTTCCACTCTGTCAGTGGAAAACAACCCAATTTTCTTAAATAAACTGATGTTTTGTACATTTGCTTTGACTTTGGAAGAGTCCAAAATATGCTTTTGAGACAAAGGGTTAAATAATTTTTTTTTTATATTGCACAGCGCCAGACTTCAGCCGCGAGTCATGGTACAGCATAAAACCCAAAATGGCGGAGATATTCTCATTCCCAAATGTAAGTTTGATGTTTGATATCCAGGCAAATAAAAACACGGTTTAACAAGTTCGTAAAGTTTCCTAATGTTACATGGTTATGCTGTTTATACAATATGTACTTATCGTCCATTATGTTTTAGCTGTCGGTAAAATGTTATATATATTACAATAATAAAAATGTATGTTCAATTAAAGTCTCATACAGCTATACATAGCTCTAATATCAGATTGATATATTTGGGAGGCTTTATGTAGATGCCACTGTGAAAATTCAACAATAGGTCTAGGGAATTGTTCAGGAGGCCATACCTTTTATTAACTGACATGCACATACCTGTGATACTGAAAGCTAAACAAACACGAACAGTATGATCAGGGTATCAGTAGATCATGAAATTTTGTACAGAGAAAAAGTGAGATACATTATAATGTTTTCCATATAAATCAATGTCTAACTTCCCAAGTATTACAATTGCACGAATCTCAATATACGGTGCCTCTAAGACTAATGCCTGGGTACACACGTGGATTATATATACCGTATACGAGGGGTGTCTCAGAAAAATTCATGGATTTCCTGAATTGGCTCAGTTATTGCTGGTTTAAACTTTATGTGATAATTGTACGATATCTTAATTGATTATACTTTATGTCGACGAAATATTAATAAAAACAATTTACTATTTAATTAGCTCCCGTATTACATTGATGGGGATATAAAAATCACACAGAGTCATGCGATTCTGAAACACGTCGCACGAAAACACAAACTTGGTAAGTGTGCATTTTACCAAAAATATTCCAATTGCGCTTTTTTATTATCACCGGAATATTCTTGTGCTCAAAATTCCAGTATTTATTCATCTATCAAAATGAATTAGTTTGAAGCAAATAGCTACAGAAAAGGAGACATCCAACTAAATGCACAAATAATTACAAATACAATATATTAGCAAGAAAAACACAATAGCAATACTTGACAATAGGATTTTCCCACTATGTGCAATAATTATTTCTGTATGCAAGAGTAAAGTTTTTAATACGTTGGGTTTTATAGTCAAATTTAAATTCATCGATAGTGGGAAAATGGTCAGAGTATCATTTTGGAAAAACTTCATGAAGTGCAGCAAGAGTCACGTCGCTGTGGTTACCAATTTACGTTAATTATACACCAGATGATAATGTTAAGCATGAAGCACCCGTGTTTACTATTACAGATGGAGATACGGACAAAGAAAAGGCTATTGTTGATATGATCATTGATGAAGCAATGGATCTAAGACATGGAATTATCAAAATTACCTACACGAGCGTTGAGAACTATGTACGTTTTAAAGCTTACTTTGGTTACTGAACTTAGGTTTAAAAATATGTGCCCCATAATTCCCCGTTTTTATGAAAATAACAATCATACGGTTCTGAAAGATGCGGACCATACAAACGGAAAGGAGATTGACATACGATAAACAACAGAACTTCACATAATGATCGCTTCAATATAAATACCGCCTCTTCATAACAACCGCTTATTTTCAGACTTTTTTCAATTTTAATCTTAAAATTGTTCAACCTAATAGTGAGACCAATTCAATTGTATGTTTTTTTTCACATGGTTTAACGTCGTTTTCCAACAATTTTTCAGTTATATACGGCGACCGGTTCACCTAACCATTTTTCCTGAACTGTATACAAACCAGTACCAAGTCACCTTCCCAAATGAGCCGGCAACTTCTCATATGAAGGAAAACCGACATCTTTGTCAAATTTTCATAGAAGGGTATGATCGGCCGCAACCCTGATTTAAACCCTGATATACATGTATGACTTACAACATAAATGCAATGACGTTATACATGTATGACTTACAACATAAATGCAATGACGTTATACATGTATGACTTACAACATAAATAAACAATGACGTTATACATGTATGACTTACAACATAAATGCAATGACGTTATACATGTATGACTTACAACATAAATGCAATGACGTTATACATGTATGACTTACAACATAAATGCAATGACGTTATACATGTATGACTTACAACATAAATACAATGACGTTACACATGTATGACTTACAACATAAATACAATGACGTTACACATGTATGACTTACAACATAAATACAATGACGTTACACATGTATGACTTACAACATAAATGCAATGACGTTATACATGTATGACTTACAACATAAATGCAATGACGTTATACATGTATGACTTACAACATGAATACAATGACGTTATACATGTATGACTTACAACATAAATACAATGACGTTATACATGTATGACTTACAACATAAATACAATGACGATATACATGTATGACTTACAACATAAATGCAATGACGTTATACATGTATGACTTACAACATAAATACAATGACGTTATACATGTATGACTTACAACATAAATACAATGACGATATACATGTATGACTTACAACATAAATACTAAGGCGTTACACATGTATGACTTACAACATAAATACTATGACGTTATACATGTATTACTATATTGCATCTAGTTTAAATAGATCGATAATTCCTTGAACTTTCTTCAGGTGATCGCAAAATTGTGAATTATGTAGGTAGTGAAAATATGAAACATATAAAGTTCACGCTGTAAGAAAAGAATCTACTTTGTGCTTTTATGTCAGAGACTTCGCAAATCATAACAAAAAGTGCTCATTAGCTAATTTCATTGAGGGTACAATTTTTAAATTATAGGAAAAGTGGAAGCCTGACTTCTTTAAAAGTCTCCCCACAAAGTTGTCACAATTCAATCATCATTTAGGAGACAACAACTGGTTTGCTGGTGACAAGGTGAGTTGTACATAAATTACTTTATGTTATATCACGTTATAAGTATGTGTGTTAGACATCTGCAGCGGAATCAGTTTCATTTTTTTGTGAATACCACATACGAGTTCAACTTGATGTATACATGCATCATGCATTTGATCTCACGCTACTTGTCAACATTATTGATTGTACTTTGTTCTCGAACAATTTGACCAAGCTCTCTCACTTGATACAGTCCTTATTATCCAGTTTTATTTACAAATAAATCATTTTTATGTGGGAGTGTTGTTATGCTTGCTTTGGACATATACCGGCGTGCAGTTAATGAACATTATTATTAGATTCTATAACAGTTTTGGTTTTGTTCTCTGCTTGTACCTGCTGACCTCTCCTCATGAATAATTAGCGGTGGACGAATGGCCTAAAACATGGTATGATCAATTAAATCGTCAAAGAGAACATGTGTCAGGTTCTGGGTTCGAGCTCGTGAACCAGATATCAGCAGACAACCTGTTGATTAAAGCGAGCGGCTATATATTATATTTACTTACGTATACACTTATGAACAAGGGTCTTCAGAGGGGCAGAAAAAGATCATTCAAATCAATTTTAATTAATATTATATGTGCTAAATGATAGTCGTGGTTCAGAAGTGACTAATATTTTCAGGTTTAATTGTATATATTATTGTTATATTAATGATTTCATTTAGATTTTACGTTTGCCAGGTTACGGTCGCCGACTTCTCTATGTATGAAATACTGGACCAGCTGAGAAGAATGCAGTCAGATTCTCTAGATACGTTCCCTAAACTGTTGGATTTCTTACGAAGAGTCGAGGTTCTGCCTCAAGTGAAGGAGTATCTAGTCTTAGAGTCAGTTCGCACTTTGCCAATAAACAGCAAGATTGCTGCATTTAAGTAAAATTAAACAGCGCTCTTCTTATTTGTAAATGGACAGTGTATAAGAGAGAGAAATCAGCGGTTATCAGGAATGAAAATGAACGTTTCAAACTGAAGTTTCTTTATATCAAAAAGAAGCTGTAGCAACCTTTTTTTCATTTCTACATGTACATGTATTATAAAATACCTGCTGTACATGCATAAAACAGAAGTAAAAAAACATTAGAGCTAAAATAATTGTGTTAATTTCGAATCGATAATAGACATGTATAAATGATGAGACCAGGAAAATAATCGTGTCTATGGTTACTAGACCGACCTCAGTTTTTTGCTCCGACCCTGGAGTTTCAAACTGCAAAATCCAAAGTACGACAAATTTTGGGGACGAATCGTACGTCCAAAGTACGATATGTATGTTTCGAAAAAATAGTATAGCTTTTGCTTTACCTACTATAAAATTTGACCACGTAATCCTAAGCATGACTGATATTTTTCTAGCCTGAGATAGTAAATATGAACAATGGACGTAAGTCAAGCACAGATGCAATGAATAGATGTTTCAACCATAGTTTTAAGCATATTTGCGCATCTACATGAATCTACCCTCCTTATTTATCTGACTTAGATAGCAAGACAACAAAAGACCCATATTAGGTCATCACTTAGAAACGATTGTTTTTCATAATGCCAAGATTAAAAGTAAATATGTGATTATTTTATGTATTAAATGATAGACAAGTGTAAATAAATGAAAAGTTGACAATACAGCGTGTGATCTTTTTTCCGGGAGATTATCTAATATAAAATCTGACTCTTCACTCAAATATTTACCCTGTTAGTAATAATGAATGGTTACATTATATTTGTTTGCTGTCTTTTTTTGCTTAAGTAACTTTATTGTCCCCGAAGAAATTGCTATAGTTATTGTGGTTAAACTTAAAACGAGGGGAGTGAGGACGGGAGATAGAGTTTAGGGTGGGTGATAGAGAGGAGGCAGGGGGATAGAGTGTAGGGAGGGTGATAGAGAGGAGGCAGGGGGATAGAGTGTAGGGAGGGACATAGAGTGTAGGGAGAGTACTACTTTTGATTATTGACTTAGTATAGTAAGAACACACTGGTAAGACAATAAGGAAGGCACTGCACTTGTTCATCTCACGTATGTGGCTTAAATGTCGACTTTCAAAGAAAGCAATCATAGAAAAATGGTTTAATATGTCAGGCAATTCCAAGTATTTTCATAATAATACTACTTGTGTCAACTCAAATCAAATCCAATGATTCAATCAAGTACTTTGAGCGTTATTTTGTTTCCTTTCAAACAAAACAATTATATTGTCATGTAGAAAGATATCACACTTTGTATTAAAAACTGTTAAATCATAAAATACCGCTCTGATCAGTTTAACATTCAGTATTGAAAATAACGCGTAACACTTCCCTCACTGTGAATGTAGATAACGCGTCGAGAGTGCGTTAACTTAAGACGCGTTGCATTCGGATACAGGACTTAGACAGCAAACATTTTGTAGTTCATTTGATCCTGTGAACAAAATGGCTGAAATTCCAGAATTTGGATACTGGAAAATCCGTGGGGTAAGTGAAAAACTTGATAGTATTGTTTTTGTTACGTAATATTAAGTCCATGTATAAGACACAAGGTTCGTGTAACCTTAGGCACATGTGCGCTGTTTATAACTGGAGTATGTCCCTACGTTCGTCTGATTTTTCAATTTAAGAAAAGGTATAAAAATATTTCTAAACCTTCTACTGGAATGGAATCATCATTAAATAAGATATAATTGAATTAATCTAAGACTGACATGTATACAGTGTTTACATTGTCTCACTAATCAATAAGACACATTTATAAACAGTACATGATTTGCCTCTTTTGATTAATTATTGCTTTATGTCTTTATGAGTTGACTTCTAGGTATCATGTACACTACTGGACCAGATGTGATAAGCATTATAAGTTATGTATACTATTTAACACGTCGTATATTAATGAAAGACTCGCCAATGAATTACACACGTTACCTATTCGGCTTTGAGACAGTAAGATAACTTTCCGATTGGCCGATATCTCGCCGTTGCGGTCTAATTTAGTTGGACTACTTCAGTTATATGACTAAATTGTACTTAGCTGACCTTTGTAGTTTTATTGTGTCACTTTAACAAGTGAAGGGATCAATGCAAGTAGAGACCTACTTCCTCCCTTGTCAAAATAGAGGTAGACACTTCTTGCATTTACTCTTTCAACGTATTTATCATTGTGGCAAATTTTGATTGACTCCAAGGTTGAGAGATATATGATATAACACTTTTAGTTCACATACCTTCAAAATTCTCTAAAATGCTTGAAATCTGAGCTGACTGTTTAATCTATAGTTAATTCATCAAAATTTCAAGGTTCATTCCCTTCATAAATCTCAAAGAATAATCCCTGTCGACACTCAGAACTACTTCCCAACTCAACAGAATTATCTACATTTGACAAACACCAGTTCAAGTAAATGGCTGAATATGGTGAATAGTCGACAAGTTAAATGTACCTTTTTATTGCTGTAACAGTGATAGAGAATCTATTCCATTTAAGCCATACTTGTAAGAATGTATTTGTTATTGTTTGTAGTTTGGTGTTTAGGGTTTACGATCATAGTCCGCTTAGGACCTACATCTTACACGGGTCTTGTCTTTCGTCTGGTTCTTAATATCGATTTAGTTGGCGTAACACATATTCATAATTTTTCTGTTGTCAGGACATTTTTCACAAGTTGGTCTAGGGGGAAGGGCCTTTTTCATGTGCGTGCGTGCGTGGGGGTCTATCACTATGCCTGTCTTTGTCAAAATGGAGGTAGATCATTCTTGCCATCACCCCTTCAATTATTGTCAACGTTTGTCTTTCAATGAAAATAAAATAAGCCTAATCTATATTCAGCACTAATTAAAGATCTAGCACCTTGAGCAGAGAATATTTATCATCCCTCGTATACATTAGTGAGGCCGCGACCGTTGTCCAGTGGTTAATTGGCTGGACTTGTAACTCGGCCATCCGGGTTCAAATCGCGGTCGCGGCAGGTCATACCTTTCTATTAAAATTTGACACAGTGCCGATTTTTTTCCATTTATGGAGAAGTTTCCGGCTCCTTGTGGAAGGGCAAGTTAATACTGGTTAGTATACAGTCCAGGAAAACTGGTTAGGTGAACTGGCCGCCGCATGTAACTGAAACATTGTTGAAAAACGGCGTTAAACCCAGTGTAAAAATACATTACTGTATTCCTTGTGAGTCGGTCTTTTCTGCAGCTCATTTGTATGCGAAATGGTAAACCGATTAAGTTTCGTCGAAATCTTAATCCATTCACGTATAATTATGTATAGAAATATGCACAGTCAAACACTTATATTTATTTATCAACATCTTTCTCGTACGGTTACATTCTCTATTTATTCATACCGGTGTGATTCGGTTTTTTAAACGTGATACTTTTGATTGACATGCACAATTACGTCTAAACCTTATGTCTAGTCTGTCAAATGTCATGTTGAGTTTTTCTACTCATGCACTCTGAATGAAGTAAAGCTGAACGCCTGTGTTTTCCTTGACGTGTGAACTTTCACAAAATTCACAAGTGTATTTGGATAATCTACACAGAGATAACAGTTTGAATGATTTAATACCAAATATAAGGAAATTCTTGTCTTATCTAGGATAGTTTTCCTTGAAGAAAAAAAAATTAAATACTAAAACTGTCATTGCAAACAATGCGATGTTCGACAAGACGGGGACGGAGCTGTCTGTTCAAGGACGCTAGATAAAGACACAGTTCAGCATTAACTTAATCAGTGAAGACACAGCTCAGCATTCACTTTAATCAGTGTTCTGTTACTTGTACACAGTAACCACATCGTGCAGTAAATCGCAATAAACATTTGTAATTTTGTGTATTCACCCCGAACAATACGTTGTGTTTATCAATTGCTTGCTGTACAAATACATTCTGTTTATGTAATGTAAATAAACAAACAATATTTATACCGTCTGCACAACATTACACTGAACAAACGGCTAGACTAGCAGACGGACGGACAAACAAGACAGAAATGATTGCTTTCCTTAACAGGAAGTGTCATTCAGTTTGTCAATTACAATTTTATCTGAATTTAAATCCTAAAACACTTGTGACAGTGATAAAAAGACGGTATTGAAGTGGGCGTTGTGTACGTGTCCCCGCGTACTACTTTCACAGGAGTCACCTTGTATTGATATTTGCAAGTTGGATTTTCTGTTCACTGATAACACACGTCCGCAATGTAATAATATTGAAGGTCAGGTTACTCTCGCATAAAGCAGGTACGTAGATGGTGATTAATGACTGGTTTCAATGGGCGACTCAATCTCTATCCAGAGTTGTCGTTCGTTATCTCTCCCATACATCTCTGTCAACGTCTCAGCATTTTACAAGATTCTTTTAAAACAAGAAATAAAGCCACAGACTGTACAAAGTTTACAACTAAGCGAAGCAATTTATTTTGCACAATACATTCGAGACCAAAAGATGTTGCAATTTACCAAAAAATCAGAGAAATTATTTTATTTATCTAGCGCACTATTTCTCGACGGAGAGTATTTGTTTACTTTTGGTAATTAGGTCACAAAGTTACGCCGCTTAAATGGAAACGAAACTGAAGGAGACCCGATCACATGTTCTGGAACTGCTTTCCAGACGTTGACAGAGATGTATGTGATGGATAACGAACGACAAATCTGGATAGAGATTGTGGGCGACTGTCTGTATTCTGACCAGCAGTTTGATTTGATTTTGAACTCTGCATCCATTGAACAATATTTCTTTTATTTATGTGCAAGACGATTGTTGTAGACTTACTATCAGAGCGGGAGAAAATGGGTGTCCGTTTGACAACGAAAATTATGTAGTAAATCATTCTACTGACAGCCAACTACTCAACAAACATCGTATTAGTTTCAGTTTTAGTTAGATCTATTTATTTGAATCAGCGCGATTATAATGCGTGTACTTAAAGCTTCGTGTTATTCAACAACATGATGGTATAGTCAGTCATTGCTTTATTTCAATAGGGCGACTCCTGTGCTGCATATTTACATGCGGGATACCGTATCGCTCATTTATAAATATTCTAAAGGAAAAAAAGCTGCTACATAACACTTGAGATTTCAAATCACAGTCTGTACAAAGCCATACGCCGAAATATGACTTCTGAATGAGGGTCTTTTCTCAAATACTGATTTGTCACATTTGGCCATATCGTATATGACAGAAAATACAATAACTTCCTTGTTTATCGCCAGTTTGTTTAACAGGACGTATTTTTTATTGAAATATGTTCGGACGCTAAGCATAGACCTTATTTGGCATGACCTAGTGATATAAAACATACAATATTAACCGAAGAATCTCGAATGTGATGGAAAAAACACCTACAAAGTCGTGCCGAACTAAACTCATGTAAAAAACCTGAACATTTGTTTTTAGTCACGTCAAATCAGCACATCTTAAGTAGATTGAGTTGTGCTCTATCCTTGTTGGTTAAATATAAAAAAACGTGACTGTTTATGGTTTACAACACGTGTAGAAGAAGAACAAATTGCTTGCAACAGTTGACCTAGTCATATTTGTTTACTTGTCAATTAAACTGCAGCAATGTTACACATTAATGCTAAATTTTGAAAATAATTGCAGTAAAATATTTTCATCTACGTATTTCAATTTGATAATGAGGCTACCTTTGTTTTATTATGTACACAACTTCATTTTATGTTATTAGCTTGCTGCACCTATTCGACTCCTGCTCACTTATGCCAATGAAGAATTTAAGGACTCACAGTATGAACAAGGAGATGGTAAGTACTTAGTTTATTATTGGTCACGTGAGTCGTTTATGGTCTGTCATGTGACTCGTTTATGCTATGTCACGTGACTCGTTTATAAATATTTATAGTTTGTCACATGATTCGTGCATAGTCTGTCACATGACTCATTCATAGTATGTCACATAAGTCGTTCATAGTCTTTCATATGACTGTTTATAGTCTGTTATGTAGCTTGTTTGACCTATTGAAGATATATTTATTATAATACGCAACGTTTGCGATTTTGATCTGGTTTGATTAAAGTCAGATCGGTTTAATTAGTGGTCAGTTTTCCTATTACTACGTTATTTATTATTTGTTCTTGATCGTGTTCTTTGTATCATACAGCATTTTTTAATTGCAGCACCCGGGTACAGTCGAGAAGCATGGATGAGCGTCAAGCCAAAGTTTGCAGAATTTCTTGATTTTCCTAATGTAAGTTCTTACAGTCTTTTTTCTATTTTTTTTCACTGGGTTCTACACAGATTTTCAACAATTGTCAGTTATATACGGCCATACATAACGAGTTTTCCTGGAATGTATACTAACCTGTACGAACAAACCACTGGACCACGGTCGCAGCTCTCTTACAGCACATGAAACCAAACGTTTAATTATATTCCTTTACCTTCCCTGTTCTAATAGGTAAACAACTACTAGCGTGTTAATTATTTTTGTTCTATGTATAAATTAACATTCAAAATAACATTATTTTATTAACCAAACATGACATTCAAATGAAGAATTGCCTGTTCCTGTTAGTGCATAACTGAGAATACGGAACTACTGACATCAAAGGTTGTATCTGTACGTAGAATGATTCTCTAAGATACACATATGCTACTTCAATGACCTAGTAACATGTAAATAAACTTAAATATAAAATCTTTTTACCATATTTTATCGGCTTTTGTACCGGTTAAAATATGCACCTCCGGAGTGTTCCAGGAAACTACCTAAGAATGGAAACAAAGTTCATGTGCGAGAAGTAATTGGGAATTAATTGCCATATGATGAAGTATTAGGAAATATCTAAAACAACGGCTAATTGATATAAATAACTTGATGTAGATATTGGGTATTGAGAGATTTTTCCGTCACGTTTGTCTCCTAGTTACGTGATTCTCCGCACAGGTGAATGACCGTCCCATACGTATTTTTGTCTTTTTTAGTTACCATATTACATCGATGGGGATGTAAAGATCACTCAGAGTAATGCCATACTGAAACACATTGCAAGAAAACACAAATTAGGTAATGATTGTATTATTAGTAAAACACTCACCGCCGTACAGTGAAACATTACTTTGTGAAACCTTTCAACAAAAAGAATTCCTCTGTAAAAAATACAATTTTGGAGAAGATTTTACTGTTTACTCTATATTATAATTTTGATAACAAGATCACCTTAATGTTAAGGCCTATTTTGTATGGGTCTAGTAAACGGACCCTTCCTAATAGAAAAAAAAACATTTTTTCCAATTCCCCACCTAAAAGTTCCCAATTTTGGTGAGATGCAATTTTCCCAGTTTGACTGGACCCGAACCCTTTCCCAAAATTGCAAAAAAATCACTGTCGTTAAGCAGAATGAATGCTTATTCAAAATGCAACAGTTTATTCAATTTAAATCTGATATCATATACTGGTATCAAAGTAAGGGTATTAAAATGACATTAAAAATGTGTATTTCAATAACATTACCATGTGTTCTGTCCCCGGGAAAAAACCTTAGGCTAGTGTTGCGTTTTCCAAGTACTTTTAAAGAAAGGAGGCGATGTACAATAACTTGTTATATATTCTAATGTTTAAAAGGCTTGTATTTTAGATGGTGAAACTGTCAAAGATAAGGCAGTAGTTGATATGCTACTTGATCAAGCCATGGATTTAAGGAATGGAATTGTCCGATTGTGTTACAACCCCGACTTTGTACGTATCTCATTATTTATCACTTTTATCAAGGCGTCTTGAAATGTAGCAACTATACTGGCGTTTTCTTGACTTGCTAATGTCCACGTGATCTATTTTAGAACATCGTAAGTTTGTTAATCTGTTATTATGCATGTGCAACTTAATGTTTACAATACATTTTTGTAAGTCAAAATATTTAAATTACAAACCCATAGTTATAAAACAGAATGCTGACAATTTCGATTCACAAATTCGAGGTTATCACTGTGGCTTAACAAAGAATTCATTCTAGTTAATTGACATAATTGCCACTCGAAATATTTCTAAACATGCATTTACCTTACAGGAGAACCTTAAAGTTGACTATTTCAAGAATCTACCGACATCCTTGGCCTTATATGAGAAAAGACTAGGTGACAATCCCTGGTTTGCTGGTGATAAGGTAATTAAATAATGTGAGCGTTAGCAATAAAAGACACTCAAGAACTGTATTTTAGTACTGCTTATTTACTACAGTAAACCTTATTTGTGTTAACTGTTTTTACCATAATAGCATATATTACTATTTTTACAAAAATCGTCAGTGGCATTAATAAGTTCAGAAAGAAGTGTCGATGTGCCAGTAAGGATTGGAAGGTGCAGTGTGCTGGCAAAAATGGGAGAGGTACTGTTGAAAAACAATGAAAAGAATGTTGCAATGGTTATATCAAAATAATAAAATCCAGTGAATTCTATCAGACTTTATAATCCGCGCAACTGATGTATGTTTTGATCATAATGAATAGTTGTTTTCTTATTTACAGTTAACTGTAGCAGATTTCCCATTTTACGAGCTCTTAGATCAGTTGACTCGGATGAAGACAGGAGTTCTAGATGATTATCCAAAACTTACAGCATTCCTTGGCAGATTCAGGGAACTACCCAAAGTGAAAGAGTACCTAGCGCGTGAAGACGTAAAAAATATGCCAATTAACAACAAAGTCGCACAATTCAAGTAGATCTGAAGACTGTAGATAACTTCAGATACAAATTGTTTTTGTTTTAAACGAATTCATACATCGAATTTAAGCGCAAGCATCCTGAAGTTAATTGCATATTAATTGAGGACACGGTTACTGTACGTGTAATAGAATTATATTTAGGTCCGTCCGCGCCAAGACAAAAGTTTACATGTTCCTAACTATCTTCTCTACGGGTCATCATTACACACGTGGTGATCAGGGTAGTGTGATGATGTTATATGTATTTATCTGTGGTCATCATTCGATGATGAATTGATCCATTACAAAATAGCATTGAAAAGTGTTTGTTATGGGTTTTGTATAAAATAATAGGAGCTACGACCTCCGGAATATACTCAAGCACGAATTCAGGGGGACGGGGCCGGCGTGCACCCCCTGTAAAATCTGACAAGCATAAGTAAAAAAATGTCAGTTACGTGCTGATTGTGTCCGTATTCTGTATAAACCTCTACACTTTACGCCCTTAACCAAAAATCATGTACCTCCCTCTGATACTAGTACATATATAGACGTCTAGTGCACTAATTGTAAGCATAGAATGTAAAAATTAACTTGTATGCAATGTGCAAATTTTCCATGAAGACTTCTACAGTAAAACCTCAATAAGAAATCACCTGAATATAGTAGTAGTAGTAGAATATAGGTTCTCGTTGACTTATATCATACTTATATTAAGACATGACAAGTCTCATGACAAGCGCATTTATTTTTTAACCGTTTTTCAACAGTTTTTTCTATCTTTCAATTTGGTAAGGCGTCTATATCAACATTACACCAATTTGTTCGAACCGATTTTCAATATTTCTTCTATGTTTTCTACTTGACAATGAGACAATCTCAATATTAAGGACTATTGTTCTCGTTCGGTAATTGAGGCTATGCTGTACTTACTTAACCGTACCAACAAGACTTTTAAAACTCCCAGATTCAACGTAAAGGAGTCTGACTCCATCACGTTGACTCTATGTGTTTTATAGTAAAAAGATTTCCGGAATTTTCCGGAACCTCCGGAACCCTGCTGGTTTTTATCGTTTCCGTGGCACCGGGGTTTAAACTGGTTTCCGTTGATTCTGGTTGTACAGAGACTTTTGGTGCACTGCAACATGGAATGGGGACCAGTTTACACTGGGGTTAAGATTTCCGTTATTTTTTTGAAAATTTTCAAGTTTCATCCACGGAGCCAAGAATTCAGTACCCACGAAAAAAAAAACATCGCCATGAAACGATCGAAAAAAACTATCCATAGTTTTATTATACAAAACAAAGCCACTATCTTGATGCAAAAGCATTTGTCAGCCAGTTAGTGAATATGTTGTTCCATTATCATAGTAAGCCATTTAGGGGGTCAAACAGTCACGTTTGTAATACAATTTCTTATCGACATGCTAAGATAAAGAATGGTATAACAACACGCACACATAAACACTTTTTACTCGTAAACCATTATTTTCATGCATAGCTTACACCTTTAAAGTAATAAACATCAACACGTAAGCGGTCAGCGTGGACTGCACATTTGCATGTTTGACTTCTTTAGGACGAGTAAGTCAAAATAGGACTGTGACCATTCACACTGAACTGTATACATATAGTCAACTTAGAAAATACCGGTTGTACAAGTATAATATTCCATTTCTTTTGGAGAATCATTTCATCAAAAAAAAATGTAAAATAATTACAAAGAAAATTCCAAGTTCTTAAAACACAGGCCTCCATTCACAGATCCACGGTTAAGGAAGCAATCATCAACGCTAAATTAATTATTATTTCTGTGAAACATTTCTATTGTGACATTTTCCATCAACTACATAATGAGGCAAACACTTCAAGTTTAATAAAAAATGTGCTCAGAAAGCGTGAAAAATGGATCTATCCTTATTCATGTAGAGGTACTGTTTTGTCTGCTTTACGTTAATATAGCACATGTGACATTTTATCAAAACAACTGACCTCCAAGTTTACTAGTAAGTCTATAAGAGTCTTTTATATCGGATTATATACAAGACACTCGTAGACTAACTGAAACATATGTTGAATATTTTGACACAGTAAAAGTGACGATGATTTTCTCCGTATTTGTGGTACTTGTGGTCTTCGCAGACATTTCCTCGGGCATGGATCTAGGTGAGGCCATTCTGCAAAAACTTCAAGAGCTAGAAAGTAGGCTACAAGATCAGGAGCGAATAAATGCGAATCAACAACAGATTATTCAAGAACACCAACAACTTATAACGAAACAGGCAGTAGTTATAAAACAACAAGAGGAGCAGATAAGGCGACTGGAATACGAAAACCATCAACAGAAGGAGGTTGTCGCAAGCTTTGAGAACATGATAGGCGAGCAGCATTTGAACAGGTTGTTAATATAATTAACTATTAAAATATCATTTATTGAGATTATAACTCTCGTTGAAATACCCTTAGTATTCAATATAGCAATTAAACCAACCTTGTTTGGTAAAATATCACCCTTGTTTGATGGAAAACTATTTTTTGTAATGTTCATGAGACCTCGATTACAAGTTTGTAACCAGATAATTGGGCATCAATAAAGCAAAAATTGCAGAGGGAAACATTATCATTATCAGGGTAAACGAGCTGCAGTTACACGATAATTGCGCATTTCTACACAAAAACAAGTTTCAAATCGTCATGCTGCTGTACCAACAAACTTAACATTAGTTGGAGAATAGATTAAAGACATTGTCGACATTACTGGACACGTTCTACCTGTTTCAGAAAATAAGGCATTTCACATCGCACTTTTGACAAATGAATGAATTGAACATATCATGCTCTACATGCATCGTTTATCATAATTACGCTCTGACACGTGACAAACCTGCATTTAGAACATAAAGACATACCATCTCATAAGTGGCAATTAAGACTGGTAATAAATTGATCTAGATGACATCATTCTAACAGTGATTCAATCAAGCATTTTTGCATTAGGTGTATCATCACCCAGATACAGCATTAACTCGCCCATTCGCGTGGAACATCCACCGGAGAGCATTAGATATATCATGGATTAAGATCATGTTTGAATTATTTAACATAAGATAAATCAATGTCAGATACAGTCTAAACTCGTACAAACAAACACACTAGACAACCGAGGAATGTGGCTTTATAATAAAACAATGTTTTACAACATTTATGACGGACATACAGGCGAATTGTCTTCCTGAAGTTTGCTAAACGATATTAGTCAAATTGTTCCCACTTATTTCAGATGTCAAGACTGCAAAAACGATATACGCAAGAATACAGACAGTAAGCAAATACCTGTGAGAAACATCCTACCTCCAAGAAGAGGTAAGAAATTCAAAAACGCATTGTATCATAAGGCCAGAAAAAAGTAGTCGTGTGAACCTATTTTATCGCTGATAGTCTCTAACTGCAAAATCCAAAGTACGAAAGTATTTAGTACTAAAGGAATGTTTAGAAATAAATTGAAAGGAAAAAGCTTTTCTACCTACCTACCCTATTATTTGGTCAAATAACCGTAAACATGATCTTTTTCTAGCCATGCATATGTATTTTTTTAATTTTCAAACACCCATTTTACGGTGCACGATGTCTCTTGTATTTCAGTTAGTCGTCAAAGTGAAAGAATAGCATTTTCAGCGTATCTTGATCATAATGTGGAACATCTTGGTATCGATCATCCAGTTGTCTACAATCAGGTTCTGCTCAACGAAGGATCTGCGTACAGCCAGCATAGTGGTACGTAGGATAACTATAAATGTATTTCTTGAACAGGGAGCTTATTTTTAAAACTCCCATACCTGATGTACGTATTCCAGCAAGTTATTGTTAATTTAAATATCCGAAAAAAAGGATTTTCTATAGATTATCGTGATGATATTCAAATATCAGACTTTTGTGGGATAAACATGTTTGGCACATATGATATACATATGAAATAGACAGCCGGAACGTTCAAAGATTTGATGACGTCCCGAATCTGACACAAGTCATGTCATGAACTCAAAACCCTAACTATTGGAAAGTAAATACGAATCATTATCATCGTTTACCATTGTTTCCATTTATTTAAGGCATCTTCACGTGTCCAATGGAAGGCCTTTATGTGTTTTATTTCTCTGTTTCAACAAATGGAGTTCATCAAGCCGTAGCTAAGTTGGTAAAAGATGCAGTAAATCAAGTTGATGCAATTTCGGATACCTTCCATCAGTACCACGAGGCACAGGGAGCCAACCTCGTGGTATTGTCCTTGAGTAAGGGCCAGCAAGTGTGGATTGCTAATTACAGATGGACAGACAAGTCTATTCAAGACAGTGATTCAAGTCGATTCTCAACTTTTTCTGGTTTTATGTTGTACTAAGCATTACGTTACCGAAAGTGTAGAAACTAAACCGTAAAATAATATGACTATGTTCACTTTCCTAAACATGTACCCAGTACTGAGCTAGAATCATGTTAAATGTTTGCTACAGAGCTGGTCATACCTTGTTGATGTTTCCCTTTAGCCTTTACAAAGTTGCTTCATATTATAAATTTCATTGGACTGAACAACGTTTCATATTCGTAAGCATGAACTACAATGCATAAATTTACTACCGACACACAAACCTCATGAGTTTCTCTGTTGTGGTGCCCGTCCATGTACACAAGTAAGAAACATTGAAAACACTGAATGGCCAGTTTGAGTGTCTATTGTAGATAATGTCTATTTTCATTAACATGTTCACCGAAAGCAATTTAGTACAGTAAAACCTCAAACAGCGACGACCTAATTATTACGACCACATATCTTAAGATTTTCAATAACTCCCCAATAATGATCATGAGACTAACTTATTATAAGGACCAATTTTTTGGGCCCCAAAAGTGGTTTCATTATCGAATTTTTACAGTAAAACCTCATTATTTTTTAACCGTTTTTTCAACAGTTTTTTTCTATCTTTCAATTTGGTATGGTGTCTATATCAACATTGCGCCTCTTAAATTCGGAGCGATTTTCAATATTTCCTCTTTATTTTCTACTTGACGATGAGACAACCTCAATATTAAGGACCGTTGTTTTGGTCCAGTAAAGGAGGCTATGCTGTACTTCCTAAATCAATCTCTACACAGAGCTGTCGTTCGTCATCCATCTCATACATCTCTGTCAACCTCTGGAAAGTTGTTCAAAACCATGTGTCCGAGTCACCTTTAGTTTCTATATGATACACAAAATCAAGCTTTTGTTTTCTCTAAATGCATATTTGTTGTCATAATTTTACACGATTACTGTCGACTTCTGCGTTTTGTTTCCAATTATGCGATGCGATTCAACCTTGTGACCAAATGTGACTTTATTTCTTGTTTTACAAGAATCATTTAAAAAGCTGAGACGTTGACAAAGACGTATAGGAGGGGAAACGAACGACAACTCTGGATAGAGATTGTTCCTAAACCGTACCAACATGACAGTTAAAAAATCCAGAATCAACGTGAAGCAGTCAAGAATTCAAACAAAAAAATAAATAACAAAAACAAAACACGGAAGCGTCGCCTTGAAACAGTCTAAATCAAATAAACATCGTATAATTATACAAAACAAAGCCACCATCCAGATGTAAAAACAATTAGTGAGTATATGTATGTTGTTCCATGATTTTAGTAAGCCATTCAGGGGGGGGGGGTCAAACAGTCATGTTTGTAATACATTTTCTTATCGACATGCTAAGATAAAGAATGGTGTAACTATATGCCCGCATACTTTTTACTCGTTAACATTTATTTTGATGCATAGCTTACACCTTTTTTAAAGTCATAAAAATCGACAAGTAAGCGGGCAGCGTGGACCGCACGTTGGCGTATTTGACTTCTTTAGGAAGACTATGTCAAAATAGGATTGTGGCCATTCATACTCAACAGTATACATGTAGTTAACTACGTCGAATCATTTCATGCATGAAAACATGAAATAATCACAAAGAAAGTTCCATATTCTCAAACCACAGGCCTCCATTCACAAATACACGGTTATGGAAGCAATTATAGACACAAAATTAATAATTATTTCACTGAAACATTTCTGTTATGACATTTCCGTCAAATATACATAATGATGCAAAACTTCAAGTTTGATAAAAAAAAATGTGTTCAGAAAGCGTGATAAGTGGATCTGTCCTTATACGTTTAAAGCTACTGTTTTTTTTGTCTGATATACGTTCATATATCACTGACGACGTTTTATCAAAACAGGAACTGACCTACAAGTTCACGAGTAAGCCTATAAGAGTCTTTTATATCTGATTATATACAAGGCACTCGTAGACTAACTGAAACATATGTTGAATATTTTGACACAGTAAAAGTGACGATGATTTTCTCCGTATTTGTGGTACTTGTGGTCTTCGCAGACATTTCCTCGGGCATGGATCTAGGTGAGGCCATTCTGCAAAAACTTCAAGAGCTAGAAAGTAGGCTACAAGATCAGGAGCGAATAAATGCGAATCAACAACATATTATTCAAGAACACCAACAACTTATAACGAAACAGGCGGTGGTTATAAAACAACAAGAGGAGCAGATAAGGCGACTGGAATACGAAAACCATCAACAGAAGGAGGTTGTCGCAAGCTTTGAGAACAGGATAGGCGAGCAGCATTTGAACAGGTTGTTAATATAATTAACTATTAAAATATCATTTATTGAGATTATAACTCTTGTTGAAATACCCTAAGTATTCAATATAGCAATTAAACCAACCTTGTTTGGTAAAATATCGCCCTTGTTTGATGGAAAAATATTTTTGTAATGTTCATGAGACCTCGATTACAAGTTTGTAACCAGATAATTGGATATTAATAATGCAAAAATTGCAGAATGAAACATTATCATTATAAGTGTAAACGAGCTGCAGTTACGCGATAATTGCGTATGTCTACACAAAGTCAAGTTTCAAATTGTCATGTTGCTATAACAACAAACTAACATTAGCTGGAGAATAAAGTTTTAACTGTTTAAGAAAATAAGGCATTTCACATCGCATTTTGACAAATGAATGAATTGAAAATATCATGCTCTACATGCATCGTTTATCATCAATATGCTCTGACACGTGACAAACCTGCATTTAGAAGATAAAGACATATCATCTCGTTATGAGGAACATGACAGAATAAGAAGACTTGATAATAATAGCGGTGGCAATTAAGGCTGGTAATTAATCGATCTAGATGATATCATTCAAACAGTTTTGCACTGAATGTATCATCACCCGGATATAGCATTAAATCGCCCATTCGCGTGGAACATCCACCTGAGAGCATGAGATGTATCATGGATTAAGGTTATGCTCGAATTATTTAAGATAATCCTAAGTCAAACCTTATCTTAACTCGTACAAACAAACGAACTAGACAATCGAGGAATGTGACTTTATAATAAAACAATGTTTTACCACATTTATGACGGACATACAGGCGAATTGCGTTCCTGATGTTTTACAAGTATTTTACTGCAGCACACTAGTCAAATTGTTCCCATTTATTTCAGATGTCAAGACAGCAACAATGATACACCAAAGAATACAGACAGTAAAAATGATATACCAAAGAATACAGACAGTAAGCAAATACTTGCGAGAAGCATCCTACCTCCAAGGAGAGGTAAGAAATTCATTTAAAAACGCATCGTATTATTAGACCAGAAAAAAATGGTAATGTTACCTTACCAACCCTGTTATTTTAGCATTAATTCTATTATAGTTTTTAGCGGCAAAATCCAAAGTACGAAAATATTTAGTACAAATGGTATGTTTAGAAATAAACACAAACAGTTATCGACCTAACTACCTTATCTTTTAGGTAAAATAACTTAAAATATGACTGTTTAGCCCTGTATTATGTAGTTTTTTTAAATCTTCAAAAATCCATTTCACGGTGTACGATGTCTCTTGTATTTCAGTAAGTCGACAAAGTGAAAGAATAGCATTTTCAGCGTATCTTGATCATAATGTGGAACATCTTGGTATCGACCATCCAATAGTCTACAATCAGGTTCTGCTCAATGAAGGATCTACATACAGCCAACATACTGGTATGTATGATAACTATAAATGCTGCAATTAAGCTAAAGGCTGCAGGGTGCTTATTTTTAAAACTTCCATCCGAATATCAGTCCCATATGCCTGATGTACGTGCTCCAGCCAGTCATTGTTAGTTTAAATGTACGGTAAAAATTAGATTTTCCCAGCTCGTGTAATCTATAACTTATCGTGATGAATTTCAATTTTCAGATTTTTATGGAATAAAAATGTTTTGGCACATATGATATGTACATATTAAATAGACAGTCGGATCGTTTAAAGAGTTGATGAAGTCCTGAATCTGACACAAGTCATGTCGTGAACTCAAAACCCTAACTATTGGAAAGTAAATACGAATCATTATCATCGTTTAGTATTGTTTCCATTTATTTAAGGTATCTTCACGTGTCCAATGGATGGCCTTTATGTGTTTTATTTCTCTGTTTCAACAAATGGAGTCCATCAAGCTGTAGCTAAGTTGGTAAAGGATTCAGTAAATCAAGTAGATGCAATTTCGGATACCTACCATGAGCACCACGAGGCACAGGGAGCCAACCTCGTTGTATTGTCACTGAGAAAGGGCCAGCAAGTGTGGATAGCTAATTACAGATGGACAGATAAATCTATTCAAGACAGCAATTCAAGTCGATTCTCAACTTTTTCTGGTTTTATGTTGTACTAAGCATTACGATACCGAAAGTGTAGAAACTAAACCGTAAAATAATATGACTATGTTCACTTTCCTAAACATGTACCCAGTACTGAGCTAGAATCATGCAAATTTGAACTGCATGAATTGCATGAACTGCAATGCATAAATTTACAACTGACACACAAACCTCATGAGTTTCTCTGTTTTGATGCCCAGTAATGTAAACAAGTAAGAAACATTGAAAACACAGAATGGCCAGTTTGAGTGTATATTGTACATAGTGTCTATTTCTATTAAAATTATTCTCATCTTGGAACAATGCAATATAACGTTTGGTGAAAAGACATTTCACAGAGCATTTACGCTTAAAATGTAATGATAAAAATATATTGAGGATAGCAATTTTAATGCAGATTTAACTTGCAAAATGTACAATGAGTTGCAACGCCGAATATCTCATTTTGTTTTTGTCATATGTGCCTGCATTAACCTGTATCATAAAAAAGTTGACCCAACTATTTACACATACCATCCATATCGATTAGTTTCCATGGCAGTAAAACAAAAAAAATGGATTTTGATAAACATAGTTACTACAATTTCACAATATGTATGTGTGCATTATACAGGTAATACCAAATAACTTCATCAGCACAGACCACCACACAAAGCAACCAGCGAACAATCAACACAATATAAACATCCAACCGTGTTTAAACAATTGACAGACCAAGATTTTTTGTCACCGAGCAACTGAGAAATGACCATGATTGTCACTTTGTGCATATAGGGAATATCTGCAAGTTTATTACGAACTTACTATTTAGTGTTTCATACAATCTTCAATAGTATCATTACTTTTGAACCAAATAGTCCAATAAGATTACCAAAAATACTACGTTTACACATATCCGCGTGAATAAAATAAAAACTGATAACAGACTGGTAAACAAACGTGGCAAAAATTCGGGATGTTTTCATTGATAAAACGTGAAATAAATTGAAATCGTACAAGAAAATGTGCATAAATTGTCAATACTTTAATGTTTTGATGAAACAAGTGCTTGTAATTGAAAGTAATGTAAAATATCAACTTAAATGCAACATATCCACCTAACACGGTATCAAGAAGATATATAGCTGCATGAATAATCGCGTAGCATATGCACGACTGTCAATGGATTAGATAGCGCATCAGTAACGCAATACTCGGAGTCATATCAAAATAGATTACCATATACATGTAGGTTATACGTAGGTTATTTGTAAGTATTCTTTCAACGAGATATGGAAGCTATTCCGGTGTTAGGATATTGGAAAATTAGAGGGGTACGAACGCTTTGTTGTATTTATTTCTTATTGTTTATGTAATTTTACTTTTAACACAGTAAAACATAGTTATGTTCAGTTATGTTCAGTCAGTTATGTTTACCTTCCTCGTGAACATTCATTTGTTGTCAAGGAGATAACAACATCTATACTTACTTTATTATAACGTTTTTGATGAACAGCATCGTTCATGCGCAATACGTAATCACTAAATATGTCACCATACAACTGTGAATGTTATAATGGGCGGTTGTAAACGTCCATCTAATACATCGGTGATGGAAGGCTTTCCTTAACGGGAGCGGAAAAAGACACATATTTATTGCTTATTTATTTGTGTAACTTTGATCTGTCTTACATATATGTTATGTGTGCAACAATTAGGTGAATCCCCCTCAAACCCTATTGCGGATGGGGATAAATGCCCGAACACATAATTCCTATAGTGGTTATTATGATCACTACATACTCCCATTTGTTGAGCAAACAGCAACATCAAATTATCAGAATTTTTATAATTATGAACTTTTTGATATTTTAGCTGGCCGCACCAATTCGGCTCCTTCTGACCTACGCTGGTGAGGAGTTTCTTGACAAGCGATATGAAGTTGGAGAGGGTAAGCGAAACAAGACATATCACTAAATTCAGATTAAATAAACCCGCAAAATGGGGACAGACCGAGCGACCGATCAACCAACCGACCGATCGAGCGATCGACCAACAACTGGGGCGATTCCAGTATACCCCAGAAAACTTCGTTAGTGGGGTGTAATAATCTTCTCCCAATTTTACATCAATATATCCGTCTGTTGGTGTTATATCTGTCTGTTGGTGTTATATCCGTCTGTTGGTGTTATATCCGTCTGTTGGTGTTATATCCGTGTGTTGGTGTTATATCCGTCTGTTGGTGTTATATCCGTCTGTTGGTGTTATATCCGTCTGTTGGTGTTATATCCGTCTGTTGGTGTTATATCTGTCTGTTGGTGTTATATACGTCTGTTGGTGTTATATCCGTCTGTTGGTGTTATATCCGTCTGTTGGTGTTATATCCGTCTGTTGGTGTTACGTTGACATAAATTCTCGGTTACATTTTTGTCTACCAAGCGTTTTGGATCAAGAACCTTAAGAATTTAATATTCTATTCAGCACTTCGTGCGAAAACTTTCAATCCCAATTTCAAAAATATGATTGCAATGTTAAAGTATATGTTAACTATCATGACTAAGAACAAAATTAATACAAACACTTGGGGCATGTACTTTCACAGTTTTCTCAATGAAAAGGGTATTCAACTGTGGCAATATTAAATGAAACCTATCCGGATGAGCACGCCACTAGAACTACCCCAAACCCCACTCTATAAATTATGGTGCTTCATATTTATTTTCTTCAAGCTTTTTGACAGGGCTTACACAAACCAACTGTTGCCAATATTGTTCTTGTGGTCAGTATCTTTCCTCATTGCCATACAACCACATAGTATCGCAAAAAACTGATTTTATTACAGCCCCGGGGTACAGTCGAGAAGCATGGGAGGGTGTGAAGTACAAGTTTGCAGATTATCTTGATTTCCCAAATGTAAGTATATAAGTATATAAGTATTTAAGTATATAAGTATATAAGTATTTAAGCATATAAGTATATAAGTATATAAGTATTTAAGTATTTAAGTATATAAGTATTTAAGTATATAAGTAACTCTATTGTCTAAATTATTTCATGGACGACTTTTTAGTTGTGGCTCTTGTTTTCTGAATGTGTTATTATCTAAAAATCAATTAACTTTTGACAGGAGGTGAAATTACTTAGTGACTTTATTTTATTGTATAGGTACCTGTATTAAGTATACAGTAAATTTGAAACATAAACATCATGTACAATTCGTTGTTTTACTTGTTATAATGTTTTCTCAAATCCAATTTGTTTGATTTCTACTACAAATTTATCTTAGCTCCATTGTTACGACGGTGTTGCAAACTGGAATTAATCTTGAGTCTGTTTTCTTAAAACAACAACAGTACTAATCTGCTACTAGGAGACGCCATCCAAACTTTTTGTGGTGGACACAATCTTTGTAGAAGGGGCTGCACGTAATGTACTACCTTAGCAGTTCACATAAACGGTTGGATCCGTTTCATAAATGAATCTTAGCGCAATAAGTCCAACTTAAAGTACATCAAATTCCTTGTTTTGAAGCTAGAAATGTAAACAAAGCATCAAATGCAGGTCTTACTATTAGCTGGTCCATGTATTATATTATTATTATTATATTAGATGAAGTCTGAATGCTATCTTAGCGAAGATACGCCTATAAAACAACACTTTGCAGCTCAGTGCCAAGAAACATCGCATAATCGTGATGAAAATAACCTAAATATGAAAAGTGAATCGGTTAATCGAAAAAATACTTTAAAAGTAACAGTTTATTAGTATTTCCCCATTTTTTTTATTCGAGAGTCCTAGGACTCCCATGATTGCCTCCTTATAGAATCATGTTTGGGACTAAGATGCAGACGTAGGGACTGAAACGCTCACAACACCATGAAGTGCTGAGTTGTTTTCAATTTCCATTTGTCCATGGTTGCCTCCGACGCCGTTTTGACAACAAGTAAAAACGCTTGATTCCAATATTTAGAATTAACAAGCGTTGCTCCATCACAGATTTCAGGAAAAGTGAAATATTTATTTTACTAGTCCTAGGGACGCATATTAGTTGAAAATGCGGGTCCAGGACGTATAAGTTGCGTCAGAGACGCAGGTTTTCTGCGTCCGGGAAAACCCTAGTGTATATTGCCATGTAGATCGGTAGATCGGCATCAATCTGTAATTATCACTAACTTATCATACTGTTCAATGATTTTCACAATTACTGTATTCACTCGCTGCACTTTTTCCGCATAATTGCGTTCTCCTTGTATACGATACAGATATAAACGACTATTGTATCTATTATCTATTGTAGCTGCCATATTTTCTGGATGGAGATGTAAAGATTACACAAAGTAATGCCATTCTGAGGCATATTGCTAGGAAACATAAACTTGGTAATTTCCACTAATTTACACAAAACATCGCATCATTTTAAGATCAAAATTGGTGAAATAGTGATACAATTAACCTTAGTTAAAGACTGATACTCGATAAGTCATTGGCTAATCTGGTAAGAGGTCATAATCATAAATATACAAACGTATGTACAGTTATACAGTCAATTAAACGATCATAAAAGATTCTAACGACCATCTTGTATTTCAGACGGTGATTCCGACAAAGATAAAGCCATTGTTGACTTGTTACTTGAACAAGCCATGGATCTAAGGAATGGAATTGTTGGCTTGTGTTACAACCCTAATTTTGTATGTATAACCTATTAAATTTCAATTATCTAACCTAAATCATGCGACTTCCTTGTGTTTAAACGATGACAAGGAACTTCTCATTATTTTTCAACGTCACATTTCCTTATTTGGATAATTCTACTTTTGTAATCAGATAAACAGACAGGGCATTAAAACACGCTGATAGAAACAATTTAAATTATAAGCGTGCAGAGGTTTACAGCACACTATATTACTGCATTCCCTTGCATTCACTATATTCTATGTCAGAACATTTTGACTTTACCATGAATTAAATAATGTGACCTCTAGTTCCAATTCAGGCCACATAAACACCAAAAACTTAATTTTGACATTTAAGACAATCTAAGGTTTATGCTCAGGTCGTTATTTCAGTAAGTAAAATCGCCGGTGGCTATATTTCTTAAAAACAATGAACTTGAGGGTTAGTCCTGTTTGGGCCTATCAGCAAACAATCTATTTGTTGTTTTATTTCTGTGACCAGATGCTAACGTGCGTCAACTTGTGGAATTCAAGGTACATTTTAAAAAAGGACGCCCAATCATAAAAGAAAAAAAACGTTAACCAAAAACAAGAGCATATACCTGGCATACATCATCAATTCATTTGTCGAAAAAATGTAACATTTCATTGTCTCGATATGTTAATATATATTAATACTAAATTAACAAAATCGTGCGATACTTGTTTGATGTAATATACTGCAAATGAGAGTTACATTTTGTGCTAATAAATTCGCATAAGATACTATTATTTGATGTCCATAGACTTCAGAACGTCTAAATCCATCTTTTTTACATCAACACTTAAGGACACCTTAAAGCGACTACTCTAAAAATGTTTTCTCTAATTAGTATAGTGTTTAATCTATAGACGTCAGAATAATCACATGGTAGTCATTCTTTTTTCACAAATATTTCAGGAGAACCTTAAAGGCGACTATTTCAAAAATCTTCCTCCAAAATTGGCTTTATTTGAGAAAAGACTTGGCGACAATCCGTGGTTTGCTGGTGATAAGGTAAATAAATTCAGTGCAACCTCTCCAGAGCGGCCCTCTCTTCATCAACAGCCTCTCTTCAGCAACAGCATGAGTTTTCCCACTGTATTATTTCACGATTAATTTAACTTCTCTAAAGCAACAACTTCACAACAACAATATAAGATCGTTTCTCCCAAAGGGTGTTGCTTTGAAGGGGTTGCACTGTAATGCACTTTTCATCAAGTCATTTCTACATAAGTATAATCATATCTACTGATTGAACAGTGTAGCTTAATCGATGGTTTCTTGCAATGCAAATTGCTAGAAAAGAATGGTTAAAATCTTTGAAATCGTTTACAAATCGTTAAAGGCGAAGGAATGATATTGTTCAATTAGATTGTAAATTTCCTGTAACCATGTACTAATACGCAACTATAAAATCCCAGTAATGGGATGCAGAAAAATTGTCATTGCCACTTAGCATGCTGACAATTCTAAACTCATTAATTTTACATGTCTTAATTTCGAGTAGAGAAACAATGTAAATTTATCTTTCACGCTTTATAGATATATTTTATCATTTTTTACTTCAATAGGCACTAAGGCCCATGAGTACAGCCCTTATATAAGGTATACATTACAGGTGACAGTAGTGGACTTCCCCTTGTATGAACTCTTCGATCAGCTGACACGGATGAAGTCTGGTGTTTTAGACGCTTATCCAAAACTGACAGCGTTTCTTAAACGATTTAGAGAGCTACCAAAAGTTAAAGAATATTTGGCGCGAGATGATGTAAAAAATATGCCAATTAATAACAAATACGCGAGATTTTGGTAAAATCAAAATAAATATTTCATGTTGACAGTTATAATTAGTATAATGTTGTATATTCAAAACAATCGTTGATAGAAAAGTCAACGTTATGCACAGTACCCAGTCAAACCATCCATTGAGTTAATAGTCAACGTTAGGTTGTGCATCCAATCAAAACTACCGTTTTATTAAAAGTCAACATTTATGCAGTGTACCCAATTAAAGTAATCGTTGCAATTAAAGCCATCATGTAGTGTATCAAATAAAACAAATTGTTGAATTAAAAGTCAACATCGTACAGAGTACCCAATCAAAATTATCATTGCATTTAAAGTCAACAATATGCAATGTAGCCAATCAAGACAATCGTTGCATTTAAAGTCAACAATATGCAATGTAGCCAATCAAAATAACCATTACATTTAAAGTCAATATTATGCAGTGTATCCAACCAATGTACTAATGATATTAGCACGCGGCGTTCTTAGTATTTCTTCACATAAGCCACTACACTCAAAGACATTTCCATCAAATATGCAAAATGTACATGTATTTGCAATATTCCCTTTCTGTTTGGTGTTCAAAAGAGGTACAAGACAGAAAAAATATGTTTTGGGAAAGGTAACAAAGTTTGTTGCGGGAAGGTGTTTTTTCTCAAAACTAAGGAGCATTGTAACTGCAATACTTATTTAGCTATCGTTTGCATTAAAGATTTCACTTAAAATTTAAGTGTTGTATTTGGTGATACGTCTCACTACTTCCTGATTACCCCTGGACGAGTGATATCGCTCGCAAATGTCAACGAAGTTATCAACAAGACCTTCATGAGACATTACGTAGACAAAAGTTTGTCTATATTGCATATCCAGTTCATTGTGCGAAGTTAGTTCAAAACACACGATAAGTACATAATTTAGATGTTTTTTATTCCACATAGAAAACAAACATATCATTTTCCATATTATTTGCAACATTGTTCCTCGGAAAAGTGTGCTTGGCTGCAGAGTTAGATATGAACACTATCGTACAAAAACTACAACAGTTCGAAAATAAACTGGAGCAACAGGAGAAAACGAATCAAGGACAATACCAAATGATTCTTCAGCAACAATAAATGCTTCAGGAACATCACCAAATGATCAGTCAACAACAAAACACAATCAAACATCGGCAACAGCGGATTAGTTGATTGGAAGACGAGAACAACACACAGAAAGCCAGTGTTACCCATCTGGAAGAACAGATAACACACAACAAATCTTTAAACAGGTTTCATTTGTAGATTTGTCATCCTATCTATCTGATAATACCAAAGTTTTGAACTTAGTGATGAATGTGACTAAGGTTTTCGGTCCGTATGTGCATATCATATTTAGTTTCAAAACATTAAATATTATTGCATGTATTTAAAAAATCTACAATACACGGAATTAATATATCTTATAATCAAGCAAGGCAGCCGTCATATTACATGGAATTTTCTATATCTAACAACTAAACGCTAGAAATATACATTTCCATGCATCATCACAATTAACTATCGTGTTGACATTATGAAGTAGTTGTATTATACAAACATATCACAAATATACATAAAACATACAGTCTAACCTTTTTGAGGTCATCTCCCAATAAAGGCCAGCCTGTGAATAAGGGCCATTCTTTGAAAAAAAATATTTAGAACAAATTAACTGACCTCCGAATAATATGCTACCTGTCACTTAATGCCACATTTTGTCTTTCCCAAGGGTGGTCTGTGTACACAGGTTTGACTGTATACATATTATGCATGACGCACCCAGCCATATCCCCCCCATTTGTGGGGGTTGTCACTGGTAACGCCAGTGGAAGTAAATATGCATGCAAAACGAGTTATTAAATTATAGACAACAACTGTTGAAGAACTTACCAGACATTTTGAACAAACGTGTCCAACGGTTTTCGTGTTGTATATTCCAGTGTGCAAATCCATTCTTTTTGACTGGAGACTTCAGAGCTGAGAAAAATCAAAGCACAAAGAGGACAGTAGTTGACATGTTTTAAAGTGTTTTGAATAATCCTCTTGACCGAAGCGCGGAACATTGAAGTAAAACTTGTGGTGGTCACCTGTGTGCCTGTGCTCATGTAAATTAAACGTTCTTTCCTCTGCATGAGATTTGTTCCAGGACTGCATGACGTCCTTTTTAATCATCGATAGTAGAATACATGTTATTGTTAGAACACATCACAACACAATTCAACTCAGCACTCATTGAATCATTTCCAACGTGACACGCTGACACAGCATGGAATAGACAGTGTCCATTCACAGCACTCTGTCGTCTTTGTACAGGCGTGATAGTCGTCTAGGTACATATTAGTGCTCTTGCCATGTATGTGTCTACTGAAGCCGTTATGGAGTGAGCTGCAGACGGGATATCAATTCAGGAATAACGTTCCCCTGGCAACAACAAGTTCCAGTCTGTTCAACCCTCTTTATTCTTGCCTGTTTAACAAAATAACATAGACTTTGATAACACATACTTTGATACGACTTCGCCAAGCGAAAATATATGACAGGAATATGTTTGAATGAAATTCATGCATGTGAAGTATTGTTTCTCTGAACTTTCACTTTAAGAACAAGCTTTCTAATGTTATAATGCATCTCCCTCGGTTTGTTCGTTTGTTTTTATGTGACATTGTCACTGGGGATTCACGCCGTTTTTTTTCAACAACTTTTCACTTATATACGGTGACCGGTTCACCTAACCAGTTTTCCTTGGCTGTATACTAACCAGTACTAACTGACCATTCCACAAGGAGTCGGCAACTTCGTAAAATATGGAGGAAAATTGACATTTTTGTCAAATTTTCATAGGATATGACCTGACGGGACCGGAATTTGAACCCAGATTGCCGGGTTACAAGTCCAGCGCACTAACCATTTGGACCATGGTCGCGGCCCGCATCTCCCTCGGGCACTGTTCGTGTACGTAACTACAAATAATCAAAACAAACACGTTTTTTGTAATTAAACAATTAAAACAACATGACGTTACAACAATACAAGGTTTGTTTATCTATATTAATAATTTGGCATTGATGGCATTGCACCTTATCTCCAGATCAATTTTGTTGATGCACATGTCAGGACACCCAATATCATGAAGTACCTGTTTATACTTTGATTAATGCTACTAAACCCATCTTCGTAAAATTGATTTATTACCGGATAAGTATAATGGTTGATAATAAATCAAGCACAATTTAAAAAATGGAACGCATAGACAATAATAGATCTAATTGACTAATAAACACTAATATGGTGTATGTTTATAAGTTTACATCATTCAAAATCTTCACCAAAGCTGACTTATTCTTGATCGTGAACATTTAATGTTGTAAATGTGTAGTTCATGTATAATAGCGATATTTGACAAATACATAATCATATTATGTAGATATCTCAATATATATCGGGTTAAAACTCAAATAAATGTATTCGGATTTGATTTCTACTTGGAACATCATTGAAGAAGGTACTTGTTTGTTTTACAGAATACGCATGCGTGCATATTTAATGATTCTTATCATGACAGAAAATTTTGAACTTTGTATTGTGAACCATAATGATAATGTAGATCGTCTGTTCATCTGAGGACATTTGTTTGAACATTGGGTGTAAGCTGATTTATCAAAATAATTCTATAACAAAAACCTCTTAAATCACAAATGTGTGATAAATTATGCATTAACAACAACATTTTGTTTTAGTTTAGAACTATTTTATTTTTTCTTTGCCAAATTTCACACAAGACGCTGACCAACACAGCTCAACAAGAGTCTTTATGAAAGAAAAATTTATATGGAAAAATGCCAAAAAAAATGTGATTAGTAGAAAATAAGATGGAAAGAAGGGAAACAACTCTTCATTGTTGAAAAACTGAAAAGATTGAACTAGTTACAGGATTAAAGAAGTTGATTAAAATCTCAGAAAATGCAAATTTAGCTATGAAGCGTTGATGAATGTTTTGTAGAATGTCAACTCAAATAATGTACAAAACGTGTCGTATTTGACTGAAGTCAAGACAAGATACATAAAATGGAAACCCAAGACATGCAAACTATTGTATGATAGATGACGTCGCTTCCATATATGTTATCATATCTTACACTACAGCGACCAAACGATTCTTTGGTCATTATCAGAGCCAGAAATAAAGCTGGCTAAAGAATGAGTACACTATCTTTTATCAACATTGAACAAACTGACAGCAGACGACACTGTGTCGTGTGAACGCTGTATTAGGCGAAATGAACACTTCCGATGTGTTGATTGGAGTTTAGAGTTAATGCCAATTAATTATAAGAAAAAATGGTAGTACTTTGGGGGGGAAATAAGTTAGAGATTTATTTCTTGAAAAAAGAAAGAAGTTGGTTTGAGTTATTAAAGAATAACGCCAGAAGAAAAACAGACAGTGTATCAACACTGAAGAGGGAGATGGAGCCGCCCTGAGGTTTTCGTTTTAAACACTATCGACCAAAACATTTAAACTTAAGAAGCTACATTAAATTTTGAACTTTTAAAGACAATGCATCATCGAAGGTTGGTCGGCATGGTGCGAATTTAGTCTTCGGAGAAGGGAACCACTCCCTCCTCCTGGGCATCTTCGCCCCCGACTTCATTCGCCTCTGCAGATACGTCGGTTGCATCGTTGGCAACACCAGTCTTTGCTTGCTGGATTTTGGCTCTGAAATATTTGTAAAATATATTCACTTTTTCATCAGAAGTCATTCATTCAGGCAAATGCTATAGGAGATTTTGAATGAAAAATAATTATTTGATACTAAATGACAAATTGTAAAACGTTTGTTAGAATACACGATAAATACGATATTTCTAACAACTAATATATTAATTTGCATAAAACTAATTTCAACATTACCTTCTCAATGCGTCTTCCCGTGCAAAACGGGTCTTCTCATCGAGAATTGCCTGCCGCCTAGCAACAGCGTTCTCGTGGGCGAGTCTGCGTTCTTCAGCAGAAACCTGTTGTACACATAATCAAGAGTCTTATACAGATATAAAACACTCAACAAGAATGCTAACTCTAATTCTAATTAAATATTTCACAGGTCGTTTACTATTCACAGAATATTCAGATGGGAGAGTGAAAAAAGTTACACGTGTCAATCGCACACCAGGGGGCGTTATAGGTTTCGATTAGTATGCATGTATTAACATAATTGAAGCAGCAATCGTCATTATAAGGCCACGCGTCGCTGACACGCCCTGTTCGTCATCATCATTACTCAAACACCACGAAATTTTTATGCTTAGGGAGGAACACCATCAAATAATTTAATCAAAACTCAGTGTTTCAAACTTTGTATAGTTGAATACCGTACTGAATATAATTTCCTTTCATTTCTATGAAATATACTTAATGATAGAAATGTTTTACTATCAATACACAAGGTGTTTTAACTTACTATCAATATACAAATGAGCAAAATGTACTTACAAGACCCTTTCCTGGCTTAGGGGTTAATCCCCTGAATGGGGTAGGAGGTCTGTCGCTGATGGGCACTTCAAAAGCGACACCTCGGCGTTTAAACACTGAAGTTACATCTATTTGAAAAAGAAACAAATGTGTTTATTTCTACATGTAAATATATAAATAATCAAACAACATACATCATAAATAAACCAATTTTAGAAAATTCCAATATGTGTAAATGGTTACCAGAAAGATAATTTAGCTGGGCTGTATTCATCTTGCTATACAAAATTGTTATAATTGACTAGAACTTATTAGATAATAGTATTGTATGCGCAAAGACAGTACAGGGCTTCAGACAAAATATAAATAATTTCTGATTCGTCGATATTTTACAGACACACCACAACAAAGTATAATGTATAAACAGATATTGACCGATATGGAGCTTGACAAAGATCATAATATCCATCGCATATAAACACGTAAATCAAAAGTTGGGGTTCAAACGCATGGCCAATCTGGTTCCGAAATTCGGTCATCTGACGCAAAATCCGGACCAGATAACAAAAAAAAATAACGAAACAGTACTTACTTCTTTCCGCTCTTGCGGAAATTGCTCTTCTACGCTTCACGCGTCTCCGAGCCTTTCTACGTTCTAACCAGTTCTCAATAAACTGGAAGCAGCCCATCTTGACCGCTTACAGAACGTAAATAAACGACGTCTCTCTTGGATACGTCGTCACGTCTCTGACGTCATAATACAATCGACAAATATCGGGTCATTTCGTATACGTACGGCGTGCAGAGTTCTGTATACTACGGAAATACCCGATGTATTCCGACAGAATGTATAATGGTTTGGGCGGAAGTACACTGATATCTCATTCGGAAATCCTCGGTCAAATAACTGTGGGATTGCGTTTTGTTCCCTATTTTTTGTATGTTTATGCAAGTTGGGTGGGCTTTGGGTTGTGGGTCGGTGGTATTTTTAGAAGGGTGGGTATTTGTGTATGGGTGTTTCCTGTAATTCTTTCTTGTCTACAATAATATCACTATCGTCTTTAAGAAGTAAGAAATCTTGTTTTATCAAGCAGTCATCTAGTGACTTCAAAATACTTATCATTACTAGTTCGCCACACAATTACCAAAGTCAAAAAGTACGTTTATAAGTCTTCAAGAACAATTAAGACAGAACCATTTGCAACCATGATTACTGTCTACAATGTCACCATGGTAACCTGCGAAATTGAGAATGTATCCACTGCTTATCTGAACTTCGACAAGTTCTAAAAGAAACAAGACTTTAAACATCAAATGTTTATACATGTACATGTTATTGTTTAATCTTGTTCCAACACAGTGAATAGTTGCATCTTGGTGAAGAGATCTGCGACAATCTCGTAATTAATTAAATATCCAGTAATTGTTCTTTTACATGATCAATCTTACAAATATTTGACCAATTAGATGATTATAGTTGTGTTTTTTTTTTCATTGTTTACAATAAAGAACCATATTGCCGGGACATGTAATGTCGCGCCGAACATGATATGAGGGATAACACAGTTCTGGCCAGCTTAAAATGTTCTAAGACTGAAAGCATATAGTTTTCATTTGTTTCGTCCGTAAATAACGAAGTTATTGCAGTGAACTTAATTTTAAAAAAGGACTATTAACCAACTTTATTGAGATTATACAAATTGTAGCATTGTTTTTGTCTAATATATTCTGACTTCTTAAATGAATATCTCCTTAATTTTTAAACGTATTATAATTCACTATAATCAGATTCATAGATACGTATAGATTTAACAAAGACAATTGAAATGAGATGATTATATAATTACAAATGTGGATAAGTATTATTTAATAAAGACGACGGATGGTTGAACTTGTGACAAGGTCGCTGAACGGTCGTAAAATGAGCCTGATAATACTGTACGTGCGGCATGAAAAGGTGTAGAGAGAAAGTCTCTGTTTGCAATGAAGAAATAAATATTTACTTTTATGATTAGCGAAAATAACAGACATATCATTACTTCTTAGCAAGTGCTGAGCATAACTGGCTAGCCGCTGAAACTTCCTATAATAATTAAATGTCTAAGGGAGGTAACTGTAACTAAATTAACTTCATTTACACCTGTGAGATTTACTTCCCTTGGGTAAAATTAATAGTGAAGTTTCTTTATCAATAAGTTCTACCTGCGACCAGTATACGCAGCGAATATTGGTCGCAAGTTCTACCATGCAGACATAAAAACTGGGACCATCAACATTAATACGAAATAGCGTCATGTTTTATAAAAATATTACAATATCATAATGTTTAAAATGAATAGCAAAGATTTAGTCAGTGAAACAAACAATTGAAGGTACTCCCAATGGCCAGAAATTCGTAATTTCACTGCCATTTCACATTTTGACTCCTAACCCTTTGCCTCATAAGCATGTTTAGGACTCTTCCAAATTCAAAGCTAGTTCACAAGCAATGGCTTCTTTTGCCAAAATCATGACATGTTTTCAAAAGTCACCTGCTTCAGATGCGAGGGGGAATGCGGTATTATTATTAAGTGTTAAACCGGGTATGTTTTATCTTGATTTTGTTTTTGGCAGAAAATATTTTATGAAGAACAAATATAAAGAAATGAAGAGAAAGGATTTGCCTTCAATTAAATTCTGACATACCTTATTCCTGCTTTACACGGACGCTATGCATGTAAAAAAACCTCGTTTCAGCACTCGCTGACCTGAACTGAGCCGAAATTGACAAGCAAATCCCGTGAATTTCATGACAGCTAACTGTCACAACAAAGATAGTTCCACGTGATTCAGGCGGATTTACGAACGCTAAGATGGCCGAAGTCTTCTCTTGGTTGAGAATATCGAAAAAGAATATCGTGGACTGTGTATCATGAAAGGAGATTTTCTGTGTTTAAATGGTGAATGTTGATCCATAAGCTATTCGGACATACCACAGTGAACGTTTTTTACAATGAGGTATGTCCTCTTTTTGAAAAATATTTCAGTATAAAAACCTTCGTAAATTTGGTCGTTTGCACCATTTTGTTTACGCGTTAGAATAATATTGTATCTAATAATGGTATCGTAATTGTAGCTGTGGTACTGGAAATAAAAATATCTCAAGGGTGGGTTCATTAGGGGAGGGGCGGAGCGGCGCGCGCCCCGTCTAAAATCTGTCAAGCATAAGTAAAAATAAAACGTCAGTTATGTGCTGATTGTGTCCATATTCTACATATATATGCTATTACTAGAATTTACGCCCCCAAAAATCAACCAACCAAATATCCTGTATCCACCCCTGAATCTGTTTGGTCGGACCTTGTTGTAGATCCAGGTTGTAGATACTGTGTATTATAGATTAACTATAGGGGCTCCAGCGGATTATTTCAGTTCAAACAAGGGAGGTAATCGTGTAAATTTCGTTTTCGCCTACTGTGTAAGATTTGTTTCCCTTATATTTTCCTAGGCTTAAACTGATTTGTTGGCATTAGGTGATATTTTTTTCCTACCGATCGTTGATTGAGTATAATCCAATTAGTCAGCATTGAATCAAATAAATCTACTGTGATTAAATAAAACCAGACATATTAGCGTTTTACGCCTCAGTTGAAATATTGCAAAAGATTATGAAATCCTTTGATTATAGTTGTGCGAAAGATTAATTTATGTTGATGAAGTTACATTATTTAGCGAATTCATAGAGAAAATTTCTGCTAAAAGGATACAAGTGCAAGAGCATTTTATATTGAATTTCAGACTCTTATTGGAATGTTTTAATGCCTAAAAATCGTTAGCTATAAACCATCGTGTACTTGGACAAATAACAAATCGATGTATTATAAAGAAATGTACAGTTAAGATGGTTTTTACTGATAAAAATGCAAGACATTATTACAAAGAAATACGAGTATATCTTTCAAATTCACAAATATATTGAAAAATAAATACAGTAAAACCCCTATAAACTGGACTCCCTGAAAACCGGAATTTTCAGAAAACCGGACTTTTGGCCCAGTCCGGACGAGGTCCAGTTTTAAGAGGCTATAGTTTGTACAGCTTTTGTCATAAGCTAACTCCATGCTGTTGAATCCCTGAGGTCTAAAGTACACCATAATTTAATGACCCTGATTAACGTAATTTTCGTGGTATTTGAGAAACATATTTCAGCATTGAAATGACATTTAGAGACTGGAAATAACCATTAAAATATGTCATACCTTATACATGTAACCTCGTAGAAAAAATAGATACTTTTTTTAGCTATGAAATCATTTCAAGCTGTAAACACTTTAACGATTAAGTTGCATTCACTGATAATGATATGTATACACAATTGCAGACTTTTTTGCTGTTTTTTTTATTGACTAGTTTTTTTTTACTGTTTTGCTTTTTACTGGCTTGAATGTGATCTGTCAATGTGTTTGATAACATTATAAGTATAAGTACTTTAAATCGTTACACTATGACAGACCCTCAAACTTTGCTTGTATCTGTCATGTACATGCGATGTACAGTTAACACCATAGTGACATTAAAATGACAGGACAAAGACCTATGTCACTTAATAAGGAACATTGACCCAGATTTTGATCTATAGCTGTGATTAACTCAAATGCATCTCTCAGGATTGACAATGGCACATACAAATACTCAAACACAGCGCTTGTCAAAATTTCTGACAAATATTATACACGTAAATGTATTTTTGTAATAAATTTTCATTTCAATTCTGACTGCTTTGAAGTATGCCCAAATGATGCCCCGTAATCTTTGGAAGTGTGAGTGGTACTTGCTTTTTTTTTAGGCATTCACTGTTGTATTCCTATGTAAAGATTATTTTTAATGATAATCACGAATACTATCAATGGAAAGATAATTCAATATTCTTTCTAAACATGTAATTTTCATTTAGATATGCATATTAGAACTATGTAAAATATGTAATTGAAGACAGCCACCCACAAAATTTTGGTACATTTTGTATTTTCTAATTGTGGCTTATCAGTGGTTATTTTTCCCATATTTAAGGAAAAAGGCCTCATCCTCTACCTGTGAAAAAACAGCCCTAATAACATATTGTGCTTCTAATGCATATCTGGGGTTTGTTATGGCTTGTACATTAAAATAAAACCTGTGTACAACTAAGTTTACCGAATTTACTTCATTTTTGCACCAAAAAACACTGGTAAAATAGTATCGATTTATCATAGTAAACGATTGTCAATATAATCATTTATAAAACAAAAACTACATACTAGTATGTACAAGACATATTGTTCATACAATATCACGATCATGAATTAAGACCCTCTGTGTCATGCAATTAACAATGAAAATGTGTAGGCTATCATTTATTTGAATTCAACAGTTTGTGGCTACTTGTAAATTCTTATCATTAGATCATTTAGATCTTGAGTCTATTCATTACATCAGCACCGATGCAGTTGTTTGTACAGTACGCTTAATTAAATAAATTGTGCGTTACCTGGGTACATATATGTGACTTATGTATTACACTCACTGACTCAGGAAATCACCAAATATTCGATTATTAATTGAAGCATCTGTTACTGGCTCAAGATGGGTATGTTAAAAACTCAGATTAAATATCCATTTAATGATTACTATCGATTTATCAAACGATCGTGCGAAATTACACGGAGCTGTCAAATTGAAGATCGCTAGACTAGCGATAAACTAGAGGGATTCCCCAAAACACCTCAGTCTACCTGTGAAATGACGTCACTAACACTTCCGCGAGATTCCCTGTTGTTCAAAGTTTTTACCGTCATCTATGTAGTGTACGTATTCTTAGTCAACTCTTGCATATTGGATACACAAAGTTGATATCGTGTGTCGACAGCGCTGTAAGAGTATCGTAGTTTTTGAGGAAATAACTAGAAATGCGTTTTTATTGATTTTAGACCGCTTACTGTAAGATTATCGTTTGAATAACGAAATTCACTGGATTTTACGCAATATGGCGGATATATACAGTGTGTGAGTTAAGTTTATGATGGGTGAACCAAAATCAGCAGCCCCTCCACTGGGGTCTATAGGGATGGAGGATCTCTGGTCAATGATTAAAGAAAGGGACAGACTTATATTGAATCAGTCTCAAAAAATTGAAACTTTGGAGGGAATGGTTAAACAACTGCATTGTGAAAATGCCGAGTTGAAGAAACTTCAAAATATAGACAGGTAACACTTTATCTTAGCGACTTTGATCTTACTGATATGCATGGTTGACTAATTAGCCTGTGAACAGTTCACATATAAATTTGTTAATGGTTGGACACCATTCATGTCTAATGGTTAATTGCTGATTGATTTTTGTGACATCGTGTTCAGCAAAGTTACACGCTGTATGGTTATTCTAGTATCTATTTCTTCTATTAAATATGTACATGTCTAGACATTAGATGTAAATACGTTAAGAAAATGAGTTTGGTGGTTGTCATATATGTTTTATTAAAACTTGTTTAGTCAAATGTCAATATAAAGATCTGACCAATTGTCTGTGTCCCAAATGTGACCCAAATTCCAATAATCAGCTTGTATGCCTGTATATATCATATGTGGCACTAGATTATACTGGATACTCTATTCAATTATGGAATGTCTACATGTCCCATGTATACAAAACTTGAAGGATATTAATGTTTTTGTTACAATCAAAGGTTTCTAAAAATAGTTCTTCAAATCATATATTTTCATACAATAAATATTTTCATCCGGTTGTATACAAAATGCAAAATTAAACATAAACATTTACACTTGGTTCTGAATTTTAAAGTATTAAGTATAGATTTAATATTGGCCATCTGACCAAACAAGCTATGAAAGCCTTGAATTAAAATGTAATTAAGGATATCTGTAAACAGCCTTGTGTTAAATAATTAATCTATTTTGTTCCGCTTGGAGTAATAATTTACATTAAAATAGCATTTAGTAATCATACTTCTCAGATTGTTCAGTTTGTGGACATGTTTGTTTGTGTGATATAATGCCTATTTTTATAATGAATGCATTTAGAAAGTTGGAAAATGATCGTTCATTGGGAACGAACTTTCAGATGATCCGAATTTCTAAATAAATAGTAATATTCTTTTAAGAGCAACCTCTCTCTATAAATGTAGAAGGTAGTCATTATACATTAAAACTTGAATAAGAACTAAATTTAGACCTAGAAGTATTTCATATTGTATTTTCCAGACATTTGTTGCCTTTAAAATCATTGTCTATTAGAATGTTTTCATGGCCTGTTGACTTTCAATTTAACTGAGGACAAAGGAACTAGTGCTTTAGATCTCCCTACAAGATTTTATTTATTTATTACCAGTGTTTTAACAGACAATATTACACAATATCTGGTCTGTGTTTATCACCCCATATGGTCTAGTACATGAACCAATCGTCCCTATTGTTTATATAGATCGCCCCTATCAATAAATAGTGAAAGACAAGCGAGATAGTCAATACTTTGGAGGGTTGAATGAGGAAAATAATCTAATCTGTTTATCTGTTTATTGTATGAGCTGATAAGCTCTATTCACTTTCACCCTGTATTATTTGTACCTAATAATCATCGTCTGTAAAAAAAGTCCATAAAAACGTATGAGAATAACTTCATTTCAGCAAGAAAGCACACATTGTATTCTGAGTAGGTGTGTGAGTTTCGTGATGAAGTCATTGAGTCAGACTGGATCCCTTTCAAACTCTCTTTCCCAAATAAGAGCACTCTGTCTGTTTATAAAAGAGATCTATTAAATCTCATTGATGCTTAGATCATACTTTGAATTATATTCAGTGCATTCAAAATGTTTTAGAACAAAAAGATTTCTTAACTCTACGTATTGAAAAAATTATCTGTAAGACGTAACATCCCTGAGGACATTTATTAGAGAACATACAGTGTGATTGTGACTTTTTTCTTATCCAGTGTACCTTTCTGTTCCCTAGACAGGGTTCTGACTCTGAGTCATCATATCGTGGTAAGAACTAATCCTGTAGACTCCTTTATAAACTCCCTTGTGAGTTTACCTCATAACAATCATGGAAATCTATGAGTAATTGTGCTGTGTTGGTATGATAGACTTTCACATATATCATGGAACTTATAGATGCATCAGCATAAACGTGGCTGATAATGATAAGTATCAACTGTTGGCTCTAGCTTGTTAAACTTGGTTCATTCTGTCTGGTGAAACTAGTTTGCTTTGAGCTGTCCATCACAGTCCTTCCTTCCTCTGGATGTGTTTGGTAAAAACGCAAGTGCCTGATGTCTGAAACTGGTAACGTCTCAAAACTGACTTGGTTTTAATCCAATACTCCAAAATGTCATATTTTTTATAAGAATTCCCAACTGGAGTGTAACCTAAGATCTGTTTTAAAGAAATAGTTGCGAAATGCAAAATGACTGTTTAAGTTGTGATTATTTGTCATTCAATATTGAAACTTTTAACATATATGATTCAATTTTATTTGTATATGTTGCTTATATAACTATTGCATTGAAATTTCCAATGTGTGACAGACAAGATTGCAAAATAATCACTGCCAAGACTTCACATATAATTACTAGTAAATCATTATCACAGAGGATGGAAATTTAATAAAGACCATATGATTTGGTTCAGGTCCATTATATTAGAAGTTATAGAAATCCTCGGTTCTGTCTGAGTATAAGTTTAATTGCTATTTCTTAATGAAGGCTATAGTATAAAGCAACACGTTTGACATGAATATAATTGCATAAACTAGATACATTGTGAAGTTATTGCACCATAATTTTAATAATTTATTTGTCATGCTGTATGATTCTTTACGACTATCTCTGACTATTGGGAAAATGTCAAGGTATAATTTCATAACGGTAAATCTCTATGTTATCTTGAAAGCAAAACACTTTATATTACTGAAAATTTATGAAAATTTAAATGCTTTATATCTCCATTGACGGGCTTCCCAAAAGTTAGCAGACTGTCAGACATGTAAGACAAACATCGAGTAGGTCCAGTAACTTTTCTGTGAGGACCAGATGTCCGGCAGTCAAGCACAATTTACAGCATTTATCACTTATTATAGTACATTCTGTCAGGCAAATTTTCATTTGGTCAGACAGAAATTTTTTACGCAAGTATTCCAGCAGTTTCTAGAAGCCTGCATTGATGTTTGAACTATACTGCCTTTAATTTCTTGTGTCTTATTTCGTTTTGTCTGAGAACTTTCTCAGTATTCAGCCATTTTATGCAAATCTAACAAGTTGTATAGTAGCCTATTGTGGTCAAAATTGTCTGATTTAATGAAACAAGTCTGCCTGTGTTGTTGTTAGAATCAAAGTACTTGGTGAACTTATATTTTAACGATTTCTTGGAATAATAAACTGAGTTCAATGTTTACATTGTATGTAGGCTTCTAGAGAAATAATGTGGATAAACTTGGACTTTTTATCATGCTTGATTCATGCTGAATGATTTAATACAACCACTTACACTGAAGTGCTTATGTTCGGGCTGTAAATGAAATACAGTATTGCAATGTAAAGAAAGGATAGTGAAGGAGGATATTGAAAATTCATGATTTCTGGGTATTGAATGATAATGATGATATACACAACTTGCATGTTATGAGTTATCATTATTTCATGTATGAATGACTTTCATATATGGTGTCAATGAATTAAATTGCTGTTTTAACTATTTCCATACATAATGAGTCTATACTGTCTTTCCTGAAAGCCAAATGTTTGTAAGGGGGCATTGGGTGCATAGCTAATAGTGAATTCATCGTGTGTATATGCATACTGAGTGTTTTTTGGCTGATGACTTTGTATGAACAGCTAATTGGTGTTGATTGTACAGTTAATTAAGTGATTAGTGTCTGCTTGTAAATCATAAACAAAAAAGTGACTGTTATCTGTACAAAGATCATGGATACAGTACAGTAAAGGGGCTAGACTACAGATTTGAGACTTATTTTGAAATCTAGAAACTCTTTTCATTCATTTGAAAGTAAAATCATGTCATGTCACCATTTTCTCATTAGGCATGAGTTAAAATTGTCTATGGTTGCCTGACTGACCCTATTTTTCTGCTGACCCTAGACTTGTTTTGGTCTTGGTCAATTCTTACCTTGCCTTTATTTCCATTTTCATGTGAATTGTATCGCCAAGCTAAAGAAAAAAGTTTTGCTGACCTATAGACTCTATACTTTTAGGGGAATTGTTAGCGAAACCATGATCTGTGTATTTTTTGCCTTACACACACTTGCATTTATCCTTGATGACTTTTATTGCTTTTCATTGTCATGAAGTTTTTCTTAGGTCAACCTGCAGTTGTTTAACTGGTGGCCAACCACTGTTTTTTTAATGCTGAAATAGAATGGTTTGTTCTATTCAACAACAGTTTAATGTATAGGTAAACTCGTGTTTCCTTTGAATGTTTTATAGTGGTTAGCCTGCATCAAATTTGATATTGAAGTCAATTTGTGTTTACAATTTTTTCAAATCATCTATTTTTAATGTTTTGATGTTTTTAGTGAGGTGCTGAATTGAGTTTGAAATATTCACATAGTTGTACAAAATTTTATTCACAGTGGTTAAAGTGAGCATCATTAATTTTAATGTTTATGTTGATAAAATTGTTCAGAATTTGTTCCTAATTGAATTATAATTATCATCTGAAGAACCTTGCATCAATTCCCTCTGATGATTTAGTGCCTTCTGATTGCTGTTAGTTTATTAATGTATTTGTTTTGAGATAAACATTCTGTTATTATGATTCACATGCTTAGAGTTATCAATTCTGTCCTATCGTAGCTTTGAAACTTTATCATCTAAATTTTCTGTATACAGATTGTAACAACAGCTTAAAACATATATATTTCAAGTCACAAAATGAGATATTTCAGTTTTTTTGTCTTTTTCACGTCTTTCAAAGTTATCACCTCTTACAAGTATGGTTGTGAAACAAGCATTATTTTCCTTCTTCCTTCTTGTATAGACTTGTTTGTTTTGTTTTTATGTGACATTGCCTTTTTGGTTTAATGCCATTTTCAACAATTTTCCAGTTATATACGACGACTAATTCACCTAACCAGTTTTCCTTGACTGTATACTAACCAGTATTGACTTACTCTTCCACAAGGAGCTGTTAACTTCTCCACTTATGGCAGAAAATCAACATTTTGTCAAAATTTCATAGAAGGGTATGACCTCCTGTGACCGGGATTTGAACCTGGATCTCTGGGTTACAAGTCCAGCACACAACAATTGGACCACTGTGAGTCTCGGCCTGAAGGCTTTGTTAGTCCTATACAAATATGCTGTGGCTTAAGACAACCAATGGTAATATCAGTAACAATGCTCTTTGAGGTTACAAAATCAACTCAGGCGCACATTTTGAAATTTGTGATCTATGAACTTCATGTTTCTGGTTTTGTGTAAAACTTTTGATGTTGAATAAAATTTAAAGGTGTTATTAAACATGTGTTATACAAAAACACAGATATGAAACAGATAGACATGGTTTTTAGGCACAACAGATATCACTTACATTAATTTTATTTCACTTGTCATTTTGATGATTATAATGCACAGTTTATGACTGATAACTTCCACTTGAAAAGAGCATTAAATAAATGCAGCCAATTTAAATGAAAGAGCAATTTTCGCTGTCAAAATTTATGACAAATCCACTCCATGATTGAAGATTTCTAAACCCTTATTTTGGGTAATCCAGTTACATGACTAACCAGTGATGTGTCATTTACATTGATCTATGTATTCCATGTCCAATTATATCAGCAGACCACAATATCCGTCTTAATTTGAACACATTTTATCTTTAAAATGTAGATGTCTCCATGTACATGAAGTTTGACATGGTTAAAACAATTTATTTTATTTTTTTTTAGATCTTAAGCTGTTCGGATGTATGACTCAATTAAGTTGTATAATTAATCCCCTTGTATGTTGGTCTCTGAGTCTGGTGAAATTGGTACAGTAAAACTTTGATATTAAGAACACCTTTGGGACAAAGAAACTGGTCTTGAGTCAATCTCAATATCATCCAGGATCATTAAACTTTACAATTTTCAAAATGATACAATGGTATCATTCAATATGTCAAAATGCCCATTGATACACACACATTATTCCAAAATGTGTTGAAATTAGAAATCTTTATTTTCCTATCAGAAATGATAGACTGACATGAATTGAACTGAAATATTTCTGTATCTAAGGTATTTAAGTTAGCTAAAACATGCTAATGATAATGTGGAAAACAATCAAACCGAGTTAATTTGGACCTAGTTCTGGTAAGCCACCTGTATCTACATTTCCCTATTTGTACACCTGGTCAGGTAGATAAACTAAGTACATGTTTACCTATAATGTACATGATTCAGTGCTGGCCTATTCAATACTAGGCCCTTGAAGATGAAAAACTTTCCAGGATTTGTTTTCAATTTCCTAATTTAATCTTCTGTTATTTTGTAACTGCCTAATACCCAACCTTTTTAAGAAGTATACAAAAGTGTTATATCTGAAATTATGGTCACTATGTAGAAGATCAAGCACTGCCCATGATTGGTAAATGCAGCAGTTACAAACATTTTAACCGTGTCAAAGAGATGCTCAATATTATTTCATGCTTATGATACAAATAAATTGCTGTCCTTACTTATAGGTGTACATTTTTGTTCAAACTCAAAGTGGTTAATTAATGACCATATTTTGGAGGAAAATTTTTAATTTTTTCTTCATGAAGCCATCATACAAACCATACCAGTTACCTGGCCAATAATTGTGTATGTATCATATGAATGCTGAAGAAGTTGGTTAACTTTTTCCTTTAAAATTATTATTACGGTGTGAAACATAAAACATGTCTCAATATTATCTAACATCTGGTTTACTTAAATTCTTCCTCATGAAGATCATAATTCTTCTGTTAATCAGAGTGGAAAGCTTGCAACAAGTCTCAAGATGGTAATTCATTGTAAACCTGCGTCAGGGGAACATACGACATGGCAATACAATAGAAAGGAATGCTTGTCATACATAATTAAGCTCAGACAAGTAATGATGCTTGGTATTAATTCCTGAACATGTCGCAGATGTAATGTGACAATACGGTACATGACCTTCTTATTCAGCTGACTGTCACTGATCAGAGATAATTGACAGCACATCATCTGATTGTCAAATTGAAAAATGTGAAAGTATTGTAGGATCCCCTGCGAAACACAGTTCTTATGATTAAGAACTGTTCATGAATTGTTCTAGAACATTAAGAACAGTTCAAGATCTGCTCTTGATGGTTGTTCAAGAACATTTGTACCTGAACTGCTCAAGAACACAGTTTAAGGACAGTTCTTGAATTTTCTAAGAACTCATAAAGTTCTTAATTTATCCTTGAAGTGTTCCTTGAACATTTTAGGAATCGTTCATGAAAATTGATGTTCCTAAAATATCCCACAACTGTTCTTAAATTATATTTAGAACAATTTAAGAGAAGTTCAAGAACATTTCAATTCCTTAAATGTTCTGCTGTTGGTCTTGAATTCATTTTAGAACAATTTATGAACAGTACAGGATTTCTGATGTTCTAGAAATGTTCTACAGTGTTCTAAAATTTATCTAAGTTATTAATAAAAAGACAAATATACCAGTAAATAATAATACAAGTTCAATATCAGTTAAAACATTAATTGGTATTTTTTACGATTATCCTTAGGCCAAAAGGTCTTATGGTTTACAGAGATTCCTCTGTGAAATGTGGCCATGGTCAGCCATGGTCAAACCTGGAAAAGACTCAAAATGTGCATGGTTGACCATGGCTTACCATGGTTCATCATGCTTTTATGTAACAGGCCATGGTAAAAAAATCATCAGCCTAGGTTTAGATTTAAACCATGGTCAACCATGATTGATCTGTAATGACCATGCATGGTCAAAAGAAACAAACCATGGTCAGAAATCAGTAAAGTTCCACATGACAAATTAAACTATAGCTGATCATGGTCTGACCTATTTTATATTATGTATAAAAATTCAGCATTTAGGTCATAACTTAATATTGATAAGAACTTATTGTACTTAAATTTCTACATTTGTTGTCATAATAGACCCACAAATTTTATTTGAAAACTTATATTAAGAGACTTTTATTAATTAATTCGCACCGATTCTAATTTAATAAGATAAATGTATTGTAAAAGTAAAGAAAACACGGAATCAACAGCTAAAACTTGCTTAGAAAACTCATGTGTTTACTTCGTAGTGAGATGCGAAAATGTTTGAGTACGAAAACGAGGTGCGAAAATGCTCGAGTACGAAAACGACAACGCTATCGTTGTGTAGTACAAAAATGCTTGATTACGAAATCGCTACTGATATTACTTTATTATGTACTGTATTCAAACATTCTGTGAATAGATTAGACTAGTTTTATGTTACTTCAGTAATTAAATGATTTAGACTGCCTATTCAAATGTTGGGGTTCGATTGGGAACATAAAGGCAAACGTCTGGCTGATGCAGACTTTTCAAATACAAAATGGGGATGCCGTGATCAACGGAATTTACAGTGAGTGAATTTTCCATTATAAATTCATTTTTCTCTTTTGAATTAGACCTTTGCGTACTACTTTTGGTAATATTTCTTGAATAAACGTTTACACTGTACGATTTTAACTGTACAACGCAATATTGCCAACTTGTTGAACTGTTTTAAAGTCGCGAATACAGGTGACATTAATTGTACGTTGCAGTTGATATAAAAGCGCAAAATGTTATTACCGTACTATTTGATTACAATTTCTTATAGATAATCTAACTGTGTTACAAGTCCTTAAGTGAAAATTCACTTGAACACATTTGTCAATTTCAGAGGAGAAATGTCCTAAGAACTGAAATGTTCATTGATTAGACGGTAACAGTGGCCCTAAGAGTTCAAAATTATTCGAACAATATAGAAAATGGATAAGAACCAGTCAGACTTACTATGTGGTAGATTGTTGGAATGCACCAAATGAAACTAAATGAAAGGAATAAATGAGTGCTCACCAAGAGTGAACTTCTTAACTAAACTGGGGATGAGAAAATTCCTGTCTTCTGGCGAAGTTGGTGGCTATATTCAGCTAGTGTCAACCCGTAACTGCTGACATATTCAGGAAGTGTGACACAAATAAGAAACTGACCAGGAATATTTCTTGTTTATTGGAACTGCTCTAAAGATCTTTGATTAGCTAATAGTTTCCATTTATAGTCAATGCTTTTTTCTTGTTGTTGTTGTTTGATAATGGTAAATCAATTTCAACCTAAACTTGATTACAATTATGTTGTTTAAATAAGTTTTTAGATCACATTCTTAAATACATTAGTGTTGTATCTAGCATGGAATAGTGGGGCGGGCTGCCATGCGCTTTTTAACAATCCCATGTTGCCCTAATCACTGCCACCTAAGTCTGAATATGCAAATGGATTTTCTACTAATAAATCTGTGCAGTAATTCAGTCAATTTTCCACTTTTTTAGATTACTTAACCTGCATTATAAGCTTTAATAAAACCATTTACCTAGCTGCATGTACATTATTTATGATGAGAAACAAAACCAGACTTTATAGATTTTATCAAACTTTGATTCAAAGCACACACTGCCCACATCGGCATTTAGTGCCCTGCCCAGTATCTTGTGTACCCTGCCCTTTTTTCAGCCTAGATACAACACTATACATGTGAAATTTGTGCATATCAATGTATACTTAGCATTATAATTCTCTTTAGAGGCAATTTGTTAACAGTAAAGTCTATTTCGTTGACAGCAATTTTGTTTTGATGCTTTCATTAGGAAGACAATACATTCTGAGGACTTACTCGGCTATTACTAGTATGGAAGATCTTTCTTGTTTTCATTGTATTGTGTAAATATGCTATCCATAATTGTTATGTAAATATTTTTAATACATGATTTATCCATCATTTATGTACCAAATATGCTTTTAAAGTTCATATTTATGTATATTAATATCCTCAATAGTCCAAAGATAGATGTTGACATTAAAAAGAATTTTTGAACTTTTATTTATTGTTCTTGAAATTTTCATTGGGGAAGTATATATGGCGATTTTTTTATGATTTTTCATTTAAAAAAATGTTAAGTGATACAGAACTTTCCTTTGACTGTAAGAACCACATGTATTGTTCTGGAATAGTTCCTGAGTAGTTCCTGAACTTGTGTTCAAGAAATGTTCTTAAATTGTACAAGAACATTTTAAGAAATGTTAAATGAAACAGAACCTTTCTTGAACTGTTTAAGAATTACTGTACTGGAACAGTTCCTGAGTAGTTCTTGAACTTGTGTTCAAGAAACGATCTTAAATTGTACAAGAACATTTTAAGAAATGTTAAGTGAAACAGAACTTTTTCTGAACTGTTTAAGAATTACTGTACTGGAACAGTTCCTGAGTAGTTCTTGAACTTGTGTTCAAGAAATGTTCTTAAATTGTACAAGAACATTTTAAGAAATGTTAAATGAAACAGAACTTTTTCTGAACTGTTTAAGAATTACTGTACTGGAACAGTTCCTGAGGAGTTCTTGAGCTTTTTAAGAACACTTGTTCCAGAACTGTTCTTGAAATAAAGTTCAAGAACATTTCTCAAACTTCCTTCAAGAACAGTTAAAGAACATTATGTTCTTAAAGATTTGTTTCACTTAACATTTCTTAAAATGTACCTGAACTGTTCTGGTAATGTTCAGGGGCAGTTCATGTGCTTTTGTACCTGAACAATCCTAGAATATTTCTTGAACTGTTCATGAAAATTTCGCAGGGGATTGGAACACATGCAATACAAGTTAATGCTTGATTAACTTGTGTGAATAACCTTTGTTAGAAATTATGTTTTGTAGGTGTACCTTATTTGGTTGTATTCCTTAATGGCACTTTGTTAGGCATGTGTCTGCAATTTAATGACTCATTTTCTGCTTGTCTGTTTCAAAGAAAAAGTCAAGCTATTTTCATAGTCAACGTCATGCAAAAACTTAAATGTAGCCCATTACTCAAACACTTTTAAAGATATCAACATAACACTTGGAATACCTGCTTATCATGACAAGGCACAGTTGCAAGACAAGGGGCATTATGCCCCTTTTTAACTTAGAAATTTTGGTAAAAAATGCTTTTTAAACAGAATGATTTAAAAACTATCAAAGGTATCAACATGAAACTTGGAATGTGTTATTGACAGTTATTCTTTTATAATTATTCATGTCCATGCTCGAAATTTCAAATGTGGCCCCCATTACCAACATGTAAAACAGACAAGGGTTAGCACTGCTCTGCAGAGCTCTAGTTTTGAAGATAATAATTTATTCTGTTTCTTCGTATTTACTCACATAATTATATTCATGATAATGTTACTTTGATGTGCATATTCAAGTTATATTTTACAATATTCCTTCTGTTCGCCTGAGTTCAGTTCAGTGTCTCTTGAAGCATATAATTGCACAGTGGCATATCAGGACTCGACAAACCCTCTCGTCTGTTCATAATTACGAGTAGGAATTGACTCAGGGTGAGTTGAAAATGCTGTAGAACTGATTAAAATTCTTAGCTGGTTGTCTGTAGGATGAGTAGTCTAAGAAGAATTTGTCAAGCCCCGTGTATTTAAACTTAGCTGTCGAAAATTGTTGTGAAGTCAATGTATGCAACCCTAATATGGCCAGAATAACAATTGTTACATTTATGAATTTTGTGTTTTTATTTATATCCAGCTGTGACATTGACAAGTTCGCCAGCAATTTGTTGTATTCATATTATCCCATATAACATTCTGCATAATGTAAGTTATGTCAAATATACAGCAGTTCAGCCATACATATGTAAATTTGTCATGCATTCAGTTGTTCTAATAGTTGTTGAAATTTGTGCAAATGGAGCTATGAGATGTGTTTAAAGCTTGTTTTTAATGGCAATGAGGCATCTATCTGTCTATTAGTCATGCTCACACAGCAAGTGTTTCCCATAATTTGTACAGATATACTTTATATAATAATATCATAATCTTCCTAGTTTGAATAAGCTTTGCTTAGCTTCACCCACTCTGTTTATGAATCAAACCCTTTTTAGTTTATCAGATTCATACCTGCCTATACGCAAGTATGCAGCGGAGTCCAAATCATTTTTCAAATTATACAGGAATGGTAAAATGGCTTTAATAAGACATTCAATTTAATCAAAATCTTCAAGGAGAAGGGGTTAAACTTGTTACTTTCAGAACGCACCATATTCTTGAATCCACTTCCATTTATCCCAGGTACGCGCCTGTTAAGGTATATGCTTTGCAAGTCAAAATGGGAATTTAGAAAATTTATATAAGAATCAACAATAAAGAAATAATGTATGAGTTATGATGTAGTTTTTAAATCACATGGAAATATGACGCAATAAGACATGAGTCAAAGACTCTGTTTGTTTGCAAGCATGACTTTCATGTGCCATTAAACCTCATGTTTTCAATACTACAATTTTTTCCCATGACCTGATCAAACAGTTTAAGTAATAAAAATGAACATAAGAATTACATCAATCTATTAAATCACTCATTTTAAGGTCAACCATTTTTATACAGTTTCCTGTAACACAATTATTTTACCCTACAATCTTCGGTTTGTCATTTTGTTGAAAAGCTATATAATTTCACTTAACTCCCTACAAAGTACTGGATTGGAGAGCTGCAATGTTTTTACATGGTCTACTTTTGCTATTGAAGTTATATTTGAGTTTTTGTGAACACTCGCATTTCATGTTATAATCCATGCATTGTAAACATAATTTAATTTCTTGATCAATATCTGTTTGAAGTTCAAAGGTAACATGTTTCATAGCTCAAAAATGGTATTATACTCTTTTGAAAAATGATTTGCTTGACAGCGCTGATTATGAAGAAGCAATTACCATTTTTCTGATGATTACATCTGTCCGTGATTTCATAGTAAATTTGAAAAAAAAAAATTCTGCGTAAATATGAGTAATAATTATATATGATTATTAGTATGTATTTATTGGTTGACTTCAAAATAACTAACGTCAGGCAGCAGCTCTAAGATTTGTGATTTGAATTTTCATCAAATTGTAATGACTTGCCTCATTGTCAGATCGTCTTAACTATGTATGAGCATAGTTTGTATTCATTAGTAGACTTAAAAAAAACAGGTAATGCTTCAAGCCTGTAATGAACATAAGTTGATTTACGATTAGAGTATACATCTAAATACTTAACCCTCATTAAGCCTCATAAGCATATTTTGGACTATGTCAAATTCAAAGCTAATGTACAAAACATCAATTTATGTAGGAAAATTGGGTAATTTCTCTTTGAGAGAGTGGAAAACATTGTGGCAGAAGAAATCATTACTCATTATAAGCAATGGCTTCTTTTGCCACAATATTTTCAAAAGTCATCTGCTTCAGATGTGGGGGAAATGCAGTATTATGAGGCAAAGGGTTAAATGTAATTCACTGGTGTATAATGATTAACTGCATTACCGTTTTTGGTAAACTTTTGCAAAAAAATCAAGTTCTGCTCTGTATTTGTGTTGTCCTATGCATTTATCAATACACAAAAGAAGTCACATGTTAGACATAAAACATCTTAAAAATCAGAGATTGAATTCAAGGTGATTGTGACAACTTTGAAACCTGATTATTCAGGTGTTTAACAAAGCCAAATCATTGTTTTGAAGTGCCATAAATTATAAGTCACCTCGACAATTAATGGTTGACAATCGATGGCTGGTGAATTGGCTTGTAAAGTCTTAAAAACAAATATTTAATCATGATAATAACTAAATGTTAGTAGGTCAGCCAAAATATATCATGTGTAAAATACTATATTTATCTTAGAATACTACAAACCTTGTCATGATTGGCTAATTTTGGTGATTAAAGGCAGAACAAAGATATTTGTCTATAATTTGTAATTAGATAGTGTCTAATATATGTTTTACTTCTCCCAGTTTAAATGAACATTTAAATGAACTATTTTCATGTTATAACATACTTTGCTTATTTATGTATTAACTCTGAGTGCAATATGTTTTAAATACAATAATAATAATTAGTTATTTTGGTGACAGTAAATTGTGTACAAATGTATAGGTTATTGAAAAAGCATTAATTTACCTTCATTGTTATATGAAGTAAAGCATTAATGATTTTCAAATTAAGTGATGTATTTTGTAAATCAGTTCATGAGCATGTCAGATTTTCTCTTCATGAACTTAGACTTAAGTTCATGAGTTATTTAGCTACACAATGGGATAATCACAATCTGATATGTAGAATTATACAACAGTGATTAACTGCATTTAAGTGTGAATTCCAGGGGTGTAGAGCTGGAAGCTGGAAAAATCAACCGGCTATTTGAGTATTCTTGATGCCTATTTTTTCTGCACAGCGGACGCTGATTCCTTGCCCCCCTACTAGGGGAACCCTCAGATCCCCCTTCTATTTTTAGTAGCTTACTGGCTACATGAAAACATGTCTGCACTCCAGGAAACCATTGGTTAGCTAAATATATACTTGTTGTGATACCATATGAATGATTACATTTAAACTTTGCCATTTTATGAGTATTTTCTAAATCTTGTTACTATTGTTCAACAAAAAACACGGTCATTGATATTTTCACCAAAGTGCTTTTCTCTCTCACCCCCTCTGTGCCTGATGGTAACAATTAAAACTGTCAAAATGAAAATAAAGTAAACTGAGTATTTATTTACAAAATACTAGGCTCTTTCATCTGTTAAAATATTTCTACAAATATTAGTAAATCATTTGGAATAATTTAATCTAAAAACACAATGCTTCTATGTGATATTTGAATAGTTTTCCAATACAGCAACCGAGAGCACTTGACCTTAAATAATCACATAATTGATATTTTAATCCAACTGATCACTGTTCTAGTTGTTTTCAATATCTTATGTCGTACTGTATTCAAAGAATTGAATTATTGAAACTCTAAAGAATGCCGGCATTTAGTAGTTTAAATGTACAAGTATAGATAGCAAATTTTCTGGCATTTCATAAATCACTCAATTATTGTTCCTTCTCTTAATTGATTAATTTGATAATTACTTTTCAATTTAATAATCATTTGATATTAATGCTGGGTAAAATAATTGCTAGTTAATTAATGTATGGACCAATTGCATTCTAAAAAGTGATTGGAATCAGATTGAAAATTTGATTAAAATCTTTGTTTTGTTGCTTCCTTAATTGAATTCTACATCATTGTTTTGCTCCCATAAATCAATGAACTTCTTGTTTTTAATACCTCAGAAACAGATCCATACATCTAGCCCTATTTTCCTGAATCAAACTTAATGGAAAATGTTCAGCAAAGCAATTCTTAAAAAAATGTTGGTTTTCAGTTATGTGACCCAAACTTATACCAGGATGTAGATAAGAAGGCATTTTTCCACTGGTTGCTTGTACCAAAAAAGCGAAGCTAGAATGAATAGTGAAATAAACATTTTTGTCAAATTTGATAAAAAAGTTTTTGGGTATGGGATCTTTTAATGAATCATTCACGTAAATGCAAACCAACGATTATTTAATGATGGTCTTATTTAAGGAGAAATTTAAAAAAAAGATTGAAGGCGCCATTACTGGAGTGGTTGGAACTTAGAGTCATATCTGTTTAACATTTGTTTGATCTTTTACATACTTAAATTGTTAATTAATTGATGGTAATGAGAATTCAAATTTTAAAGGCTGATCAAATGACCTTGCACTTTTAAGATTGTCTGACTCAATGTAAGATGCTGTGTGTGGTGACCTGAATATTGTACGTCAACTTTATCTCATGGTTGGGTGTAACAAGTAGTTATTCTTGTTCCTTACCTTTTATGTTAGTAATTCTTTTGATCTTAAATCTGTTACTGTCAAACTGTAAGAAACGTTGTGATATATTAGAGTCAGTGTGACAATGTCAGATATTTTGTACAGTTTCTGTTATTGGAGACAAAATAAAACTACATGTACTTAGCAAATTAAAAGTAAACAACAGTTCTAAATCTAAATACTTTTAAAAGGTTTGTGTGTGTTCTTCAAATGTTACCTTACAGTACTTCGATTGTAATGGTCATGTTGCCTGCATTAGTTATGATATAAATGTACCATATTTCTCCCTACTAGGGTTCCCACTTTAAATAGCAGCTCCCCCACCTATATGAAGGGGGAGGGACTATTCTATTTTTTGCTGATTAAAGTCAGGAAATGTTTTATGAACATGTACAGGAAGATAGTGGCTAACCCTACACTAAAATTGTTGGAAACACTCTTTAAATTTATTTGTTTTTGATGCTTCATTTTCCTGGAAGTCGAATCTTATGTCATCAAGTTTAGAACATGGATCAAGGCTGAATATTGCAGATACTGAGTATGGGTAGCATGAAGTTAAATCTCTAGATGTTGTTAACCTAACATTATTTTAATGTTGTAGGTTTCTTATTAAGATGTGTATATCTTGGTAAACAATCTTAGTGGTACCTTATATTCAGCATTGGGTATATGGTGTTCAATCTGGGAACTTGCATCATTCAAATGCCATTGAATTTAATGATTGTACATGGCTGGAAAGGTCTTTAATTTCAAATGAACTCTTTTCAACATGGGTGAAAAGAGATTTTTGTCGTTTTGATACTTTATTTAATTGAAAAAGTATTTTAATGTACTTTTCTAAAATTTTGATTTTGTGTATTTCGGTCTCTAAATAAATGTGCTCTATACGTGAAATGTTTCATGTTGTGGCACTTTAATTACAAGATATATGGTAAGTACAACAAGATGCTTAATGAGAGTAAACTGCTATTACCATATCAGCTTTTGAATATAATTGTGACAGCATACATTCTCTTTTAATAAATTCCATTGCATTTCTGCTTTTAGAAAAAAAAACACATAATATCTGTCAGAATTGTCATTTCATATCAACATAAAGCATGGAGTTTTGTTCTCTGGAAATTGTTATCAGGGAGGCCTCTCATATTCTCAACATGTAATTCAACTTCCATGGAGCTTTTTATTATGCTTTGGTTCCAACTTGTATTCCCATATTGACAATTCAAAGTCTGTTGTTGTGATGTATGGTGTGCATTATAACAACAAACCATAATTTGTAAATCTTGCCTGGATAGCTATATATGTCATGTATTTTGTAAATTTTAGATACATTGTATTAAGTCTGCGTGCATTTTAGTTTTGTATGATCTTGTATAATATTGACATGTTGCTTTTCTTATTTGCAGCAGTGAACTGGACTAAACCAATATTGCAGTTACACACCAATACTAACCTGATGTTCCTCAAATGTATCTGTTTGTTTGTTTTTTGTTGTTTGTTTGTTTGTTTGTTTGTTTTCATTTGGTTTGTTTTTCATTTGTTTGTTTTTTATTTGTTTTATTTTTTGTTGTTTGTTTTGTTTGTTTGATTTTTTTATTTGTTTTTGTATGTATGTTTGTTTGTTTTTCCGTCTGTGGGTTAGTCAGTCTTCCTTCACTTGTCTGTTGCAGAGAAAAGGTCAAGCTATTGTGATCACTGGATCATCATTGTCGTCTTTGTCTTAGTCATTGTCGTTGTGCAAAAACTTTAATAGCCCATTGCTCAAACACTTTTAAAGGTATCAACACAATACTTGGAATTCTTGATTATCATGACAAGGCACATTTCAAGACCAGTTTTTTTTCCTTCTATAGCTGGGGCCATTTATAGGCATCTTCCCGTCCTTTAAAATCATGCAGTTTTCCCATAAAATTCAGTGTTCATGAATTTTGTTTCCCTTTTTGCAAAAATACCATGTAAAATAGATGCAGCAATTTTTTTCCTTCTCTGTTTGGGTCCGCTAAATGAACCTTTCCCAATCGAAAATAAACACATTTCCCATTTCCTGACCTAAAATTCCCAATTTTGGCAATATATATATATTCACACTGCAAATTTTTTCCCAATTGGACTGGACCTGGACCCTTTCCCAAAGTTGTCAAAACAATCACTGAGATGAGCATAGGTGCCACTCTGCATGCAGAGCCTTAGTTTGGAGTTTTTTGTTTCATTCTTTTATTTGTTCATCTGTTTGTTCTTCTGTTTGTTTCATGAAGTAGTTTTATCATCAGCCATATAGTATAGTAATCAACCTGACCTAACAAGTGATCTGTCTTCCATTTCCTTTGTTAACATGACTGACTGAAAAACTACTTGTAGGATAAATCAGAGGTAAAACTGGCTAGAAATCTTCTGATAGAAGTGTCACCTTTTTGTCCATTTAGATCTTCATAATTATAGCTTTCCTGTAATTTGCTATCAAAGAGTTTACTGGTTGGTGTTTTTTGCTCTCGTGTCTTTTGTGTGGCACAGTTGTAATGGCAATGAAATCCATTCTATACTTTTGTTCAAGATTTTGTCTTGCCTTAAATTCTTACACACCATCTATTTACTGAGTGTATTCTACATTTCTCATTATTGTTTTTTGTCATCAGTTGTCAGATTGTCACATAAGATTTAAATCATCCTGGTTACATAATTCTGTAACCAAATGTTGATAGCAATTTTACAACATTTTTTATGCTGATTTAGCTGAACTGGCATAAGAAAATTGATAGTGTCAAGATCTTAATGCTTTTTTATCTTATGATGTGGTGACTGAAACTATGCTTAACTATCAGACTACGATTTCAAATCTAACAGAAATTGTTAATTTCGGAAACTCTTCAAATTGAAGATAGAAGCATATAATTCCAATGATTTTTCTCTAGAGGCCATGATAAAACTTACAATTGTTTCATAAAAGTTTTTGGTGTGACATTGTTTTGTAAAGATTTGCAATGTTAAAGGTTTACTGCTGTTTCTACAGATTAATTTCGTAGCATGCCAAGTTTAGAATGAATATTATTACCAAAAAATTGGTCCCATTTTTTTATGTTACACTTTTGTTTTAGTAACAAAATTGCTGTCTCTCTTTGTGGATGTTTTATAAATGAACTGCATTCAAACCTGTTTAAAACATGAACATTTTCCACTAATGAATTGGAGGATATAATTTGTCTATGTGCAAAGTTGGCCTTTATTTAGAGGTCCACCAATATTTGATCAAATATATCTGTAAATGTGTGCTAAAAATTGACCTGTGTTCACACCTGTATTTACACGTGGCCACTTACACTGGTTTGAATGTACTGTTTTTTGTGTTGAAATTAGTTATTAATGTCTTGTTTAAATAAGTGAATATTGTAATCATACATAGTGGTTAAAGTGTAGTCTGGTTGGCCATGTTTACACTCACAGCTGTCAGTTATTTACAAATGGTACAAAAAGCCTTGTTTTATTTTATTTATGCGATTACATAACATGACTGTGTGCAGTATTGTTTGGCAAACAGCCAAAAGTTGTCCCTTGTGTTGTGGGTCTACTGTTGTCCATGATTATATTTTAATTGTCACAGGTTTTCATTTGATTTAATCTTAAACCAGATCTAAGAAAACAGGAGGCCGAATTTCTAGCTAGCTAGACATTTTGATGCTCCTTAAATGGAAGGTCAAGTAAAAATTGACATCTTGCATCGACTTACAGCAAGCTGCGACTTAGGTCTAGTGGTTAATGTGCTGGACTTGTAACCCGGAGATCTAGGTTCAAATCCCAGTTGCGGCAGGTCATACCTTTCAATGAATATTTGACAAAAATGTCAGTTTTCTTCCATATATAGAGAAGTTGCCGGCTCCTTGTGTAAAGGTAAGTTAGTATACAGTCCAGGAAAACTGGTTTGGTGAGCTGGTCGCCGTATACAACTGAACAATTGTTGAAAAAACTGCATTAAGTCACATAAAAGCAAACAAAACGAACAGATGTGTTCTGGAGACCAGATTTCTAGCTAGTTAGACATTTTGGTGATGTTTACATGGAAGGTCAAGTACAAAATTCATCTTGCAGTATGTTATGTTATTTGGATTGGTATGTACATGTTTCTAGGCAGGATATCTGCTAGAATGTTCTTTCTTGTTGGTTATCCACATCAGTATGTTTTATTACATAACATAGTTTCTGCTTGAGAACAATAATTCTATCTATCACTGAGACAGCCTGGCTTAGAACACATAGGATTTTATTAGATATTGTAGAAATAATGGGTTTGTAATATATTGATAACTTATTGGTGTGTGTGCTCAGATGATGTGCCAATGTTGATTTATTGTTTTGCGGAAAGTTTGACTGTATGGGGAAATAAACCATCATACTTCTCTTGTGAGGTTATGTCTGATTGATTTGTTCATTTATCCAGACTGAATTAGCTTCTAACAGATGTACCCTGTTCTCACAATATACCAAACATTCTCTGATAAATGTCCCTCTTCTAATTAATGGCCCCACCCTGTTAGTGAAAATTTTGAAAAATATTACTCACCATGGCTGCATTAATATTATCCTTCAAATGCACCCGATGCAATAAAAAATCATTTTTATTGTAATCTCAAACATAGCGCTATGGTGCATTTATTATGGACTATTTGGTACAAACACAAAGTCTAAACATGATCTTTGAGCACTTGGTAGGTTTTTGCTTCTTGTTTGATACGAAGTATAACTAAAAACATCACCATCTGCCTTTACTTCAGTAATTTCAAATTCAACTCAATAAAGCTTTGATGCTCTGTGATTCCCTTTTATTTCAGCAGGATGGTTAACCCTTTGCCACTGTATATAAATGAAAAATTGTTTAAAAAATGGTGTTAAACCCAGTGACAATGTCACATAAAAACAAACAAATAAATTGTTTGGAATACCTTGGTTCACAGTTTCCATGCATACATGGGGTTCTTCTGATGTGTAGGATTATCAAGTTTTCCTATGAAGAGAGCTACACTTGATTCACAAATTATATGTGTGTTTGTATTTATGTTTAGATGTATGTATAATCATGCTGTGATCAAAGAGTATGAATTCATTACTTGGATCATAATTATACTGGAGTTATTAAGTGGAGTGTTTAATTCACATCATTTCCCAAATGGCCTGCAATACAATGCTAACTATCTACTTGATTTAATATTCTGCAGTTTGACATATTACTTTGTATAACATAATTACCTAGAATAATTGTCTAGTCAATTATAAATCTTATGATATTTATATATGTATGCAGTGTTTTGCATGTTAACTTGTTTTATGATAATGTATCTTGTAATTTAATGAGGTTGATGGAAATCTGTGTTTTTATGTGTGAGGTGTCTTGTTTCACATATAGTTAAATTGATTAGATAACAGAATTGATGCACAACTGTTTCTGGAGAGTTGTTACCCTTGACTTGGTCAAAATATTGGACTAACATTATCTAATCAATACCTTGGATACTGGTATCATATGATATCTTTGTGTATTTTTAAAGTAGAAATCAACTCACCTTAGCACCTTTTACTCACTAAAAAAATTAAAACATGATCAATAAATGTTGAATGTTACATTTTGTATTTTCTTTTCTATTTTCAGGTAAGTTAAACTTGCAGAAATTTGAGAGTATTAAATGGTTGGTTGTCCATTGACGTGAAATGGAAGCTTTGTCTGTTTATCAAAACCTTTGCAGAAATTTGAGAGTATTAAATGGTTGGTTGTCCGTTGACGTGAAATGGAAGCTTTGTCTGTTTATCAAAACCTTTGCAGAAATTTGAGAGTATTAAATGGTTGGTTGTCCGTTGACGTGAAATGGAAGCTTTGTCTGTTTATCAAAACCTTTGTCCAGATGACTCCTGCTAACTTCTCGTAAGATTTAACCAAACATGGTGGATGTTGTCATCATCAGTTTTAACATTATCATCGGTATTTTTGGGGTTCAATAATTCTTATTTGTTTACTGTAACACCTATACAGAATCCTGATGCATGCATAAATGTAACAATATCAGGAAACAGCCTCTATATGGCTATGTAAATTTGTGTAAAATTGTTCATGTATATAGTGTGTTATGACTTCCTGTCTTTTAATTACCTGGTGTCAGGCTGAAGTCATTGTTGTAATTATCATTGCTGTTATCTTTTTGTGTGCACAATTATTGAAAATTATACTGCTGTATCATTCAATGCGGAGATCGTGTAAACCTTTCTTCATTATGTTGCAAGCACGGATTTAAGGGTGGTGGAGCTGGCGTGCACCATCTCTAAAATCTGGCAAGCATAAGTAAATAACGTCAGTTATGTGCTGATTACATCCATATTCTACCTAAACATCTAGATTATATGCCCCCCCATGAAAAATTGTGTATCCGCTCCTGTGTAGTGTACTTATGTATTCTAATTATGGGAAGCCTCATAAAAAATTTGACATATCAGGATCAAGTTCACTTATTTCTCTTGGGAAATTTCAAAATAAATGCATAAATTATACAGCACAAAACATTTGATTTGTATAATAAAGCACTGATACAATTTCACAACTTTAGATTTTAGTTCATTGGCACATGCTAAGTAATATCATAAAACTCATTTTCGTAATAAATGTTATTTACTTACATCATCCTATCCAAGGATATGTTTTTTTATAATGAAGATAAGATCATTTAAAATGCTGTCATGTCATTGGTCAATTCTGTTGCTGTGCTTTAGTTAACCAATCAGATGCTTCAGTTTTATGACATATCTGTAAATTCAGATTTTGACTATCAGACTGTATGTATAATGATATGATAATGGCACAAGTTATTAACACTTATGTAATAAATGATGTTTTGTATTTGGTCAGTTATATTTACATGTATATAGGTGCTTACTGCAAACAATTAAATTTTTTTAATTTTAAACTTGAAACTTAGATATTAATTGTCAGGCCATAGGCATAATGATTAATGATAAAAATAGTTATCAACATTATTATTTGATAAATGAAGCTTACTGATTGGTTGATTTTATCTTGGTGCTCTGTACTAAATTATCAGATGATAAATGAACTTAGATTCATTGCCAGATAGAGTACCTGAGTTCTATTTATATTGAGCTGCAAATGTGGTCCGGTGGTTAGTGTGCTGGACTTGTAAACCGGAGATCTGGGTTCAAATCCCATTTGCAACAGGTCATACCCTTCTATGAAAATTTGACAAGATGTCAATTTTCCTCCATATGTGGAAATGTTGCAGTCGCCTTGTGGAAGGGTAAGTTTGTACTGGTCCGTATAAAGTCCGTGTAAACTGGTTAGGTGAATGGGTCGCCATATAAAACTGAAAAATTGTTGAAAAAAGGCATTAAACTCCAGTGACAGTAAGTCACATAAAAACATAAAAACAAAACCTATTTATATGTTCATGATTACTTGTTTGTGCATTTTGCCTGTATAAAAAGTGATATTTGGTAACATGATTCATTGTGCACACACACACACTGCCCCCTGTGATGTTGATATCGCCCTCACAAAGTAAACCTATTCAGAATGATAACATGCAAAGCAATCATGGAATGCCTAGTTGAAATTAATTCATATTAATTTATATTTTATGCAGTGCTTTTTAGTCAGTTTGTATTAAAGCCTATTCAGGATGCAGAAATTTGTTATCTATGTCTGATAAACACAGTGCCATATTACATAAAAAGTAGACCCTTTCTTTCTGTCACATTTACCAAGTGCAGGTATTAAACTTAGCTTGTAGAGATTTATGAGCCATGTGTTTTAGCATGGTATACCAGACTGCATTATGTAAATTTTGTGACAAAATGTATTCTGAAATATTTATTACCAGTTGTAGTAAATTTGTAGATTAAGATATGATTAGTAATGTTAAGCTGTAGTTTATCAGATTGTAAATGTTCACAACTTGGCAATGTGGTAACATTATGCGCAATTAAAGCCAATGTTTTGGATTATTTAAGAAATTAATGATACTTGTTTTAATCAGGGGTGTGACTCAAAAAACATTTGTCTAGGTTTTCCCACATGAATCTTGGTTTTACAATTTAAACTCAAATAATGTAGTAAACTTTAAACAATTTATGTCTGACTCACGGTACAGTAAAACCTCAATATTAAGACCACCTTTGGGACCAGAAATCTTAATTTTTTAGATGGTCACATTATTTAGTCTCATTATTAAAAGCAGCAGAAGTATTGAAAATAGGTTCTAACGTAAAATTGTCATGATTATGATGAGGTTGTCTTTAATGATGTAGTTATGTGAGGTTTGCTAAATGAATATTGTAAGAAATAAAAAAAATGCATCTTTGTTATGAAACTTTTGCATACTCTGTTAATACTTTAAGGTGAGTGGAGATCTGTGCCTTATATTGCTCAAATGTCTTAAAAAGCAATGCATTGAATTTTAACTCTGAAGAAAATGTCTCATTGTGTCTCCAGTGGGAATGTTAAAAATTTAGTGTTACTATTGGTTATATTTTTTGCCTAAATGATAGATAATTTGTACTTTAAGAAGATGTCGAGCTTATCACACTTTGAGATAACCCTAGATATGGAGGAAAAAACAATATTTCATTAAAAAAATACCACTGTCAACAAGGGAGATAAGCACAGACTGTCTACCGTGAAAATTTATGTAAAGGGAAGTAAATCTATCATGCATTTGTAACTTTCTATAATTTGAGTTGTCTCTCTTTAAGGTTTTTAATAACAAAAAACACATGCAAAATGTAATAGAAATAAATGAGAGTATTATGATCGTCAGAGAGTAATAAGTGTAATGTAGAACAAAAAAGTGACATTCAATTTACATTTAGTGTGATGAGGAAAGAAGTTTTTAGCTTTGAAACTTTTGTACAACTTAATGCCCTGTGGGGACCAGCCTCAATTTCCTGGTGAGATTGATAGATTCATGCATTATCACATGAGACAGTAAGATGAGCCATTTCTTATTGCTTGCCTTTGAAGTGTGATGATTAATTCTGAGATAGTATGCATAGTCTAAGCAAACCTACCCCCAGCTATATAGTTCTCATCTGATTATTTAGGATTTGTTACGAAATTATTACTAGCTTTTAAAATGATAACATTTTATGTAACTTTAGGGGCTGGATAAGAAATTGTTTTTGATAGTTGTATCTGAAGTTTGCTCATAATTATTATTACTCACTCAGCAGATAATAATACTTGCTAGTTGTTATTATGATGAGGCTGCATTTTCAGTTTCACATTGGTTGGTACTTTTGTTGGCAGATTTATGTAAGATCACTGTGGTTTTGATATGTTTAGTAGGATTAAAATATTTCTTTTGATGCTTGTTACGCTATCAGGAAAATGATATATGATGATGTGCAGTTTTAAATATGTGTCAGTACATCTGTCTCATAACCAGAACTGATTGGCTAATTCTTAAGACACATTCCTAAAATTGACCATTGACAAGGCAGTATTCTTAGACTAATAACCTAAGGTACTCAAAAGTGTTTAGTATTTATTTAAATACATGATTTATTTTTCAATAAAAAGAGTTGTATTGAGTACAATTGTGAAGCATTAGACAAAAAAATAGTAAAATTGATTTGGGTTTGTATTTACATTATACCAATGGTTACCTATAAGCTTCCAATTAATTAATAAAAAAAGTAGCTGCATCATATGGGTGTGGCATTTTTTTTGACACAGGAATGCTAATTATCATTTATCCTTTAAAGACCTATGTATCAATTTGCATTTAGGTGGATCTGTAAGACTTAAGAACTCAAATTATATAGTATTGATTTACACCCGGGAGGGAGAGTTCATTCTACAAACATCATGTCATGGGCTTGAATGTATGGTTTAGGGTTTGGTGACAGTAAGGTTGAGGTTTACATACAAGTTCTATGACTTTTTCTTTGTAATTTTAATTTCAGTATGTGGTAATGGGTGGGGTAAAATGGGGTATAATTTATAGGTTGATGAGTAGTTATGCTACCCAGTCTGTGGCGTTTAGTCAGGGCATCTGTGTGGGAAAGTGCTAGAAAAATGATGCTGTTATTGAAGAAAATTTTTTGAAAAAACAATTTAAATTAATTACCTTTGGATACCATGTGTCAATATGTAAACTTGTATACTGTACATGTTTGTATATTCCTCATCATTACCATTGTCTTCTTTACAATTTGCCACAATGTTCTAGGTAAACTAAAACCAAAAATGCAGTTATACCTTAAAAGCAATTCTGTGCTAATTATCAGCCGCAACCATGGTCCAGTAGTTAGTGCACTGGACTTGTAACCCAGTGATCCGGGTTCAAATCCTGGTTGCAGCAGGTCATGCCCTTCTATGAAATTTGACAAAAAAAATGTCGATTTTCCTCCATATGTGGAGAAGTTGCTGGCTCCTTGTGGAAGGGTAAGTTTGTACTGGTTAGTATACAGTCCAGGAAAACTGGTTTGGTGAAACGACCGCTGTATATAATTGAAAAATTGTTGAAAATGGCCTTAACACTGTGCTCATTATTAGCCAGATACATTTAGTATGTTGACTGGAGTTGCACAAATCTGAAAGTTTTGTTCAATTTAAAAGGCAACAGAACTTTACAAAACTATAAGAAGAGAGAAATAATGTTATGACAGTCTAATAACAGTCTTAGTCTATCAAATTTTCTCTCCTTGTTTTTTACATAGATGTATCCAATGTAAACTTCATCAGAATCAGAAGAAAAGGAAGATTCAATTTTGTTTGATCTCAATGAGACAATTTTTTTGTAAGCATCATTGCCAACAACTGTAATAAACACAGGTTCTTTGAAGTAAGACGTGTTAATATACTTATCTGTTTGTGATAATGTATATCTACATCATCTTCCTATGTATTATCTTACACCAGAAATTATTGTCCAATTTAATTAAAATCCCACATTTAAGTCTTACGGTGTAATTTCCTGTTTTGACATATTTATTGTTTGAATTACAATCCACCCTTCTATAAAACCTGTATTTTTATAGTTTGTCCAATCAGTGGCCTTTACACGGCAAAGATGGGTTCCTTAAGTGTCTTTCTTGGTAATAAAATAATTTAATTGGATTTAAGCATTAAAACAAGGCTGTGCTTAAACTAACTTTTGGCTTCAGTGTAGTATACACTAGTGTCTCTGGCAATGTAGCTGGTAGGAGATTGGTTATGGTTTGATGTTGACAGTTCTCATACCATTCTAACGCTGAACAAAACACATCTTTATTATAGAAATAACACTAAGCCATGCATTAGTTCCTATGAAACTGGATTGTAAAACAATTGTGATACATTATTTGTATTTTATTTTCACCATAAGGGTGGACACTAACCACTGAAGATTAATAGGTTTGGCCTTAAGGGGGCCCTTTGTGTCCCCTTGGTTTTCAAGTGTTGTTTAAGTAGTTTTTGTGGCTGGTTCATAAAGTTTACAAGTGACATTCATTTGTAATAAAGTCAACCTGGACAAGAGACTTTTTATTACAGATTAAAGCAATACATTAAAACGTCTACTTTATTTTATTGTTGTTACATGGTCAGGTTATAGGTTAATTACTTTCCTTGGTTTTTAAACCAGTCTGAGTAACTAAGGACTGACAGGTAGCAGCATATTTGAACCAAATTGTTGGGAAAATATGCTTCTTTGTGCTCAATTTATTGATGGGTTCATCAATTGAAGCGTTTGTCCATCTGTATTCACCAAATTATGTTTACTTTATATTATATTTATGCCCTTGATGAATTTTAAATGAATTGTCAAAAAAGATATCGTTGATGTGATGTAATGTTTCAGAAGAAACTTTTGTCCATGTTGGCTCAGGGTCAATTGTACTATGAGATCAAAGGTCAGAAAGCGTTTAGAGAGGCAGATGTTTTTTTGAATGGACTCTATCCCCCCATGTTGTTCAAAATGACTTAGCATTCATAATACTCAAGTCTTCATTGCCAATGTTTTTTTAACAACTTGGGTGGCCTAGTATGATGTTGCTGTTTGTTTAACATTGTTACTAAGATGCTGATATAACATAAATCACTGATATCAATGTGTCAGATTTTCTGTATGAGATATTTATTATGTTGTTCTTGGCCATGTTAGACATATATTTTATAGTTTAGTGGTCATGTTGATCCATATGTCAGGACATCTGCTCTTGAATTGTGTATTATATCTTTCTTATCAGACACACTTAATAACCATGTTTGGTCATAATGGTTTTTGACGATTAGGACACCAGCATCGAGGGGGCCACCATGGTCAAGTGGTTATTGTCTCTGACTAGTAATTACTAGCCCCACACCATTGTAAGTTCAAATACAGGACCAAATTTCACTTATGAGGAAGCTGTCCAGCTAGCTTACAGAAGGTCAGTGGTTCTACCCAGATGTACTCCTGGGATCTTCTTTTACTGCCTCAAAGTGGCCTTATGACTCTGGCTATTGGCACTACGTTAAACCTCAGCAAAAAAATGCCAGTGTTGACAGAGCTAGAAGACAATGTCAAGAACCTGTTTGTTCCTTTAGACTGAAAGACTGTCCTGTAGTGTTCTACATCAAGCTTGTTTACTGTTAATGTTTATCAATAGTGCAAAATAATAGTAATAATTATCATTTTAAAAAACCTATGTTGATGAAATTGATTTATTCATGTGTTGACTTGGTGATAGCAGAGATTATTTAAAGTGGATGAACCATTATAGCTGCTTGTTTTGTTAATGCTGTCACTGATTTGAATTAAAAATTGATATAAAACTAATGTATTGATATCTTCTCGAGATTTTTTTTTTCTAGCTAAAATAATTGAAGGGAAGTAATTTCAGATAACTTCCCTTTTTATCTATCAGTTGATTTTTTCATCCATAATGTTTCTATTGTTGAACATAAGCAGACAGTTTTTTCATTGATTTTATTTTGATATCTGCTTAAACTACTCTAGACAAACAAAAACTCCAGACTAGATGATAAATTGCACCCAGCTGTTCATATATAAAAATCTGTTTTCTTCTTATACCTGGTACCAAACCTTTTCTATCTGAAACACAAACAATTCCAAAATGTCATTAGTATAAAAAATGAGACATTAATTCTGTATTAAAATACAAATTCTAGGCCATTCAAGTTACAGTCTAGACCTGAATAGTTCGATTTTCAGTTCACCTTGTTCTGTATTTTTTTGTTCACTTATGTGGGCCATTTAATTAATTTTCATGGTTCTCTAAATCAAAATATTGCTTCAAGTTACTTGAAGTGTTTAACAATGTTATTAATCTGTATTGCTAAACAAACAAAATGAAATTGAAACGTGAAAACATTCATTCTGTTGCTTGTTGTCCCAATAGTTATTTAAACATGATATTATGTACACGCTTTTGTTGCAATTGTTTTTGTGAGGTTCTGTTTTTGTTATGGTGAAAAAAGTGTATTATTACGCTGCAAGGCAGTATGGTGTCCACACGTAAACAAAAGGTTTTGTAACATATGGCTGACACGTTTTGGCTAGGCTTCATTTCATGAGAAAATTGTTTCATTTAAAGGACTGTTTGTTAGTCAATACAAAGTTTACATAGTAAATATTTGTCCTTTTTACTCTTGGTAGGTGTATTATTGGTTATATAGTAATTGTGACATTTTTCCATCCAGTTTCAAAAGATATTGTAAATATATAATCACACACCATACCAAACACACAATCAGCATATTCAAACTTTTTTGTTATTGGTTTTGTAAACCTCCAATATTTCATGTGAAAAAAAACATGCCATAAAGTCTGACTTCCACTGTTAAAAATAATTAATATATTCTCAGTACATTTTTAAAAAGATGCAAAACTCTGCAGAAAATATGCTTTTTATTAATGAGAAAATAATAGCACATACATGTTACTAAATTATTTGTCATTTAATTAGTAAAAGTTCATTACTTAATATTAATAAACACTAAACAAAATAAAAAAATGACATCTTACTGATGACTTTGCAAAGTTTGTTAAAGTCGCTGCTAAATATATTTCCAAAAGTATTTGGTACATTATGCATGCATTAAAGTCTGTTGTATATACACTGTGGTTATGAAATATGTCTATGTTTCATTATGATGTAGTTTTAATGGTTAACTTACTATAAATATCCCAGACTGCTGTCATATAAAACATAAAATGTCTAGTCTACATTTGTGTATTCATTAACATAATTTATCTGTTAATGGTTTTATCTTGCCTATTCATTAATTTTGTCATTTTAACTTAATCTTTGTAATGCATTCAGTTGTGGTACTGCATCATCCTATTCAATACTACCTTAAAGTAACTATGATATATTTTGATCATTTTTCAAAGAGAGTGCCTGTTTGATTGAAATTATTTGATACAAGTCTTCACCAGCTAAGTTAACTGGGGATTTTGTGAGATTTAGAAACTTGATGCATCACAGATCAGAAATCACAGGCATTAATAGTGCTTCATGATTCCTCATTTACCTCAGTTGCTGAAATTCTTTTTAGTTATGATACACAGTGGTGTAGAAATGAGCCAGAAGCCGGAAAAATCAACCGGCTATTTGAGCATTCTTGCTGGCTACGTTTCTTTCTGAAGTGATGGACACAATACTGCATCGACCCTCCCAGACTTCCTTTACTTTTGGTAGCTTTAACTAGCTACATCAAAACTCTTCTACACCCGTGGATACAGCAGCATAATCACGGCCATCTTGCGGCATCCAGTACTCAAGCCTATGTTCCACTGTGGACCTACTTGACATTACAGCTCTGTAAGTGCTTATCCTGGAGTGTTTATTAGTCCTGGACTTGAGGGGCTTAGGAAATGAAATGGTGATAAAACACCAAATGGTGTCATATCAGCATTCAAGAAGTTGACTTCTGTTTGTGTTTAATCATTGACCATACAGTAATAGAACTGTATCAAGTACTGAAATCAGCTATTTTGGCAGCTATACATAATTGTAATAAAACTTACAAAGGTCATAGTAGATCTTCCTTATGATGTATAAGTCACAGTAAGAGGTATATAAAAGAGATATATCATGTCTATAAGTATTCTTTATAATTTGGAAGCTATGAAGTACTTAGTATACTGCTGTGGATATGGTCTGGTAGATACTGTATGATTGTTTCTATAATATCTGAAATAGGATACAAATTAATTTTATTCAGACATATTTGTCTTGTAAGCGACATCTTTTTCTAGTAGGCCACATCTTCATTACATTGTAGCATCAATTTCATTATGATAGCCTTGAAAAACATTGTTTTCATCAACAAGACAGCATATTTGGCTGTTATAACATTATAATGTGATAACATTATTGTTCATGTGCAAACAACATTTAACTTATGGCAACATCATGTGGTTTGTGAAGTAAACATCATTGCCTATAAGACAATATCATTTGCAATAAGGTAACATCCTTGTCCATAAGTCAGCATTATTGGCTATAGGACAGTTCAGAGTTAATTTGAAATGTGAGGTATCAGTAGAAACACATGTTTTAACCCTCTTTAATTCTAACACTGATAGCATACATGTATGTACAACTTGTCAGGACCAGGGGTGGAATGATGTCATACTCGGGAAGTTTGTGTTTAGTAAAACAAACTACAGGGCTCTACAGTGATAGGGAAAATAAACTGCCAGCTGACAAGTATTTGTATAAGAATCCCTTCTCTATGGGCAGTTAGCAGATGTTGTATAACATGGTATTACTCTCCTATCTGGTTGTTTATTTTCTATCTAAATATTTATGTTCTGTCTGACTGAGGGTGTTTGCTCAGGCTCCTGGTAGACAAGTTGGGCTCTGTGTCTAGTTATTATATGAACCTAGAGTTTATACATTGTACACAACCTAATCAACCTTATATTTTATAAAGATTATCTAAACTATAGTTTTGTTTGATAAAAAGTTGACATAACTGGATACAGGACATTGCTTGTATTTATGATGCACTGTCTTACATGATTCAAAGAAATATTGACTTGAAACAGTTGTTAGTTAAGACAGTAGCTACATGTAGAAAGAAGTGTTAGATTTGAGGAATGTTGGTGAGAAATGAAGATGGCAATCATTGATAGATTCGACCTAATTAAAACCTCTAGAACCAATTGTTCTGGGTTCTTTTTAGCCAATTTGATAGAAATTGTTTTACCCAAAGTCAGCTCTCTGATTGGGACATCAGGAAAACTACCTGTTACTTTATATCTTTCCACATACAGTTTGTTCATGGTTCTAATTTTATGTGTTTGACCAGCTGGGTGTCTGTTTGTTTTGATTTCTGATCACATGGAGCATGGTTATACTTTGATGTCCTGACCCAGTGTGTGTATTCTATCTTTGATAGCATGTACAAACTCTGGTTTTCCCATTTAGCTTGTACCAGTCACATGGTAAAATACTGACAGTATGTATGAATGTGTCCATCAAATTACATTCTTTTGCTACCTTTGGCCTAACATCTTGCATATTATCTGCCAAACAATTCAGAGGCTATAATGAGCATTCCATGGTGTTTGCAGTGTAGTAACTAGCTGTATCTGCTGTAACGGTCTTTCTATGGTGTTTATTGTGACTGCTGCAAAATATTATGTTCCCTAAGTATCTTTTATTAATCATTGCTTTGTACGGTACCCCCAATGGCCCAACAGCTGTGGTACAAGTCTCAGAATTGTTGGTTATTGTCAAACCTCTATACTTAAGGCCACACAGGTTGGTATTTTAATTTGTAATATTGTTGAATAATAATGTTTTAACGCAGAAACTTGATCTCTTAATCTATTATTTCTTTATCTACGGTTACTTTCTGACTTAACTATCCCTTGTCCCATTGTTGAGCAGGAATGCAGTTTACAAGACATTATGTCATCAAACCTGATCACATTTGTAAGTTAAATTCACTATGCTTGTTATATACACTATACTAGTTGTTATTATGGTATTAAATTAAAAAATATACTTTTATTAAGTTATTAAAGCAGACACAATTTCAATTGTAACTGAATATTATTTTTTGATTGAAATTCGAGTGCAAGCATTTTCATATGAAGAAGTTATTTTTTTAAGAACTGCATTTTATTGCATGCATGTATGCGCAAAGTCAGTGTACTTTTTCATGAATTCAAACTTTTGCATAAAATGTCCCTCCCACCATTCCTACCTCTTTGCTATTATAAATAGGATACACACACCATAAATCATGAGAAAGACAGAAAATTTCCCATATGTTACAAATTTCTTTGAAATTTTTAAGATAACTTGACTGATTATCTCACAAAAAATATTTATCTCAGACCATTTTAATCGCTTCTTGGATATTTTTCAAGTATTCCTCTAACCAAGAAAAAGAAAGTTTTTTGTTTCACTGGCTCCCAAGTTTTCATTTTCTTGAATTTATTTTCACCTGATTTTTGTTTTCAGGATTACTGCAATATTTATACCTGTATTAGTGATGTATGTTAATGCTAGATATCTAACTTAATTAGGTTTTAAGTGGTTAAAAACTGCACCCGTGGTGTAATTTTATGGATGTTTAATTGGGTTTAATTTGTATAGCAAGTGCTCTGCAAAGTGGCAAATTACTGATGCATCAAATAGCAATGTTTTTGTTCACAATTTCGGATTTATGTGTTATTTCAGTGGTCAGGCACATATGCTCTGGCTGGAATAAATAACACATTTAGGGGTGAGTTTTATGCCCCTGCTGACAGCTGGTTCCTATCCTAAACACACAATGTGCACTTTCCCCTTGGATTATCTTACTACACCTTGTAGGGAGGCTGATATTGCTAATGGACCTCAGATATAAGTTTGGCAGATGGATTAAGTTACCTGCGACTATTGTACCATGAATGACAAGCCAACGATTTATACTGCGGGTTTACATTAAGGCAGGATTAAAAATGAAAGTAGAATGACTGTCACTTTTACTGTCTATAATGGAGTATTTACGCACCACTGTTGTATCCATGTAGTGTATGGTATACCCCTTCGTGATAAATGGACTAGTATTATCAGTTTAGTATCTCGTTAGGATTCAAATTTCTGGTACCAATAAGTACAATATGTCAGACAAGGGACTGGCTTGGACAGCCGTGATCACTGTGTGTATTAGGATATAGAAATAGCTCTTGTTGCATGGACTGAATATATTGAGCCATTATTTGCTTGTCAGCTAATTGGAGTTTATGGATTTTTCTACAGTATCGCCTAATAATTAGTAATATGAATAAATCTTTATTATGGATGAATAAGTGAATAAATATGGAAATTTTTAGTGTTTAATTGAATCTTGGTGTAATAATTATACAACTTCACATTAAGGTCACTGATGTTGATGAAGGACCTTAATGAGGAGACTCAGTGATCGATATTACTGAATTTAGTGTATAAAAAGTAGTGGTTCAATGCTTACAGTGATTTGTACTGTACTGAGTGGATATTTCAAACATCACAACATGATACTTAAAATAACATTTTGATTTAATACAAATAAAATGGTGGCATTATTATTGCTGATTATAGAATTAAACACAGGATATTATATGATTACAACTTAGGATATCATAGATTAAGGAACTGTAGTTCTTATGGTCTGCACGTAGATTATTGTCAGATTAACATTATTTGGATTAAATGCAGAACATTTAACACTCAAGAGGATTAAGATGTACATTTGTATAACTGGGTAAATATTTTCATTACTAATTTTGCATAACGTGAAGAAATATTATTCTGCCAGGTATTTCATCCATGTCTTTTGTTTCAGTTATGCGTAAAAACCATACAAAACTACAGGTGCCTGATTGCTGTTTATACTCTCAGCTGTTGTATCAGTGTTCTGAATTTTTGGCTATCAAAGGTTACTCACTCTTTTTCAGTTGAAAATAAAAATGAAAAAAAGCCTTACTTTTATTATTTGACTCCAAATATTTAGGTTTGGTGTAATGAACTCCCAAACACTTCAGTATTCAAGTGAGCGAGTCTAATGCATACATTACTGTGGTTCTACATCGTATTTACAAGTGTTTGTTAGTGTAGCCTTTAATTCTATTGATTAATTTGCATTATTTTTCAATTTGCTTCTTTGATTGGTTCTAATTAGGACACCTGCTTCTTTGATGTATGCTGGTACCATATGCTTGAATAGCTTAATTGGCTTTGTCTGCTAATGCTGTATAATGGTGTGATACTGATAATGAGAAATGAGTTGTGAATTATAATATTGATGATGTTGATGTCAATGTTGTTGTGGTAATGATGATGATGATGATGATAGTAGTAGTTCTGTTGATGTTGTTGATGATGATGATTATGGACATGTCAGGCAAATTTTGAGCTAGTCCAATAACTTTTCAGCAAGTACTAGACCAGATGTTTGGCTGTCAGGCACAATTTACAGTATTTATTACTTATTATAATATATATTCGGACAAACAAATTTTCACTTGTTCTGACAGAAATTCTAACTTTGCCTGACCAAATTGATACGGAGGATTCTTGTTTTGTATCATTCAGTATTAAAATGATTTTATTTATGATTGAATAAGTCCAATCCTAGATGTCATTAGTGGTAAAACATATGCATCTGTCTACCTAGCTTTTAAGTACATGGATTAAACAGTTGGATCATTCTATCGATCATTCTGGTTAATTTTTAAATGTGTAATGTTTAATGAAAAGATGCACCATAACTTGTTCTTTAGGAAAATGTTACAGCGATTTAAGTCATGATGGTTTATTTAAAAGTATTACAAATTTGTTTATACCCTATAGTGGATACATGCCAAAAATTTATGATTTTACACTTTGTGTCATGGAGTTCAAAAATTTATGTTGAATAGAATAAAATATACTATTGTACCAAACAGGATATTGATGGCTATGCGTCATATTTTTTATGAAGCTGAATTATTATATGACAAATAAGTTGAATAATGTTTTTTGCTGTGTAATGTATGTACACTAATTTAGAATTTTGGTTTTCATGTCGTTGTCCCATAATTTTGGTTTCACTTTTCATGACAGTTTAAGATTTATTGAATATTCTTTGTTATTTATTGATTCATTATTTAATTTGATAAGTTAGTAGACTTTGTTTCAACAGAATCTTGCATGCTTGAATGATTAATGTAATGTTATGAAGTTTGTGATTGGTTGAACACGTAAACTTCGTGAAGATGCAATTTCCTATCATAAATTATTTTACCAGAGTTATAATAATCCATGCAGTTATTTTTGATAAAACTGTGTACTTTCTGTAATGGAATATCTTTGTTAATTGAACTTGGATAAAAGAAATTATGGTCCTATAAACTTGTTATAAATTATCTTCTATAAATTTATTATAATTATGCTGAAAACAGGTGCTTCATATATACATTAGACATTGTGGCGTTTAATCATACAGTGATTTCAAAATACATTGCTTGGCCTGCAACAGCATGCAGAAAGCTGTTGGTCTTTAACCTGCTAACATAGAAAGCATGAACATGCCGAAAGCCACAGCCCCTGGTCTTGGTTTGAACCTGCAACCACAGTGTGCTTGAACATGCTGAAAGCCACAGCCCCCGGTCTTAGTCATGAACCTGCTACCACAGAGTGCTTGAACATGCGAAAATAAGTTCAAAGACTTGTGCCTTAATCAACATGTTGTTTGTGCCGTTACCATTAGGGAAACAAAGGCTTTATGATTTGTTATCAGAGGTTAAGATCTTGTATTTGATTTGAATTACTGATTAACTCTTGATATTAAGATCATTTACAGCTTAGGAACTTTCAAGTTAAAACTCAATCATTATAATCACCTTTACAATGTCACCTTGCCATGAGAGGAAGTTATTATAGAAATGACTGTGCACCATACATTTATTATTTGTACCAGTGGTATTGTATGGTAAAAGCTTGATAAGCTGCAATGCCAAAATAGCTACGTTTTGAAACTGTACATACATTTGGATTTGTAACTTTGGTATTGTATTGTAAAACCTTGATATTGAGATTTAAATCCAAGAAAATATCTTATAATAGGTGGTCACATATTTAAATTGAAATATACAGGGATAACTGAAAACCAATAAGAGAAGTGGTCGTTATAATAAGATGGTCTTACTATTAAATTGGTCAGTAAGTGAGGTTCTATTGTATAAATATATGTTACATTTATGACACAAGTTGCTGGCAGAATGTAAATAATCCTGACTAATTAATGTTAATTATGGTTTCACTTTATTCTTTGTGTACATTTATCATGCAGTATACCTACTGTGATATATTACAAAGGTGATATAGAGAAAGCGCCTGTTATTTTACAACTTTAAGTTACTTTTTTCCAATTACTGCGTAATTATTGTGCAAAAAACTAGCACAACTAAGGTGTGTGTATTACTGCGTTAATTGCTGGCTTGTCAATACCTCAGATTACTTGCTTAGTTCATAGACTGTTTACTTGTTGCTTAATTTTGTCTGAAGAATATTAATACTGCAAGCAAGAAGGAGCCAAAGTTGCTATAGTCACTTAATTATATATTCTTGGTTCTAGATGTTTGCACTTAGAATTGTTGGTTCAATGACTGATTTGTAGTGAGAATTTATATCATGATATATTATGATCAATACCTATTTGTTATTGGACAAGAATTCTTGGAGAATACCAGTATGTGGGTTTTTTCCTATGACTATTACTTCTTGCAAGACTTGTCGCTGTATTGAAACCACAAGATTTAGTCTCTTTAAAATATAACACCTTCTGTTAAAGAACCATCCAGATGGTTTACCCTGAGGATCAAATATTTAAATCTTTGCTTACAGTCAACACTTGTAAATATTTGGTCAACAATACATGAAACCTTTCATGTTAAACACTTACATACTGATGACAAACTTGCACCTTTTTTGCCTTGAATGTTTATCAATGGAACAAAGATTGACAGGGCTCGACTAATTTTTATCAGGCTACTCCCTAGAAGACAACCAGCTAAAAATTTTAATTAGTTCTTAGCAATTTCAACTCGTCCTTAGCCAATTTCTACTTGTAATTATGAGTAGATGGTCAAGTGGATTTGTAGAGCCCTGATTTAGGTTGTTTTAGCTTGGAATATTTCCATGTTAGTCAGGAATCAGTGCATGTTGTATTATTTTCAGATTTCTCTATCATATGATTGATTACGTAAGCTGTACTGTATCTCAAACACAGTTGATGGACTTGGTAATGCTTGCAGTTAAAGATAGTTTCACATTGTACACAGATAGCATCTTTTGCAGCTAAAGATTTAATCTTTCTTGTGAATTTGTGCAGTTGATAATGTGATGTTTAAACCTAAAATTATTAGGGAGGCATAGTAGACAAATGGGCGTTTCTTCAGAATTACTCATTTATATAAAATAATTCATCATGAACCGGATTTAATGTGGGATTCTCTCAATGAATTGCTTTGATATATGAACAATTAAGGGTATAAAGCAAAGTTCTGGATTAATCTTTTACTTTCATTCATGCTCTAATTTGTATCATATAAATATGATAATAATTAAGTGTATTATTCTGCAGTATACAACATACATCCATTGGTACTGGATGTTAGGTTCTCAGTAAATTGTAGATTGTTTTCAATGTTCCCACTCACAACTGTATTCAAGAGTCAAATGGCTGAAGTTGTCTAACAAATGTTCACTTACGGAAAACTCAGAGAAAACTAGCAATTGTGGTGATTGTGTTTGGTTTATTGTTATTTTGCCAAGCTTTGGAAATAAAATTAGCATTGTGAACCTTTGACAATTCTTTGTGAACCTCTTTATGCTGATGAGCTGTAAATTCTGTTATTTGTCTGTTATCTTGCAATTATGACCATGCATTAAGTGTGCCCATTGGTTTAATATTGTTACCTAATTGAATAAGAATGATTTATACCCCTACAGCCAATAATTGCTGAACATAGTTGGCACATCATTTGATGTCATTATCATGCCAGAGAAACAATTATTTATTATTTCTATAATGTAAATACCACTTTTCCTGGCTCTCTCCGGGTGCCATGTTTTGGTCAATGCTTCGTAGTCCTGTACTATGTCAGTTGTCTGGGAAATGGTCCAGTGTTGTTTACTTATAGACATAAAATTGGAGCATAAAGCGATGAGATACTATGTGATCAGAATTTTTATACAAGTTTGCCATAAATGAGTTCTTGTTCATGAAATATAGATATTTGGATGTAACTGAAAATATGCTGTTCACACTTAATTGGTGTATGAAAAATACAGACAAGTTAAGCTGCAGTTTCCTTATGTACTAAACATTAATCACAGAGACAATAGGTATGACTAAATCTCATACAGTCTGGATCTTTCAATCAAAGCATATCAACAAAACCAAAATAATGAGATGTTCCTTCTTTGTGCATTGCTTTAACTGGAACTGGGTACCAGTCTCGTTGTTTGTGATTGGTTCCTGTACTCTATGGTAGCTTGGTGTTGCATCTATTTGAATAGGGCATCAGTTTAGTTGTTTGTGACTGGTTCCTGTATTCTGATGCTGTGTCAGTTTTACTGATAATGGTTCCCAGTATATTATGATCCCTTCTGGCAAATGTATCATTAGTGTCACTTCCCAACTTATTGGCATCTCTTGCATGTGTATGATTGTTTTATACCTTATCACTCACCTCTTATTGAATACCTGTCACATTTCTTGATAGATTGGAATCTGCAGGAAGATGTTTACTGTCCAGTCCTTAATTAATTATTAATTGATTTTCTTTGTTTGTCTTGTAAATGCTGCTACAATTTACTTTGCTTCATAATAGTTATTGCTAGCTATATTATTAAATAATAATAGAAATTACCATGCTGTATATCTTGAAGATCTTATGTATATACGGTAAACAATCAGTTTTATAGAATCCAAAAATTTTTGTACAATTTTAGTCTCAACTGGATCAGAATTAGTCAATAAATAAATGTTTGAATCTAATCAATCTTGAGTATGTGTTGTTTCAGTGAAAAACTTTTTCTTGTGTGTGTGCAATGCTTTGGTCAATGTGGAAAATCTAGGATTTGGTCAGAGCTTAGCTGGGAGTAAATTAATAATAAATCCATGACAGTTGAGTTTATAGCCCTATACAGAATATCTACTGTCCATTGATTGACCAAAAGGACAATGAGTTAAGGTTAAAGGTTTGTCTGTATGAGATAAATCAAACTTCCATTGTATTAGGGATTAATGTCAGAGGCTCTTACCGCTTAAAGAGATCAGTGTCAACTCTTTCCTAATTTATCTTAAAACTTCAAAATTTGCTGATACAAATCTGTTAGTGCCAGTTGTATAAATTTAAAAGGACACAGAATTGAATTAAGGGAGTCATATGGTTGTGTATAGTTATGATCTTAATTGATATTGTCTTCAATGATTTCTGATTTCATTTTAGGTTCATCATATGATGGAGTTTTTATTAGAAAATTGGATGTGTTTAGTTCACGATTAGTTGATCTTGACCCTAGTCAGTGTTTGTACAGGTTACCCTGGCATCCATATTCCTGAAACATTGATTAAATCTCATTGTTTTGTTTATTTTAAAACCCTCCATGTATGATCTTGCTGTAAACCTCTGCCTGGTACAGAACATGGTTCAGTAAAACCTAATTTAGCAACCACTTTTAATTTCTCTATTTCTTTTATTTATAACTTCGATATTAAGATCTCTGTCTTTAGTCCCAAAGGTGTTAATATTGAGGTGTTACAGTATAAAAAAATACTTTGTTTTGCAAAAAAAACTCATGATTGTGGATATTCTTGTATTCTTGACTCATTCTTAAACTTCGCCTGTGGTCACCAAACTAATGTTTTGCTACAACTGAGAGTAACATTTTGGCTGTTTGACAAAATCGTTTTTATCCTCATGTACAAATTGGTATGTTATATGTATGTTTTACCCTTTGCTGTAATTTGTAATGTAAGTGTTTAAGTTCTTAGTCATACTGTATGTTGGCGGTCACTGAACTGAATTTTGTCCAAAAAACACGTTTTCAGCATTATGTATGTTTTTACCCCGTTAAGATTGTGATGAGATCAGGTTGTAAAAATTTTGAAGTTATTCTCTATGCTCAATACTTATTTTCCTTCTCTATTCATCCTGGGCCTGAGATTATAAAACTTGTGATTGGTCTCTGAGCTCAAATCTCGTATCTTGTCTTTTAATGTTTCAGAAGTTTAATCAGACAATAATGCTATTATTGATATATTATTCTGATAGCATAATTGACCTGAATATGTATTTAAAAATTCATCGGCTCTGTCTTTTCCACCATAATACTTTGAGAATGATACTGAGATTTGAGCTTTGTTTTCAAGTTTTATAACTGCTGTAGAATTTTGATAAAAAATTACTGCTGTTATTTAGATCCATCATACTCACCAAACATGGTTTGATTATTTCCTTGACCTTAACATCAACATAACATAAGAACTGCTACTGATAATCTCAAAACTGAGATGCAGTTTTGAGGTGAATCTCATGTTGAATCACCCTGTAATTATTTAAGTCCTTTCAAAATCTGTCTATCTGCAACCAGTAGTTTTGCTTTGTTTAAATGATAAAGCTGGTCTAGTTAGCTCAGTTATGTGGTGTGCTGGACTGTTAGAGAGATTGTGAGGTCGTGGGTTGGGGACCTGGGTATGTTTCTCCTTGGCATCTTGACTTAATATATAGAAATATACAAAATGTATATGTATATACATATAATGTACAAATATATATTTGAATGAGAACACAGACAGATGAAAAAATTATGTCAAGTAAAAGATTGAACCCAATTTGAATTGTGAGAAATTTCTGTGTCATTTGTAAAATAGGTGAAAAATGACATTTCTCAAACATAATGCTGGTAAAGTAATAGTTGCTGATTAGCTAAATGTTCCTGACACAAATCAACATAATTTAATTTATTAGGCTAATTAACTGGCTCTGAAGTCTGCAGGGTGTACTTGCTTTATGTGAAAAAAATAGTTATTTTATATATATGTAATTTTTAAGAGTCTGCACCTGGCACCTTTTTGTACAAGCTTAGTTCTTGTTTTAATTGGTTGTGGTTTTATTATAAGTGACGTATATGTAAACATTAATTTTTCAAGTCTGGAGTCTAGTTTTACTACATTTGTTTGCATCTGAGTTGAAATACCAGTTATGGTAATATAAAGATGACATTTTAATATTGTAGTCATATTATATAACCTGATGATAGCATTATATTACCCTTTAGAAGTTAACTTCCAATGTTTTTTATGACTGTAGTTACATGCCTTTATTTTAGACACTGCTGAGTTTTTTGTGTTAGACTGTTAGACCAATGAGAAGCCTGCAAATTAGGACATTGTCTAAGAATGGTGGGTCCAAGGTTATAACACCAGCCTCAATTTTATGTTTTCAATATTCTGTAGTTGAATAAGATAATATTTTATCACTTCCCTTACAATTTTCTGTATTTAAATAGAATTTTCAAATTGTTGACTTATATAACAAACAAAGTATTATAGCAAGAAATAAGCGTTTAAAGACCATAACTAAGATTCGAGCAGCCTGTAGACAGATCAGTCTCAAGTTTTATAACCATAGACCTCACTGACCATTGAATTCTTAATCATGCTAATACTGTATTAGTATTGTTTGCCTCAAGACTAAAGTAGCCTTTTCTCAAAGTTTTACTGAATACTGATCCAAAGACATCAGTCACAGGTAAGCTTAATGATGCACCAATTAAGGTACAATATCATATGCAGCACTTTATTACCAGTTTCTTTAAAAAATGTTATGTACTAGCTGAGATGGATATTTCAGTGTTTGTATTGAATGTAACTGAATAGAAATTATTATATAAGATTTGTGAAGAAGCTTAAACTAAATAGTATCATTACACCAGTACAAATATTATTGTAGGCTTACATGAACAACCCAGTGATTGTATATAAAACTACAAAAAAATGCTATGTCATTTTTGTATCACCCTGACTAGACTGAAAAGTTCTGTTTATTTTTTGTAAAAACAGAAAACCTTTTGACATTCTGTAATTGTTTACCTTTGATTTTTGTACTTACCTGATTTTTGTGGCCTTCTAGTACTTTCAATTTTGGTTAAGATTTTGAGCATGTGTGTTAAGTGATTCAATGGGTACTTTTGTTCATTCTAGCACCTGATTGGTTGATTTCATGCCGTTCTATTTTAAAATTGACCAATAGCTAGACTTAATTTTGAGACTGGTTTGTTTGATTGGGCTGTGCATTAAATAAAGATGAATTCTGCTTGAAAAAGACAACTCTATGATAACTTATACAGAAGTCGGCCTGCTTAGCTCAATGGGTGCAGTGTTTAGTCTACAGACCTCAGGTTTGTGAGTTTGAACCATGGATGCAGCTCTTGGAATTAAATTTGGGCCATATATTCAAAAAATTTAAACTGATACAGTATTTTAATTATGATACGAATTTTATCTGCTTTAAATTTTATTAAATACTTTCATGTTACAGTTTTTTTCATGTCAATTGCATGAAGTACTGGGACATCAATGTAGCCTGAATAGGTTTGAACATGTATTTGATACACATACATTGTAAGAAGGTATACAATTTGATGATTATAGCTAAATTTGATCCTTCATATAATGATTTCATCTTTATGATAAACATATATACAGTATGATTTCTATGGAATGAATTGAGAAGCTTTGAAAATAAGGACATATCACAAAGCCAATGATGTGTTTTAATTGATTTGACGCTAGTTGAAATATGATCACTAGTGTAATAGATAGTTGAAATTCAATGTTTTGACTTTAAATGAGACGAGATGAGCTGGCGTCTGTTCTTGTTTGGTTTTATCATGGTTGTATTAATAACGATGTTTGATATAAACTGCTAGACTTCAGAACTGTTTAATTTATTTAAGATTGACCCTTAGTACAATACAAGGAGACAAGATTGCTGGAAGCATCTTGTGTCATTCAAGTGTGTGTATTATATACTTGTCATGTCTTGATTAATATTAAAACGCCCTTTGCAGAAGATATGGCCTTTATGTATGATGTATTTGTCTATGTTTAGTGAAATGACATGAAAAACATGAAATTATAACGATACTAGTTTACATTGAAATACTGTGACTGGTCGCTGTGAATGGTTGCTTAGTAATAGTGTTTTATATTGAAATGATTATCTTCTTTTTGATCTCACTGTTGCTATAGGCAACCTAACTGTGTGGCTAGATAATAAACATCTTATTTATGTTATATTATCACTGAATGTAGCAATAATGTTTTAAAACGTTTTAATAGGCACAATATATGTATATAGATTACAAAATACAAATGTAGAGCGTGTGAATGTCTTCTATTTAGTCCACTGACACAACATGAAGGCACCATAATGTGACTAAATCAGAAACACTGACCTTGACCTTGTTGAGTGGAACCTGTGTCTAACCTTAAATGTTCTCGGTGTTTTGTCGCAAATTGTAACCCATTCGCTCTTGGTTTTGGTTTTGCTTCTTGGAAACAGCTCTTGTTATGAGAAGCTCAAACAGGTGTCCTTGATTTGTCAATGGCTTCCTGTTCTGTAAAAGTGATTGCCTGACCTCCTCATGGAAAAGAATCCATTGATCTGCCTTTTAAGCCTCTTTAGCCAAGAAGCAAAATCCATGTTTTGTCTGAAACCCTCTCATTATGGAAGTTTTGTATCTAGCTCATTGTTATTTATTACAAGACTTGGGTTCAAGTCTTGGCCTCTTGTTCTTTGGAGTGATATACAACATACAGTGTTCAGCCGTCTTACACTCTGATGGTTGTCTTATGTTTTGCCTTTAGCACTCTTGTTTCAGAGTTTAATGGTATGTGTCAGGTAACAATCATGCCAAAAGTAAGCTAATGTTTCCTTTGTTTTTTGTTATGTAGTATTATGTTTTTAACATGACTGGATTTATACATGCTGGGTAGAGTAAGATTTAAATGATAAAATTTAAAGTGAATAATTTTCTTTGTGTAATAAAACTCTTTTGAAACTGATTTTTTTGACAACTTAATTGACCAGAAAAATACAGAGAGTTAGTATTTTTACTTCAGTTTTGAAGATCATATCTTGGTAATAATGATGTAATTATAAGGATGGTTTAAAAATTGACGAGAGATAATCTTGGTCAAAGATATAAGATGGATGAAGGTATCTTTTAAATGACCTTCATTTATATGTTCTATCTGAAATGGAGATTTCATCATAATTACAAAAATGTCACTAAAGAACTATAACAATATTATACAGGGATGCCACAATGTTTGTTCCTTACATTAGCATTTATGTAATAAATTTCTTATTTGTTGTTGTCTGTGTATGTTGAACTGGTTGTCTTAACATAAGAAATGCATACATTGTGCTTAGTGAGATACAAAGACAGGATATATTTGTGTTGATTTATGAGTGAAATGGATACAATATATATTTAAATTTTGACTTCACATATCCTGTGTCAATATGTTTTTGTCTTGTTTCCATAAAAAATGTTTTTTGATATATATTACTCATAAAATAATCCTTAATTGTTTTCTTATTGAACAAAGAATCATTGTTTTTGTACCAAAATTATGGAACATGCAAATTTAAAGTATTTTTAACTTTCTCAAATTACAGTGTGTATTACCATGTTTCTCTTTCAAGTGTATAAATTTGTGTCTCATTAGCCAATATCTTGCTATAATTGGATACTTATTTACAAGTTTTTCAGGATTTACCTATCAAATTTTACTTGTTTCTCCCAAGTTTGACATTTGTACTGTTGTACAGGGACATACCAAGATTAAATCTAAAATCTTCACCAAATCAAAATTCATTTCAAACTCAAGTTGAACCCTAAATCTTTTCATTCAACATGGATGGTCATTTGGTGTTATTTTTACGGCCATTGACAATGATGTCTGTCCAGCAAATGGAAAAAAACTGAGATGAAATTCATTGACCATCATGGGTCACAATGCTTCCTTGACAAATCAGGCTATTTATGGTTTACAATATTTGTCACCTATTTTATTCTAACTTCTCTCTACAGCTGTCTTTGTTTACATATTTCACCAAAAGTCTTTCATCATGTGCGATAAATAGCAACATCAATATGAAGGGGTCCCTTTATTTGTTGTGCTATTTTTGGCACGCGCCACAGCCCTTTATCAAAATTGTGATAGTTGAACAGCTTAAAGATGGCTGTACCCATAACTTTTTGTTCTGTTGCAGCTGTTCCATATAATTAATTCTGATTGGTCAATTAAATAAGAAAGCTTGATCATGATTGGATAAAAGAATGATGATCTCATATTGTTGATGTTTTGTTGTATCAGATACCAATTTATGACAGCTTTCATTTTTATGACTCTTTAAAGTCAGATACCTGTGAAGACAGTAAATTGATAATGTTTTTTCTTGTCTCAGTTGGGTGATTGTTGACATCATGTCTGTGATGTTCTTTGTGTATAATGTAACTCTGTGGTTTTATAACCAAATATTGCAGCACATATTATGTAGCTTTGTCCTCTTTTGACTATGTTGCACAATTTTGATACATAAAAAATCAGTAATTTTTGAAACTGTTCATTTGAATTTAGCTTTGTCATTTGAAATTTATTGTTAAATTTACATACTGTTTCCTCTGTGTTGATCAATTAATACGTTTTGAATTTATATGAAAGTATTTAGGTCTTTAGTCTCGTTTTTATTGGTATATTTCAAGTTTTGATGAAAATTTAATGGTCAGTTATATAACTAGCCCCCTTTAGTGACATAACTGGACTTGCCTGTTCTTTATTATTCTGTAATACCTTACAACTTTCCAAGGGTAACAGGGTAATATAGCATAATAATACTTATTGCATTACCAGTATCTTTCCTTATTATATCGAAATCACTTGCTATTCTATCATAATTGTGGATACACTTTGTTGATAATGAAGAGAGATAATTGTATTTTTTGTTCTATTCATGAAAACAGAAATTACAGTTGTCTCCCTTTGAAAAAACTTTTCTTGCTCATCCTAAACACTGAGAATGCTTTGAATGTTGTTTATCTGCAAGGCATTTTCTTCATATTGTTGTTGTTATTCAATTAGCTAAAATGTTGTTTTCTTCATCTATTTTCAGGTAAGTCAAGAAAGACATGTTTGTTCTTATAGATAGTATAAACAACATCACAGAAAGCAGACTTTAAACTCCTAGAACAGAGCTACCTGTTGGTTTTCATGTGTAAAAAGATTGATTTTATGAGATGGCTGGTTTGTAAGGCTTGGTTTTTGTTGCAGTTCTGAAATGTCTAATATTATCATTGGATGGCGGTTAAATCCTGATGGCATACATGTGATAAGCCAATGTTGCCTAATCCCCCAGTGATTGACTAACCAAATATTGAGTGTCGACTTCAGAAATTGCACGATTATTGGTGCGCTCTCTCTAAATGCCTTTATTTTGTTAATTATTTGTCCTTGGAGATTTTTCTTGTATTTAAAATCAGTTTTAATGCAGTACCAAGTAGGACACTGTGTGAAATACACGAGAATTTAAAACACTGGTCAATTAAGGTTCAGTCATGCCAACTGTGTCACCTGCAGTTCTTTAAGCTTGAAAATTATACAGTTTGTCAATGGCATGTTTGTTGGTCAAAATGTTGGTTCAATCAGTGGCTATAAAGAAAATTACACCCTGGTGTGAAATAGCATGCTACTTAGGTCATTAACCAGGGTCGTCAGACATTAGGTGGTGTGACATCTTAATGCACTAAACTCTATTATTTGATACCATACAAAAACAACTATTCCCACACAAGTATCATAATGTCAAGGTCATTGATTGGTAGATAGATAATGTGTTTCATAAGGAAGTCTCCCTCCAATGTATAGATAAAATGTCTACTTATCAAGTGTTTTCTTATAAAAAATCCATGTTATTTGAACAGTTCCTGATTGGTTTTAAATGCTCAAGAAATCATGAACTGCATTTTGCAAAGAATATTCATCCCTTTCAGACCCATAAATGATATGCTTGTATTAGGACCCAGATTTGCAATTTAAATGCAATTTGCATTTCATCAGCCAGTCCCTCTTATGATTTCAAATTTCAGGGGCCAAATAATACACTATCATCCTTATTCTAAGAACCCTCCAGTGTTTCTCAGATATGATGTACATGTCATTATATCACTGTATGAAGAGTTCTTACAGTACAAGTCTTGTATTGTTTTCCAAGTTTTTATCTGTATCTAGATTAAGGTGGAGCAATTTTCCTTTCACAATTTATCTTTTGTGGTTTCCTAACAGTTTTATAGCTCAGAATTGACATTTCACTTGAAAACGAACAGTTTTGTGAGATCATAGACCAATAAATTACATTCTCCAACATTCTCTGCCTGACATATTGTATGAACTTATCAAAAAATGCCATCTGAGTGCTCCAGTATATAATCTGTGAACACCATGATTTTTTTTTGCAATTTTGGGAAAGGGTCTGAGTCCAGTCCAAGTGGGAAAAAATGTGTGGTGTGATGTCAAAATTGGGATTTTTAGGCTGGAAATTAGGAAAAACTTCTTATACAAAGAAGGAAAAAAATCAATGGAACAGGGTGAACCATTGTAAAAGTTCCTGTTATTTTATTTCAATGCTCACTCATGATATTACCTAGACTAGTCCCTTTCATTAAAACCACCCATCCATCTGTCTGTCTGTTCAGTTCTTATAGATATTTTGTTTAGTTATTGATTTTAGGAAATTCTAAGTTTTAATAAATACAGTTTTAATGTTTTGTGTGCAATAATGATACACAGTAAATGCTTACAGGTGATTAAATTTTTATGCTGTTTCCTTTTTTATGACATGATGAGCGATCAATTAAAATTCTTAACTTTCTATTAATTTAATTCACACTACTGGGGGCCGTTTTATTTTATCACCATGTTATAGTTCTAAACACAAATCAAGTGTCTTACAACGAATTACAACAAAACCTGGGTAAAGATGTCGTGAGACAAGTTGATAAAACTGGGCCCGGTGGATTCTTAAGTTTATAGAATTAAAACAATATAGGAAATTTTGCTTCATTAATGCCTTGTATTAAATTATTAGATTATCATCCATCATTGTATTATAATATTTATAACATGTAAATATAATACAAACAATCAAGTTTACAACTTTCCTGGCCATGAAAGCTTAACAGGGGTGTTTTATGGATGAAATGGAATTAATTGTTTGGAAATTCTGGTGATAAAATGTAGTTGAAATATCCTGGGAGGGATTTATCACTTCCAGTTTCCTCTTTAGATTCCAGACAGTCAAGTATGTGTATGTGTCTTCAGAAAAGCAATTTAGATTCAGGAAATTGATCAGATATTTTGGTTAAATGAAGTTTAGCAATCTTTCATATTTTTTTGTTAACTTTCCATTCTTCTTCAGACTCAATTTATGAAGTTGCAACAATGTTATAACACTACATAACTGCCTAGATTTTAATGTTGGTAAATTATAACTATCTATGATGTGTTTATCAACATTATTACATTTTTCATTATATTATGTATTGTTTGTAATTTTGTGTTACAAAATGTTCATCAATGTAGGATTCTTAGTATGATTTTTCTTTATGCTAATGGTGATATTTGTGGTGCATCTATTATCATGTTTGAAGAAGCAGAAATTTAAATGTTTTACCTGGCTGGTATTGAATCCCTTGTTAGCACTATGTCTTATTCTTCAGATTTGTTTCTTGATGAACTATGCTTACAGATTTGTTCGTTGTGGCCTTTTTGGCTAAATAACAGACACAAGACTAACTGTCTAAGCTTCAGTATTGTTGCTCCTGCATTGGTTGTTGTTTTGTGTAATCTCAAGGATATTTTCATGTTTTTACAGATAAGCCAGGCACCATGCTGTAATTACTAATACAAATGTACTCAACAGTTAATGAAATAATTGAATCTTTATTTCAGGGATATGTTGTCTTCATCATTTATTGTTAACTCACTCAATCTTAGTTTTTAAATCAGTCTTAAAATTGTAATCTTAAATTTAACAATATTGTGGATGGTCTTGCAATGACCAATCACTTTGGCACCTTTCTACAACAAACATAGGTACGCTTGGTTGTGGCAAACTCAGTAATATAGCCTTTATTCATTATATTGTTTGTTTTTTCATTTTATTGTTGATACAATAGCAATCTTGTTTTTCATATGTTCATAAGATTAATTGAATTTTAATTGCTTCATTTACTGTGGATATAAAGTTTCTCATTTGTTTGTTTTTTGTACTATGCTACTTTCATTAAAGTACATCATCTAACATGTACTCTATCATTTTTAGGATTTATTTACTAAATGACCTTTCATTTTTGTTTTCTTGATACTGCCTCATAATTTGATGAGCTAGGATGGGTGATCCTGAAAATTGATATTGTAGTTCACTTACCAGGATAAAATCATGTACAAATTGAAGTAAGGTAAACGAGTCCTTTCTTTTGAAAACATGCCAGGAGTGAGTACCTTTCTATCAGTATCCTGACATCACCCTGTCTTAATGTGTTGCTACATTATCATTAAATAAGTCATGAGACATAATCTAAAACATGTCAACAAGGTTTTATAATGTTTGGTCCACACAGACTGTAACACATGAAATGAATGCATTACACCTAATCTATAGCCATTAAGACATTATTAACTCCTTGAAATACATCATACAAACCATGATAGTGTGTAATTTGACATACATTTCATGTACTTAATGTTTTCTTCATGTTTCTATCATCTAAATTGACTGGCAAATTGATAAAAATTTGGATCTTGGGGAAATATATACTATACATGTTTTTCTTAAGCTACCTGTTTGATCCATTGAGAGTTATATGTAAGATCAACATACCAGATTTTCCGCATTTATTTATCACTATTTTGTATTATCCATTGCTGTTATATAAATGTTTACCTTTAATTTTGATGAATTGTACAGATTTTATGTTGTTACTCTGTCATGCTTATCTGTTGAGCTTTTTAATAGAAATTCAAGATTAAGATGAAATGCTGAATGATTCTTTGTGTAAAATCATCCCCAAGGAAGACATGCAAAGATGCATAAATACTTCAAAAGATGTATAAAGTGGTACAAAGATGCATAAAAAATTCAAAAGATGCTTTAACTCATGCAAAGATGCATGGATACTTCCTAAGATGTTTAAACAAAGATGCATGAATACTTCCTAAGATGTTTAAACAAAGATGCATGGATACTTCCTAAGATGTTTAAACAAAGATGTATGAATACTTCCTAAGATGTTTAAACAAAGATGCATGGATACTTCCTAAGATGTTTAAACAAAGATGCATGAATACTTCCTAAGATGGTTAAACTCATGCAAAGATGCATGAATACTTCAAAAGATGATTAAAGTCATACGAAGATGCATAAATAATGCAAAAAAGATGCTTATAAACTCGAGCAAAGATACATTATGATTTTATGTGTACTAAAACTCATGCATTGACTTGATAAAATAGTTTGGATATATTATAGAATTGAGAAACACATTCACAGCTGATTTGTTTGTCCTGTTCTTGTGACTTTTTGTCTTAATGGCATCTTTTGGATCATCAAAGAATTACCTGCCTTTAATTCATGATCAGAATGGGTGACTGCTCTTCTGCTAGTTCTCAAAACTAGGTACTTAAACTTCATGTATTCCTTAATTTTCTTTCTTTTACATCCTTGCACCTTTAAATGCACATGCAAATATTGATAAATGTAATTTTATAATAAGAGTGTAAATTATGTATATGTACCCAGAGCTCTCAGTAAATTATATATTCTTCATTATTAATGTGTTATTTACTGTACAATCTTTTGATTAATTGTCTTTTAAGATATCTGTTTGTGTGTTGTTTTTATTTAGTTGTAATAGATTAAATAATACTATGGTGATACTTTGTTTATTTATGATGATATTTTCTCAGTCAAACAATAAATCTGTCTTATGGATTGTACAATATTGACTGATCAATAATAGTATTTCCCTCATTATTGGCAACTTAACGACATATTAACAGTTGTTGCTATGAAATTTTGTTGCTCCTTCACAATTTTTTGGCATTCTTTCCAAAATTTTCCTCAGAATTCTTGGTACTCTTTATCTTTTATTAATTTCTGTTGAAAAGGTCAGACACTCCTCATAAAACTTCAGTCAGATAAAAGATTTCAACTTGTACTTGGTAGTATGATATTTTTTTCATATGTATATGATAAGGAGTCTCTGTATTATTAAGGCCTTGTGTTGTATCATCTAAAGCCTTGTGTTGTATTACTTAAAGCCTTGTGTTGTATTACTTAAAGCCTTGTGTTGTATTACTTAAAGCCTTGTGTTGTATTACTTAAAGCCTTGTGTTGTACTACGTAAAGCCTTGTGTTGTATTACTTAAAGCCTTGTGTTGTACTACGTAAAGTCTTGTGTTGTACTACATAAAGTCTTGTGTTGTACTACATAAAGTCTTGTGTTGTACTACGTAAAGTCTTGTGTTGTATTATTTAAGGCCTTGTGTTGTATTATTTAAGGCCGTGTGTTGTATTACTTAAAGCCTTGTGTTGTACTATGTAAAGTCTTGTGTTGTACTACGTAAAGCCTTGTGTTGTACTACGTAAAGTCTTGTGTTGTACTACGTAAAGTCTTGTGTTGTACTACGTAAAGTCTTGTGTTGTACTACGTAAAGTCTTGTGTTGTATTACTTAAAGCCTTGTGTTGTACTACGTAAAGCCTTGTGTTGTATTATCTAAGGCTGTGTGTTGTATTACTTAAGGCCTTGTGTTGTACTACGTAAAGTCTTGTGTTGTATAATTTTTTGGCTCAAAAATCATGTACAGTAAAACCTCTTTGAGACCTTTCAGTTGTATGGCCACCTCATCATAAATTTTATTCAGTTATATGGCCACCTCATCATAAATTTTATTCAGTTTTTCATGTTTTTTATTTCTTCTAAATTTCAGCTTGATAATGAGACTATCATGATTTTAAAGACCATTTCTTTGTTCCTAAAGGTGGTCATAATTGAGAGGTCTTACTGTGTAAAATTGCAACCTAGTGTTTCTCTCAGACAATTGTCATGTGTCCATTCATCCTCCACTACAGATTTGCTGATTCTTGTCTGAAAGTTGGCGTTTACTTGTGAAGAAGAGGTTAGTACTTGTACAGCTTCCAAGAAAACTGGTTAGGTTAACAGTTTGTCAATATATAACTGAAATACAGTTGAAAACAGGCATAAAACCCAAAACTGTACGAAATTATTAGCTCGTCTGGCTCAAAGAAACTGTCTAACTATGATGATCACTGCATTGTCATTGTTGTACAAAAACTTGAATTTACCCCATGGAACTTTTGAAGATATCGACACAACACTTTGAATACTTGATTATCTTGACAAGGCACAGTTGCATGACAAGGGACTTAACTCTGAAAGCTATATTTTTGGAGTTGTGCCCCTTTTTAATGTAGAATTTTGCTCAAAATTGCATATTAAATATAATGATGTAAAACAGACGAGCATTCAGGTGCCACACTGCAGAGCTCTTGTGTTCCTATATATTCACTGTGTATTCAGTAAGCCCCTTTTGTCAATGTGTTATGCTACAGTTTGTTGTTATGTTACTGTTACAGCCTCCTAGCAAATTTCTACTGCATGGTTGTGTTTAGACTTCTGTATTCTGAACTCTATTTGTTTACATGATGCATGTTTCACAATCCCTTTTTTCAGTTTCTTATTATCAGTGTTAATGTATGTAAGTCCGTAGTTCTTTTACTGTATTCCCTTCCCTTACATGCAGCTTAAAAGGTTAAAGGTCTGTTGGTACAAAAATGTGATAATTATGACCATAAAAATGTACAGTATTGTCATACTAATTATCAGCTGTTTTGTCCACTTACCTTTCAAACAGTTTCTTAGGCAAACAATATTGGAGGATACTGTCTTATATGATGTCCTTAAAGTTCTCTATATGTATGTTTATACTATCAAACTCCTTTGCTGGGCATGATTTTCCAGAGTAGTGCCCCCTGAATTGTCTCCTTAAAATGTTGATATTTTGGGACAGTGCTAACAAAATCAGGGCTCAGCAAATCCACTTGTCCGCTTGTAATTAGGAGTAGAAATCCATTGAGGACGAGTTGAAATTGCTATAGAACTGGTTAAAATTCTAAGCTGATCGTCTTCCCGGACAAGTAGCCTGAGAAAAATTTGTCAAGCCCTGAAAATATTTCTCTCTAAAACATTTGTGTATTTTAGACATTATACCTATAATCCTTTAATTATTTGCATTGGCCTTAGACAATATTAAAACTTATCTTTTATTCAGATCAGTACATGTGTTCTAAGATTGAGGTTACCGTTTGAGACTGTATACCCGGTTATTTGTTCGGCCTCAGTTTACAACATTAAGATGTAGGTCTTCTAATGAAAATTATGGTATCTTGTTCCAGTTTAATTTTCATGTCTGGTGTGGCTTGATACTACAAATACTAAACGTATCTACCTACTGAATTTAGATAGAAAACTAATCTAAAGATGGTGGATGTTTTTGGGGATTTTTTTTTCGCCTCCGACTTTTATTACCTATAGACAGAAAAGTTTATCTGGAATATTTGGGAAAGAGTCGCATGCTGTGAATACATCAAACCTTGATGTGTGAAATACCTCACTGAGTGATCTGTTGGAAAACTGCTTGGAATATTGTTTTAATTGATGAATATTAATTAATTATTGTTTATAATTGGATTTTAATTCCTAATATTGTGTAATTGATAATTAATTGGTTTTTGGTGTGGTTATGAGATATCTGGAGTTTAACATTGTAATTTTATGATTAAATGAAATGATAGGTTGACAGATAATTCACTAAGGATGGCATTGTTTTTCTGGAACCCCGGAGCCTTTTTGACCGAGAACAGGTGAAACTTTAACGTCTTTGTTGCATGATTGTCCTGTCATTGTTTGTATTTAATAAGTTATTTATGCTTATCTTACTGTAAGAAACTTCTGTTTTACTTTGAAAGTCTTTTATGTGTGTAATGCCAGTCTGTACAAAAATGTCATATGAATATTGGGTGTTACAATTCAAAGGGTCTCATCTCAGAGCGTAAGAATTGTTCTACATGATGATCATTACAATCATTTTGTTACAGATATATCCTCTTTGTGATGTTTTAAAAAATTACATTTACCTTGTACCCAAAAAATTACTTATTTGACCTATTTTGTTATGATTCAAATCTGTGTTTATTTGTGATTGTTCTTTCTAAATACAGCAAACATAGACAAATTTGAAACATCAAATGTTATTTTTTAAATATCGATTATTCTGATCAAAGTTTTGCAGATTTTTTCCTTTGTTTACAAACGTTTGGATACATTTGGCCTGATTTATTTGAGCGTCATCGAAGTATATGTTGTATGTGTATGCATTTGTTGTTCTTTGGCCCATGCAGATAGAAACGATGACATATGAAAGCAATGATGTATCATCGCTTTCAAAAAAACTGTACAGGTGGAAATGAATCAATTTGTCACAATGATGTACCAGTATTACTGGCATGTGATATCATTTGATGTGTCCCAGCATAAATGAAAGAAAGCGGGTTATTTTTCAATGTTATTGAAACATTTTTTATTACCCTGTACTCCACTTGTTTGAAGAAAGGGATTTCTTTTTCAATGATAAAATGGATTAAATGACAATCTTTTTTCTGTTTGACTTGTGTTACACTTTGACATGATATTAATAATGATTTACCCTGATGTGTTGTTGTATGTATCAAATGTCTACAAAATTCATTTTCTTAAAACATTTTGAGAAGAAACAGTTTCAGCACTATCCTTCCAGTATGTATTATTTTAATTGACCCTTTTACAAACTGGATTTGTGTACTGGTCCCCATATTGCTTAATATTGGTCTGATGTTTTGTTTCTGTGTAAATTGTATTATCATTTATCTACAATGGTTTGAATATAAAAATGGCTGTTCTGGTACTAGTTTTATATAAAATAATGTTACATTCATTGGCTGACCATGTTTTTTTCACATGTGTTAATATCTTCATATTGTTCTGTGGAGGCACTATATTTGCTACAAATTACGACATTGACTCTATGTAGATCAAAATTGTTGGTGGGTCATTGAACCTAGCTCAGACTAAACTATTTTGATCTGAATATCTGAAATATTGTTGTTAGGACCAATTCATACCCAACATTCATATGCTAATGGTGGTGGATCCTGCTTTTTTCTGTATTAACAGTGGTTAGTGTACTCCATGAAATGCTGAATTAAGCCTTAATTTATACAATGTTTGTGGTGTAGCACCTGAGTTTTACCTTTAATTGCTATTAAGATTTCTTAATTGATATATACTAGCAGGTGGTTCTGTTGCCAATTATGTTAACCTCAATGATAAGTGGATGTTTTTTTCTGCAGGAATTATAGACTTCTTTATGATCTTGAATACTAAACGGATAGATTGTCTGTCATGTTTTTATAACACAGCTTTCATACAGCATAATGATGATGAAACTGTTATGCAACTTGAAATGTACAAGTTTTTATTTGTGTTGTGTATAAGTCAATCAGGTCACTTGTTATCTTATTGAACCCAATGCCCTAATATAAAACACTACTGTTATTTGAAGCCCATTGGAGTAAAACATTTTATTGATGCCATCAGAATATTAAAGAATTTGTATTCTTAAATTTTGTATCTATTAGTCTGTAGATACTCCAAATCTTTGCCCCTTTTCATGATGGAATAACAAATTTAGAGTTGAATGCCTTTGTGCGGCAGACACTTAATCTAAACATTGTATTGTTTACACAAGGTCATGATGCAAGATGGTTACATGTAGCCTGTTAGAATAGAGCTTATTGTACTGACTCCTAATTCATGTGATAATTATATAATACATAGATTACAAAATGTTTCAAATGATTTTTCATCTTTTGAGTTAACTTCATCTTGTGGATTGAGAGACATGGTTGTTTTTACTGATTTATCTACTTGGAAATTTATAGTTTGTCTGTGGCTGACTCATACAGCTGTTTCTGTTCCGATAATGCTTCATTTTTTACATAAAATTAAGTTTATTGAATGATAACAATATCCTGATAGTCAGGTCATTTTTTAGTTAGTTTTTTTCCTCATCAGTTCAGTACTAGACATTTCCAGAAAATATCATTGAATGGAATGATGACCTCCTGACATTCATGTACATTGTCATGTACAAGTACTTATTTGTTATAATTCATTTTTAACCAGTGGAACAATCTCTATGGTTTCAAAGTCATTGCAAATGTCCTGTTCTTTTACAGGGGTGTAGCTAGCCCTCTATTAAAGTATATTCATAATTTGGTGGGGGACCAGGGACATGCCCCCACAGAAAGTTTTGAAAACAATGATGTAATCTGGTGTATTGTGAGGTGCTTTATTTAGTACTGGACATCATACTACAGTATTTGAAAACTTGGACTGAAAAAGCTTTTTGTCAGATTCCTTTGGATTCAGTATATAACTTACATATAGGCAGTTGTTCTTAAACAATGACTGCCTGACTTCGGTTGCTTTTTTGAGCAGCATGTTTATGGTCAAGGTCACAATGACAAGGTATTCCTAACAGTATATGGAAAACGTTTCATCATAATGTGAACAGCCAATTGGCTTGGCTCAATAGGGTGAGCATAAAGTCTATTGACTTTATATTAATGAATTTGAACCCTGGGGAAACACATGTACATAAGATGTTTTGGTTTAAGATGTTGCGTAGTGTCGTAAGCTATTGTTCTCCATCATTGACATGAGTGATTGATGTAAAATAGGTGCCAGTTTTTTTGCATACATCAGGGTTAGTACTGGTACAGAATCCAGTAACACTGGTTAGGTTAACTGCCCATCAGTATATAACTGAAATAACCTGGAAAAACTGGCGTGAAACCTGAAGAGTTTTCAAATGGGTGATTGAATGTACCTTACTCAGTGGCTCTCATTGTACCCAATCCAATAAGCTATCTGCGGGGCATATGTGTTTTGCAAACTGCTTTTGTTCCTCTGCTGTAATGGCAAATTGAAATGCTATGGTGTTGTGGCTTCTGATAAACAATCTAATTTATTAAGTTTGGTTTTCAATGTCAGATAGAAATTGTTGCTAACAATGTGGAGTTGTTCTTGCAACTTGATTTACTTGTTGAATTGAATCAAAGTTTCCAAAACAGTGAAAGCTTCTCTCATTCTGATCTGTTCTATAACATACCACAGCAAAATGCAGGTATGGTCAAATCTGTGAACAAAGGCCACCCTTTTGAAACACAAAATGTGGCCTTTATTGACAGGTGGCCTTTATTTGGAAGTCAGTTCGCTCTAAATAATTGATGTTTTTTTTGAAAAAAAATGGACTTTATTCACAGGGTGTTTTTTATTTGTAGGTGGCTGCAAACTCAGGTTAGATTGAAATTTGCGGTCTCATTCATGCCCCCATCTACTTTCAAGCATTAAAATTTCTTTGAAATTATCAAATGACCTGATTTAGTTTCAATCTATCTTAATCAAGTTCTACATAGAGAAGACATTGCAAACTGGCGGAGTCCCCACCACAAACCCAGTCCAAAGTATTTTGGAATGCCTTTGTTTATATCCAGGACTTTATACAGTTTGGGAAAAAGGCATTTTTTAAATTTGGGGAAAAATAACGAGGTGTTTTTGCAAAAAGAGGAAGAAAAAACTTGATGTATACTGAATTTCAGGGGAAAACTATATGATTTTAAAGATTTTTCCTGTGGGGAAACGGCCCCCGCTATAGAAGGAAAAAAACCCTGGTATCGTGTTGAAATCTGAGAGCATTATCATGACTGTATACAGATTGTGCTGATTCAGATGATAAGCCAGTAATTTCTAAAAAGCATTTTCAACATCTCATAATTATACTTCGTTTAGTGATTACAACATAATATTATGCATCTGACTGTTCTTGCCACCTTATCTAAAAACCAAATCCTGGATTTACACATTGATTACCTTAGTTACAACGCAGAAACCTATGCTCTTGTCATCCTAGGGATTTCTTGTAGTACGTGTTCTTAGAGTACTCCGTAATTCATCTAATACAACCTTATCTTCATTGAAGAAAAAAAGCATGGTAACGAAAATCTGCAAATTTATTCATTTCAAGTGTTTTTGTAAGAATTCCACGTAAGTTCTTCGTTGGATTAAATCTTTGGTGCATATTTCACCAGATGGTTTTCTAGTGATGGGAGGCATTCTAATTGTTTTCTATTAAATGTATGTGTACTGTATAATCAGCTTTTCCCATCTTGCTGTAGGAGTTTGTAATATGTGTACAGTATGCCCTGGTATCAGAGTCCCCTGCTGTTATTGTATGCAGCTTGTCAGTGCATTATCATCCAGTATCTTACAAATTTTTGGAATGATAGTAAACATACTTCAAATTTGTTATTAAATCTTGATGGGTTTGGTGTACCTTTCCTCGAATTTCCAAATTATATTCTAGAATAATATTAGTCTTAGCTGAAAATAACAAAACATATCTTATAAGCTGTTAGTGTAATGGTTGTCTTTTTTCTCATATGTTCATTTTCCACGGATCTGCTTGCGACTCTTCAAATCATTCCATTTTTACATGCATTATGTATCTTAGTATTTCTCTTTCATTTTGGCTTCACTTTGTCTTTGTTGGCTTATTGGCCTATTTGTTGAATTAATAATGCATGTCTAAATGCTTTGTTTTCGTAGTTTGGATGCTTTGTATCCTGTTGGCTTACTTGGTAGGATGCTTTTAGTACAGTAAAACTTCATTACTACAAGCATCTATATCCTGAGTACCTGAATTGTCTCAAGTTTTTATCCCATCAATATTTGTTCTTAGTTGTAAATAATTTTCAACCAACAAACAAATACCTCATTATTATAAGCATCATGTTATATCTTGAACATTCAGTCTTGTCCAATGACTCCTCAAGATAACAAAGTGTTACTGTACTTACATTTTGTAGTGTAAGTTCTGTTGTGCTATATGTTCTTGGTATGTTTGTTGACTTCCCCTTGTGTAAGTTCTGTTGTGCTGTATGTTCTTGGTATGTTTGTTGACTTCCCCTTGTGTAAGTTCTGTTGTGCTGTATGTTCTTGGTATGTTTGTTGACTTCCCCTTGTGTAAGTTCTGTTGTGCTGTATGTTCTTGGTATGTTTGTTGACTTCCCCTTGTGTAAGGTCTGTTGTGCTGTATGTTCTTGGTATGTTTGTTGACTTCCCCTTGTGTAAGTTCTGTTGTGCTGTATGTTCTTGGTATGTTTGTTGACTTCCCCTTGTGTAAGTTCTGTTGTGCTGTATGTTCTTGGTATGTTTGTTGACTTCCCCTTGTGTAAGTTCTGTTGTGCTGTATGTTCTTGGTATGTTTGTTGACTTCCCCTTGCAGCAATGGTGATCAGCTTTCACAGATCTACCAAGTAACCAGTTCATCTGATGCAATTTTTCATTCATATTGTATTGTCTCCTGTTTGTCATCCTGTTATAATTTTCATGTATCGACATTCTTATTACATGTTCTTGTTTGATTTGTTGGATCTCAGCAGTCATCAGGTTAGGTGTGATTGCTTTTACTGTATTCAAATTTCATTCCTTTTTATTTGTTTTCACCGGGTTCAAATTCCGGCTGTGGCAGGTCTTATCCTTGTGGAAGGATAAGTTAGTGCTGGTTTTTGTGAAGTTCAGGAAAACTGGTAAGCTGGACCAGCTGCTGTATATAACTGAAAAATTGTTGAAAAAAAAACAGTGAAAAAAATTGTTTTCTGTTTTCAAACATATGTTTCTTGTACCTTCGTAAATTTAATCATGTTCAGTTATCCTGTGGCTGGTTGTATTCAGACATGGTTAAGTTTTCCGGAATTTTCTGGAACCTCCGTTTTTTCTCAGGTCTGAACCCTACTGGCATTTATTGTTTCTGTGGCTCGAAGGCAAGATTTCCTTTTTTTGAAAATTTTTCAACTTTCACCTATGTTCAGAAATGTTAAGTTATTTGGTACTGTTGTTCATGGCATGTTCATCTATCACTGATGGCCCTTTTAGCTCTTGTTTTCATATATTTTATGCTTTTCTATGCATCTTATCTTTCAAGCATATTGTCATGTTTCTTCTGTTGGCTTCTGCTGATTTTTTGCTGACTTCAGTGACCTCTGAAACAATTGTGTATCTTTTTGTTGTTCCTAGTGTTACATAACAAACACTGCTTCATTGTAACAGATGTTTGTTCACATTGTTTCCAGTTATCTTCACCCATGACAGGAGTTTACACTTCAACAACAGTATATCATCACAGTATTGTTTTGGAATGGTCCAGTGATAATAAATAGTTGGTGTTAGCTTGCACTATGGCTCTTTATCTTAATAATCTGTTGATGCATCTCAAGTGAAAAGAAAGCCATTAATATGATAACAGTTTGAAGTGGAAATGGTTGGTCTGGTGTGAGATTAGAGATCTAAGGGCAGTTATCATGTGTTCTTTCATGTCAGACTGTACAATGTTCATTTATGTTGATTGATAATAAAATTTGATGATTGTTTTATCTCCCACAATCAGAGCTTTTGGACCATTCCGGATGTATTTTTGGTACAAAATAATCGGATTGTTCCATCATATACAGAGGTTTATTTCTTTGAAAGTTTTCATGGTGTTTTTATCATTGTTCAATTTCTTCTTTCAGCTATTCTAGATGAAAACCTTTCTGGAACAATCAAGTCAGATTTATCAGCAAATGCAATAAAGTTAAAATATTTTATACCCGGAACTTAGAAAATGTTTTGATATAGTGCAGACAAATTTGTTTTGCTATCATGTCAGTCAGCTGGGAGACTAATTGATCATTAAAGACATCAGTATTTGACTGATGAAATATTTCTGTGGTCAAAAATATTTACTGATTGTTATCAAGCAAAAGATTAGACATCCTGGGTGCTGCCAATTATTCCATAAAATACAGAGGTTCTTGACCATCAGCTGTTATTCTTTGTAGGCAGTGAAATATCAGTTTACAATCTCATGTGAATATCATAAGTTCAGATTTTAGGCTAAATTTGCTGGTTAACAATCGGTCAGTGATCTAGTGATTTCTTTTTTCTCTCTTTGACTTATTGATGTTTGGACTTGGGATGAATTATGATACTTTTTGCCTTTATATAACTCTGAACTGACCATACAAATGGCCGCACACATGTTCTGTACTCAAGAGTACATATTTTTTTAAAATTTAAATCATTTTAGGAAAGATGAAAGGATAGTGGACTTCAGCATTCTAATGCCTTGGAATGGTGAAATTACATTGTTTAGTAATAAGGGAGATGACTCAGATGGAGTTATTTATATGTGAATCATGAGTCCTGACAGAGTTCTTTCCCTTAGTACAAATTATTAACCAATGCAAGTACCAGTGAAATGCAGTATGCTGGCATGTTATACTCATTGCTTGAAATGAAAGGAAAAGATCCTGGTTTGAAACACTGTCTGTCTGGTACACTCCATTGAGAATTTAATCATCAGAAAAGGAGACTTGACAAATTGAGTGCATAAGTACTTCTGTCTTTGATATGACCTTGTGATGTCTCGCTTAACAAACGTAAAATTCAAAACCATTGCCAAGAAATACATTTGATGCATAGGAAAAACATACACAATTTTTTTTAAATAATAAATTTGGCAAAATACTGTCTGGTTATGTATATTATCTCTATAGATGAAATATGCCAAGTAATTATAAACAGTGTTTAGAAAAACATTCTCTGTTCAGCTGGTGTTCACTTGCTAACTCCTTTTTCATACTTTTTTATCCTTTGGGTACTGAGATAATCAATTTGGTTTTTCATTGTAACCCATGGGAGGATGTCTTTATTCATCATATTCTGTATCTTTTGACACTTTTAACTTGTCATATGAAGGTTGTTGATAATACATTGTTTTCTACATTATTTTTTGTGAAGTTGTACTCATATCATACTGTGATATTTTATACTGAAACGATTTTATCAATTCTGTTTTTGTATTCTTTTGCTGTGATCTTATAGATTTATGTTTTCATTTATAACATGTCATATCTCATGCTGAGACGTATGATTTCAATGTAGAGAAAATATGTGTTTGTATTGAAATGCTGACAGCATTGAAGTGAAAAGTCATAAAATATCACCACAACAAGGTAGTAACTGTGTAAACAAATAGAAGTGAATGTTACAATGTTTTAGATGCTGATCAAACAGTTTTGAATTATCTAAAAAGTAGGTGAATGGGTGTATTTTATTCTGTGATTTATATATCTTGAGTGTAAATGTCAGTTACTAGTTTTTTTTCTGATACATAAATACATGATTGTAATATTGCTGAAGTGTTGAAAGTAATCAGTTTATCAGTTACTGAGTGCACTGTCTATATGATTTGTGTATCATATTTCATCAGTACAGTTATATCTGTGAACAATGGTGTCTGGGGTCTTCCTCCATTGTTAAAGCTGGAAAAGTTGCTAAATGACCCTGGCTGTTGGTGCGACGTTAAACTCCAGTGGAATGAACAATGGCCGCCTTAGTGAGGAGAAGAAATCTGTATGGCCATTATGCTCAGGTGCCCGTTATACTCAGATGGCTGTTATACAGAGATTTATTTGGTGTTTATATCATTAAATGTGGGCTGTTGTACTCAAGGTAGCCTTTATTCAGAGGTGGTTGTTAAGTTAAAGGCTGTATTTCTGGAAAACTTCCCTCTTCATGTCATGTGGTTTATATTTGTTCTTAACATTTAAATTTTCCAAGTCACCAACACTGTTCCATAGTTTGATATGAAAGCTTGTTTGAGGTACAAGATTTATGTAGTTCAAACAAGTAGATTTATAATCATGTAAAATGTCTGTATTATAACACCATGAACTGTTGAAGATATATATCTGTATGGTGTATGTATAATACTCACCATAATTTTAACTCTTTCTGTGCCATATTTCTGAATCAGACAACTTTTGAAAACATTGTGGCAAAAGAAGACATTGTCTGTTATGAATATTGGCTTCTTTTGCCACAATGTTTCCACTCTGTCAGAGAGAAATACCCCAGTTTCCTTAAATAAATTGATGTTTTGTATATTAGCTTTGAATTCGGAAGAGTTCAAAATATGCTTATCAGGCAATGGGATAAAGTATCCAGGTCTAAGTACATCGCTGTATGTGACTTAATGTTGTCTCATAAGAATGTTCATCTTTGATTAAGGCTTTGGGTTTGATCCTTTGCTGTGATAAATCAAACTCATTTAAACAGTACTTATTGCTCCCTTGTCTGTACCAGGTGTTCAAAGTGTACAAGGTCTGGTGTCCCTTAAATCAGGGGGACATGGAACTGCATTTTCTGTTAAAATCATTTTCTCTCTGAGATGGCATGAAAAATTCCATGTAATCTGTATGTATCTGAGCTTATTCAGAATACTTCATATTTCAGAAAATACAGAGTATCAATACTACATATAATTAATGGTGTCAATGCTGTCTGTACTTTGAGATTGTGATGGCTAAATGGCTGTATCATGTTGTAGCTATAATCACCTAATAAATAAACCCTGGTCACATTACAAAAGACCAAGAAGGTGGTATTAATCATCACAGTAATATGAAAAATATCTTGGTCATATTTCCATGTAACTGTTTGAATATGATTATGATGTGGCGAGGGTTTTTTTCAAATCAACCAATCAGAATTGGTGTGACAAATAAGCCGGTTCATGTTATTGTCATTCTTAAAGTAAATCCATTTACTTACATAACCGTTAAGTTGTGAAATTTCGTATGTCTAAGCGAAAATTTAGCATTTGGATAAGATATATGTATGCTGTATGAGTGTTAAAGCTGTCTAGTGTGACAAGAATTTAAATATTTATATACACCAGGGATTTTATTTAAATATTTTATATCATTCTGTGGTTTAGTGTTGATTTAAATTTATGTGATGATTTCAAGAGTTGAGGAAGGTTTCAGTAATGGATTTTTGAAATTGGTTAAACATTTAATAGGTCAGAATTGTCTATGATGAAGTATACTCACTGTAAAAAGAAACACAAATAATATGCAAGAATAAACATATCTTACTGAACTAGGAAGGATTTCAGTAAAGAAGTCAGCTCTGTCCATTTTAATACATGAATGTTTGAATCTGGAGAAGACCAAAAGGTAATCATTTTATAGGGCAACAAAAAAACTATTTTTAGATTTGTACTCACTTGAGGCAGAGAATTATTATGATATAAAATTTTCTTTCCTTTTTGTACTCAGTGTTAATGTAATGTGGTGAATAAACGATAGTAGCAAGAATCTGAACAGTGATAATGATGAAGTTTTATTGATTTTGTTGTATGATGACTAAATAGTATACGTACTTATGTCCTGTTGCTATGCAGCACAAGAATTCACTATGCTTTGTATAATGCTGAAAACTTTATCATGCTTCATCACACTCATATATAAACAGTGAATGTGACATTTTTTCTGAAATGCCATGTCTGGGTCTGGTTGCCTGTGAAAAAGATACAGCTTGGGTGTCACAGTTAGGAGAAGTTAGGAGGTGTAATTGTTACCTGCACATTTGAGACCTTGACATTCTGAGTTTTAGCCTTGAATTGCCAGATTTGGGCACTATCTTGACAGATATGGACTCTCACTTGTTAGATGTCGGCATTGTTTGTCAAAGTGAGGACATACCTGACAGGCTTGGGCCCTGACTAGCCAAGCTTGAGCTCTGACTTGCCAGGTTTGAGCCCCGATTTGCCAAGTGCAGGACCTGTCTTGACAGGTTAAAGCAATGATATAATAGATTTGGGCCCTGACTTGCCCAGTTGAGTGGCCATCTCATTATCGTCAACATGGTACTTCCTCTCCACTTTTCTATGTCAATCCTGTTTGTGCAAAATAATAACATCAGTGATTTGTGTCAGTCTGTGATAGATTTATATATTTTTATCATACACAAAGGAAGTATTTTGTTGTTGTCTCCCTTGAATGAGCTTCTTTCTTAATTAACTCCCTTGAGAGATCTTTCCTTCCAACTATTTTTATTATCTATTTTTGGATCATACAATTATATGTAGAATGGTTATAACAAAGATCAATGGTCTATAAATAGTAGTATTTGTGCTATATTATCAATCTGAGGTTGCTGGTAATTGATCAGGCAAGTTTGTTATCCATCTTGCAACAGCTTATAATTAAAAAATCTGTTACCATATGATTACAATAATAAACAGGATTCTATTAGAGCTCCAAATATAACTTTTTACCTTTTCTATCCATTGCTTATGCAACATTTGTGTTATATGTAAGGCCAAGGTAATGTATGTTTATTAGAACTTTTTTTCAATGGGTTTTATACCGTTTGCCAACAATTTTTCAGTAATACATGTATACAGCAACCACTTCACCTAAATAGTTTTCCTGAACTGTACACTAACCAGTACTTACCCTTCCAGAAGGTGCTGGCAACTTGTCCACATATGGAGGAAAATCAACATTTTTGTCAAATTTTTAAGTCTGTAAGACAGAGGAAGATATGTATGGTAGAACTGCTGTATGCAATAATTAATAGGATTTTATTATAACAGAACAATTAAACCATCATTTATTTGTAATAACATTTGACACATTATTACCCAGAAATAAATTGGTACCCAGAAGTAGCTTTGTCAATGTTTATCCCTAGTTCTTTAGCTCAGCAAGATGCCCATTTTCTGCACTGACTGATAAAAACTGATTCAGATTATTTGCAAAATTTACTCTAATTAAACAATGAGAGAAAATATTTTTAGAACAGTAAATGCTGGTGGTCTTATAGAATATCTGTTTTGTATGCTTGCTTTGTCTAGATAATTGTACTCTGTGTTACATATGGCTTGTTGTCTGTTGAATCAATTCTGGTTCAATTCTTCAGATATTCGTTTTTTGCTTTCTTTTATTTATGATGTAAATAAATCTTGCCCACCCTGTAAATAAGATTATATAAACATGCTTTTGACTGATGTTTTTGTGTTTTATTAGTAATTTTCTACTTGTTTGTTCGATTGGCTGGGTGCCTATCTGTTATGTTATTGGTGCAAGTGCGTTACTGCAAACCAGCCAGTTTATGCTGATAAGCCACTGGCTTTCTATCATCAGCCTAGCTGGAAAACAACATGAAAATGTGATAAAATTTTGGATTTTGCTTTTACCTGATATGTTTTGCTGTTATATGAAAATTATATCGAGAATAAACAGCCTAAAAAATACCACATATATTAGGAGTTGAATTAGTAACATAATTATGACATACACAGGATTCTGGATTTTAGAGTTTAGCTCCAATCAAGACTCTGATTTGTGTAAAGTATCCAATAAATGAGACTGTCACCATGTTACTTTGAAGTTGCACACTGCCTGGTGATTCCAAATTCATCCATGACAATATGTTTCTCCATTCATTCTTTCTTTGTACCATTGGCAAAATATTCAATTTGAGATAATGCTATCCTAGCTGAGATATGTGTGTATGTTTGTTATTGTTTACATCAAAGCTTTTAATGTATTATTGATATGAACCAAACACTTTTATTGAAGTAAGCCTTTTACTTTCTTAACATTCAGATTGCCATGATTTAATCGGTTAATAGAATAATTACATCAATTACAAATGCAGCATTTATCAATTAGACATGGTGTATTTTTTGTTGCACAACTGTTTATAAGCATCAATACCTTCAGATAGTATGCTTGCCTGAGCTTGTTGGATTTTAACCTCCCAAAAAATGGTAACTTTTTTCTTCTTCTTTCCTTGCTCTGCCTTCTCTAAAACACCTGGTTCTTTATCTGGGAGATAATGAGTTGTATTGTTTATGCATGTTAAGGTAATTTACTTGTAATTGCTGGGGGTTATATATCTGAATGAGGCAGAGTTAGAGCTTTTGATTGTGATGTGTTCTCAGTATGTAAATTGAATGCAAATTTATACATTGTATGGTAGATATCACATGCTGTAGTATCTGCAATTCATTCAAATTGCTGAAAAAGCATTGCACCAATTTTGAGCTAATTTGTAATCTGATGACTTGCTCAAAATTTGTTGCAAAAATAGCATGTGTTCTATTTATTTATCTGTGATTTGGTCATGAAGAAAATGGAAGTATCCTTTAATGAATATGTTGAAATATAAATGAAAAAAATAAATATAAATGATTCCCAGAAAAAACACTTCCAGAACATTCCACCTTACTCAAATACTTCCTTCCCGAAACTCACCAACACACAACCTACCCAACTCATAGAAACATGCAAAAAATCGAGGATAAAACACAGCTCCCTTACACATGCATAATATATATAATAAATATCAACATTCTTGCTGTTACCATTGTGTTGAATTAATTGAGTTGAAATTTCATAATTGACGTTTCTTTGCTATGTGTGCTAATCTTACTAGGATTAGATTCTAGAATTCCTTACAACATTACAAAATTACGCTCATTTGGCTTCAATGTTAGATTAAATGTAGCATCGTTTAATGCTGATCAAGTGTTTCTACAGACAGAATCTGTTTTGTCTGCCATTAATTCTTCATTTATTCTTTTATAAGTACATCCAGACTAATAAGACTCATCATCTTAGATAGATTTATTCTACGTGCTTAACACTTGTGTTTTTATGACCATTCAATTTCATAGTTGTTCCACTCAGATATAAGTGTTCCATGGTGGTGAATGACATTAATTTAATGCAATTACAAAGTATGGTTTCTTAAATTTATATTTTACTGCCATCCTGTATGCTCAGATACTACAGACTGCTCCATCACATTTTGAATAAGATCAGTTTTTGTACTTTTTTTGTAAATTTTAATATCAAACAGTTGTTATAATAACGTTGGTATCATTATCAGCATTTTTGCAATGCAAAATCATTCATGAAATCATAGTGGACTTGTATGATGTGTTGATGGTGTATTATTTTGTATCTGTTATTGTTCAATGAGCAGAAAACACAAGCACCTCTTAGTCCCCTATACATGGAACAAGTTTTAATGTATGTCCATGCTGTAGAAATAAGCTGGAAGCCAGAAAAATGAATCGGTTATTTAAGCATTCCTGACAGCTACTTATTCCAAAACAACAGACACTATTCAGCTTTGAACCCTCAGACTCCCCTCCTACTTATAGTCTGACTCCCTTATGTATTCTTATTTTATAATTGAATACATGATAGGTGGGGCCTCTTTATGCACTTGTTTGGAATACAGAAATTGACTCTAATAATCGTTGTTAAGCGCAAGCTATTGGAATGTATTTGGTATTTGCCTGTTCAGCACATGTGTTGAATTCTGTGATCAGTTCATTCACAGCCTCATGACTTATTATGCACATTGTTTGATACAGTTTAAATTAAATCTCATTCTGTTTACTCCATGCAATGAAATTGTCATATAGATTTGTTTTACTGCTGTTTTTTCGTTTGTTATGTTCTTGTGGAACCATGTGCTGTATGCAGGGCCTCATCTGAGTTCTCACCACATATTGTATACACCTGTACAATGAATGTGCTAGACTGGGGCCTCATAGAGACTCACTGCAGGTTTATAGTACCTGTAAAACATGCAGTGTGATACATAACATATACTTACATACTTCAGGCACTGGGTGCGCTCTGTAATGGAAATCAATTTTTCGATAATGGACAAAATATTTCTAATCAAATCAGTGATAATTTATAAATGTCCAGTTGGATATTTCGATCTAGCATCGAAGGTTGGTATTGCATTCTGCATGCATGCTCTAAGGCTTTACTTATTTCCTTATGTTCTGAATGTAAACATTTTGGAAAAAATTGTATGTATCTAGTGGTCAGTTTTCATCTAAGGGCTTTTATGCAGACAGTGTTTTGATCATCTGAAGTTGACTATCATCATTGGTTATCCAGTTTGTTGATTTTGTGATAAAAACAGGCTTTTAGCTAAACATATGGTCATAATTTAAATCTTTGCCATTCTTTTGGTCATTCTTTTGTACTCTTATAATTGGTGTCCTTCATTCAGGACATTTTACAGTTTACGCTTACTCAGCAAAATATCTGGTCTTTAAGCTTCTTTTTTGTAATCCTTTGCTATACATAAAACTCTTATAATTAAGATTTACTGCAAGTTGCTTCATCTGTGGATGTTAAATTTGTGAGTGAACCAGTACTTCAGGCCTGCAGCATGTTGTACTTGTCATTAAGAGCATTTAGTGTCTTCAGCTGACAGAATCTTTCATGCTGCCTTACAATATGGGAAAAAAGGTGTTTATATTTTATTCTGTCCAGTTTACTCAGATTTCTGGCTATCTCAAAATTGCTTGCAGGATGTTAACTTTATCTTAACAGCTGTTAAGATATCAACACTAAACTTAATTACAGTATCAGCTTAATAACTATCATACATCAAGTAATAGCAGACATAATTACTCTTTGACATAAAGTATTGTGAAAACTGTATGTTCAATTTCATTTTTTACTGAATTTGTACTTTATGGGAAAGATTGCATGTGTATTGCAAGAAGATGATACTTACAAAATGCCCTCATGTGATGACAGCAACCATCTCTGATGATAATGGTTCAAGTTTGGTCAGTCAATCTTAATGTGATTCTATAAAAACTGACATCTCAATTTTCATGAGGATTGTTTACCAGATCACGTGACTTCAATTATATTCTCGTTATGTTAAATGAGACCCTCCTGTTAGCTAGATTTATTAACTGATACTGATGGTTGTAATGCAATACTACCAAATAAGGTCATGCCAAGAAATCTGAGAACCACATATTGATAACTGCTGTATCTATTAATATATGATATAAATGTATTTACCTGATGCAGTGTTGACTATCTTTAATCAATATTTTACCTTTTATTTATATCAAAGCTTAATATTCCCTTACAAATGTCTATGTCCTAATTAACACACTTCATGCTTATTTTAAAAAAAAGAAATCATGATTCTCTATACTTACTAGAATCACTCTTTGAATTGCATCAATACCCTCAAAAACCATACAAACAGTATCTCAAGCAATTGAAAAAATCAAATGCAATCTCTCAGGGCTTTTATTGGAGAACATTCATTATAGAATATGGACTTAAATTCAGTTACCTAGTAACCCAGGATTATCTTGAAGGCTAAGTTCCATTGCAGTATTATAAACCATTGAACCATATAAATGGATTTTCAGAATGACTGTCAATAATGTTGCAGTGTATGGTTATATTGTACTCTTGTTATTGTTGTTAGAACAATTCTTCACTGTTTATTTGTAACAAAAGAGTTACTTCCCTTGGTATTTGAATATCTCAGTTGATGATCATTTTTTCTGAATATATTGCTGTTGATTCAATTAAAGACTACGACTAGATTTTGCCATCTTTTTGTGGAGCAAGAATTGTTATGGATGTCATTAAGCTGTGTATAACTTCAAAGGTGTCGGTGACTTAATTCATTTGTCAAAGTAAAAATTGATGTGGACAAGCTTTGAATTGTCATTTTTCACTCAAAGTATTTAGTAAGTTATAGAAATTCACAATTTTGAACAACAAAATTTAAAAACACAAATAACACTCTCTTGAAGGACAACAAAAGTTACTGCCCATGAAAAATCCTAATTCATATAAAAGAAATGAAACTTGCTGAGTCTATGTGAATGATTGGTTACGTCTATCATTGAGTTAATTTTGATTGCAACCATTTTGTTTGATTGCGGAATTTTGTTTCAAACTGTGAAGATATTTTATTATACAAGCAGCGTAGTTTATAATTAATGACTACCATTTGTAAATTGTATAACTGATTATGATTACAGACTAATCAAAAGTAGCTAGATTACAGAAGTGTGCAAATTGCATCTAATTTGTTGCAAACTTGGAATGCTAATGGCTTTGAAATGTGGATCCCTCCTTCAGTCAAATGTATCAATAGCTCAGCTTGCTTTTCATATCAGTGACAAAATCTTCAAATAATGAGTTTTGTTGAAGCGCCTAAAGATTCGGTTGTCTCATTCCTGTCTGATTTCTAGTGATAATTCTGTTATAGATAAATTATCTCCCTTTGCTGATAAAAATATTGTGGCCTATCAGTTATCTCCCCTGATTAATTTTATCTTTTATCATCTCTGGCATATGTTTCAATATTTCATTGATAGTTTTTTACATAGATTGACACATTGATCAGGTAGAAAACAATTATTACGTCACAGACTTAATTGATGTATATAATAGTGGTTCTGATTTAATCAACAAGTAACAAACTAATACCTGTAAACACTTTATGTAAATATCAAGTTGCACCAGCTTTGTATAACACAGTTAAATGTCATATGAATTCTTTGGTGCCATTTTTTTCTCATTTTTTATCTTCTAAAGTATTCTAAATGATCACACCTGTATTGACAAGTACAGATCTTTAATGTATAAGGTACTTTAGTTCAATTAATGTTTTATATCCTGACACCACATTGTGTTTAATTTGTGTGTAACTTAAATATTCATTTTATTAGTGTAGTGTTGTAAGTATGGATTATCCTGGTGTTTAAACACTTTTTTTACTGGTGCTTTTTGTCTGTCCGCAACAAATATCAAATATTTCCTTATAAATGTCCCTCCTCTATTTAGTCCCCTCCACTTGTACAAGACAAAAAAAAACAATGAAAACCATAAATAATAATAATAATCCTTTTAAATGATGTCCAAGATCATAGAAATTTGGTTTGTTTGATTGAAAAAAGTTCTTTAAAATGAAATTCAGTGTGGGAGTTATTAGGGCATAATTGGTAATTGTCATTGACACCTCCAGAGCTCAATAATGTCTTCATTTTATCCTATTATGTAGATGGTAAACTTAATTTCAACATGGAGTTTTAATAAAACTATTTCAGGCTCTTTCTAAGAAATATTGTACATTAAGATGTTCTGTTAAGCATTTTTGTTGGTCTGCCATTTGTAACACTTTCTTAATGGAAATAAAAACATATTCTCATATATATTTTCAGTATTTTTTAATCAGCAATTTTTTCCTTCTGTGTGTTTGTGTCTGGTAAACAGACTCTTCCCAGTCAACAATAAAGACTTTTTTCACAATTCTCAACCTAAAAATTCCTAATTTTGGCATCACACCGCTTTTTTCCCAAATGGATCAGACCCAGAGCCTTTCCCAAAATTGCCAAAAAAATCAATGTTAATTATTACATAAGTTTCATTGCTTTTAAATAAGCGTTATTATTATAAATGAATTGTTTTCATGAATTATTCATGAGTAAAAATCATCTTTCAGTGTGAAATGATTTATTTTTATGTTACATGTTTGACAATGACTGCTTGTGAACTTTTTCATTATCTAGTTGAATGATAAGCTTGATGGCTTTGCCAAAAGTATGAATTTGTTATCACAACAGATATGATGTCATATTTATGGTTGAAATCAGAATGTTTTTTATATGTAACCTCGTTGGGACTTCTATTTACCCTTTATAATGATGAAGAATTCCTCTCAATGTGTTCTTTTCATTATATTAATGTCTCCTGAGAATTACAGGTAGGTTAGTGTCTGTCTGTTCAGATATTTGTGGTTCTTGTTCAGCATACCGCTGGAGTCGTTTGGAATATAAGTCCTCGTAAACCCTCATCTTATCAAAGTACCAATCTGAAGGAAATAGAGAGTCTGCAAGTTTTCTTTTCTTAGAAATCTATTGAAGACACAAAAAATGTCTGTGCACATTTTTCTGTTTGTACTATCTATAGATATACCGATACCTCATGGTTTTGCATCAACATATCTGTTATCTTAAGCTTCACCTTGATTTTATTCCTGATGTTGAAAGGAATCAGTTCTGTACAATGTTTATTAGTTTTGCTTCTTCATTCAAACATATGTTTTCTGCTACCATATTTATATCCTGCTGTTGCACCTAGACTTTCCTGAAAGCTTATAAAAGGCTTCTGAATTAGTTATAAAATAACAAAGCCCAGAAGCTTTTTGTTGTTGTGAACATTGTTCATAGATTGAAAAGTATCATGATGTCATTTTGTTAATAGATTGTAAAATATCATAATGTCATTTTGTTAATAGATTGTAAAATATCATAAAGTCATTTTGTTAATAGATTGTAAAATATCATAATGTCATTTTGTTGATAGATTGTAAAATATCATAATGTCATTTTGTTAATAGATTGTAAAATATCATAATGTCATTTTGTTAATAGATTGTAAAATATCATAATGTCATTTTGTTAATAGATTGTAAAATATCATAATGTCATTTTGTTAATAGATTGTAAAATATCATAATGTCATTTTGTTAATAGATTGTAAAATATCATAATGTCATTTTGTTTGTAGATTTTTAATGGCATAATGTCATTTTGTTCACAGATTGTTTTATATCACAATGTCATTTTGTTTGTAGATTTTTAAATGTCATTAAGTCATTTCTGTGCTTAATTGGTTGTGGCTTTTTTTGTACAATCAACTCTGATAAACAAATTTTTTGTCTTCATACAATCATCAGTTTTGCTTTGTATTTAAAGGTACCATGCTATGATGAATTTTCAGTTTTGACAAAATAAAAATCAATTTGTTGTGGAATTTATTCCTCCAGAATATTTCTCCAAGTTATAATTGTGAACTTTGTCTCCTGGGTATGATTTTATTTCCATCTGTATACTGCTTACTGTTTTAAGAATTAAATTGTCAGAGCAATGTTTCAAGTTAACTCGTGTATAACAGTGAGGGTTGTTTCTGGGCACTGCTCAGTTAATGAACATTATCTACATGTTCTAGTCTTGGCTGCCCTTCAAGTTTTCATCAACTCTGATAATCAAGTGATAAACTAAGTTTTTCCTTTCCTTGTCTTGGGGTTATCTGCATTTTTATGCCCTTTACTATCTGTAGTCAAGGTGCCAGAATGTTAATTTTGTACATAAAGCCTGCCTTCCTTTGTTATATTCAACCCAGTTCTGTCTCTTTAATTATCTCCGATCAACTGATTTAACTCACCTGTTCACAGTTAATAACCTTGTTCATCATTTTTCATAATTCACATGTACAATTCACCCTGAGTATCTGGACTAATAGCCTCTTGTTTTTAATGTATCTTTGGCCTTTTACATTATTGGCGTTGACTTTTATGGGTCTGTGGCCCTGTTTTAAGAATCATAATATGATTCTATACAAATGAAGTCTGAAAGCAGGCATGTTGGCTTGTTTCATCTGGAGGACATGTTACAAGTTGCTTAGAATTCTTGCAAACATATTTCCACATTTTGTAAGGGATTCCATTGAAATTATGACCTTGAGATCTTTGTTTCATCTTGCAGAAGCCAGGTATTGTTGACTTATTCATCACTTTCAGTGACAGTAGACTCTAGTTCTGCTTTTTAGATTGATGACTTTTCCTGTTGTAACAATTTGTGCTCAGTTCGAGATTTCACCCATGTTTTCACCATTTTTTGTTGCTGTAAAAATTGAAATTATTCTGCTCTTCATGTATGGAGGTGGAGAAACTGTTTATTTCACATTTACTTGAGTCTGTCACTCAATGCTTGTATCTGGCATCTAGCACATTTTTATACAGGTATCAATGTAATGTTAGGTTTCTGCCTTATGTTTCTCATTGTTCTGACATTGCTCCTTGTTTATTTAGTTAATTGAAGTATTTTGTACTTATCATGTTGCTTGAGCTAGGTATCAGTTATTTCTGATTTCTTCCTGCACACTGCTTCTTTTGCTAATTAATATCTCTAATTATGTTGGAATCAATTATGCATGCCATATTACTATAACTTCTAAAGGGAAGTAAGACTAGAATGATTAATTATGCCGTATTGTTGTAATAGCAAAAGGGAGGTAATATTGGAAAGATAAATTATGTCAAAGGGAGATAATGATGGCATAATTAATGATGATGAATTTGAGTCAAGATAAATCTTACTGTCAGAGATGATGATGCAGTAAAAGCATTGTTTTTTCTGATCGCAGTTTGCAGATGTGAAAGTTTTGTGTTCACAGTGCTGAAATTTTGTTCATAACGGAGATGGCGGAATTTTTTATGGGTTGAATGTTTGTGTTATGGTGCTCATACAATGGAGACAATTGTATTTTTACTCAACACATACTGGACATGGTTAACCATGAATATTTTTCGTGCTATATTGTAGAAAATGTATAGTTGCCTTCAATAATCTTAACATTTATTTGCCTGATAATCAAGGGAGACAATTACATTACTGATGTGTTCATAAATAAAGGGAGACAAAAACCCAATGCTGCACTTATACAGGGATTTCAATCAGTACATTTCATTCTTCTTTGTTTTTTTTTAATGGAACAAGTAATGACCTGACAATTAACTTACTTTCATTTATTTTGGATCTTAAGATACTATTGATGTAAGCTGTTTATGTAAGCCACTTAAATTTCTGTGTCAATATTTGGTCCACTTAATTCAGTAATTCAAGATAATTTGATGGCAGTATTGGTAGATCTAAAACACAATCATGATGTGTTAAATGAGTTCATTGAACTACAAACTTTTCTATGAATATTTAATATTCATTGGATGTATTTTATGGATGGTAATTATTGATTTAGTTACTAAAATACTATCAAAATGTTCTCTGAAGCAGTTTTTATTCTTTTGTTATTCTAATTAAAAATGGTTTTAAAAAGTCTCACAGACAGAACACTATTTATTGGGAAGATTTAATTAACTTTGAAATCCAATTAGACCTAGACTACATTACTGTTTTAGTACTTCATGACATAATTATGTTTATAAATGTACGTGTTAGGTACAAAACTACTGCAGGGGGAAACCAACTAATTGTGCCTTGGTTAAATTTTAACTTTTTCTTCCATGCTCCTATAAGAATATATTTATCTAGAACATGGTACAACAATGCAGTTGTCAGTGTATTTATGTTATTTACATGCACATCATCCTTGCTAACTTTATTTACTGAACACATGACATATTTTATTGTAGACACGCTTGAGCCATTATAACAAGTTTCTGTCAAGTCTCAGTGTCAACTCTTACATCATTGTTACAGTAATGGCACAATCTAAGCAATGAAAGTCTTGTGTTACATTTCTCTAATCCTGTTTCTTGTAATGGTATTGCTTTTTAAAACAAAATCTGGAATTGATGGATTTTGTGGGACTCAGATGTACTTTTGTGATGATTAGACTGAAAACAATGCATTTAAAGTCATGTTTTACACCTGTTTTGTGTGGGATAGACTGTCTGCAGCCAGTTTGTTGTTGGCTGTTTCTTATTTTGTTACAGTTCTGCAGCTTTGAATATTCTGACACACTAAAGAACTGTTATACCCCTGAAACAAAGTTTTCGGGAGTATACTGGAATCACCCTGATTGTTTGTTGGCTGGTTGGTGGATGGGTCAGTCAGTTGGTTGGCCAGTATGTCCATTGGTTGCACAGTCACGAGGTTGGTTGATCGTGCAATCAGTCCCCACTTTGCAGGGGTATTTAATCACAATTCAGTAATTGGTCTAGTTTTGTAAGGAAAACTGTCCATTGGGTATTACAGCTGAAAAGTGCATTGAGACCTGATGTTCATAGATATTAAGACTTCTTACCATATTTGACATCATTAAAGGGAGATCATCTAGGTTTTGCAATACTATGGACCATATTACTTCCCTTCATTTATTTTCATTCCAGCTTCCCTGCATTCTTGCGAATACCCTAAAGGCCAGTAATCCAAGATTAAAAGATCATTACACTTCAATTGTCTCTTTATTTTTATTCCTCTTGCTCTCCCTTAAGTTTGCCAACACCTATTCTACATAGATATAATAAATTTTGTTATTTTGTAAATTTTAAGACTGAGATTGGAAAAGATAATTTAGTTTCTATTACACTTAACCTTTAAGCTTATTAGCTGACTATCCTTGAATCAGTTATTGTTTCAGAACATTTTCTATCTAAATTTCATTTATCTTAAAATTAAGTAGAAGATTAACCTTAGCTAGAATAAGTTCTTTATAATTATTATTCACTGCACTGTGTTACATGAGTATTTATCACACTATAATTACTTATTAGAAAGTTATATTCAGCAGCCTAGTATCACATTTGTTTATAGAAAAAAGAAGGCATTTATTATTGTTATTGTTTTGATCGAGTGTTATATTTTCCATATGTTGTCTTGGAGAGAATAGAATCTGTTAAGGATGAGCCAAATGAGAAAATTCAGATGTTACTTTATGTTGTTTTTTAGGAATGATGAATTAGTCTCTCTTACTGATAACCTTTTGGCATACCTTTGTCCTTTTCATGTGTTAAAACAATTGTTAGTTACTTCAGTTAGGTGTAGCTCTCTGTGCACCATAATAATTTCAAGCTCTTGACTGAAGAACAAAGAGCTACAATAAATGTAGATATTGTTTGTTTCATATAAATGTTGTGTTGTTGTTTTTTTTTTTTGGTCTCTGTAGAAATTTAGATCTTGTAATTGTATTAATTATAGTAAGCTCTATCTGTGTACTAAAAACTTAGTCTGGTGATATTGCTGAAGCAAGCTAAACTAGGTCCCACCTGAATAAACTTATCAGTTATTTGTTCAAATTTTGAGGGGATTTTAAAACTGACCAATGGCATTAAGTTGTCTCTTTGAGGACACACAATACAGTCAGACATATATATTAACTCCTGTTACACATGTGCCTCATATTATAACCATGTTATAATACATTTTTAATCCCATTTTGCTCTTTTATTGTATAATATAGTATCATGTTTCCAGCTTATCTAACTCTTAATATTTATGTTAATATGTGACTTTCTTCTCTATTTTCAGGTAAGTTGGACGTCACTAGAAGTATGATTTGTTTGTGAGAGTAGTAGAGTTGTGAACATATAACAGAATGTAGTTGACTGTTTGGTTTGTGGAACTTTACTGTGAAATAGAAATTTAAAAGATGAAAGGTGTTGTCTCCACTGGAAGCTTTATATGGTGGAACCAGAGAAAGTCCAGAACATCTTCTACATCTGTGGTCATCTATTGTTGTCTGTGAAATGTACAATACCCAATATTATGATGTATAATGATGGGACATTGTCCTTATCTTGTATTACTGTATAGTGGAAACCCTTTAAACTTGTTCTTCTATGAACCAGTTTCCCCTCTAAATCAGTCAAATGTTCTGATTACAACATCATAACTACATAATTAAAAAATCCCCAAATTCAGTTTGACTGTCAAATGTTACAGTCAGTGATTCTCTTCTGTTCATCAGCATCTACAATTAGTAAGAAATCATTAACTATTTACAACATTGATTTCATACAGAAAATTTACCAGTATATTTATTGCCAATCACTGTCTTAGTGGTAGGTTTTCCAATTAATTTTCCATTTTAGTGTTACATTAAATATCTTTCTGATAGTTGGGCCCACTGAAACATTCATGATTTTATTTGGAATTAATTGAAGTATAAAATCAATGAGTAGCGATCTTGTATGGTAGAAAATGAGACTAGTAGACGATTTTTGTCTCTGAAGGTTTTAGTGATTATCTTTAACGTACTTCAGCTTGCTTCTTATGCTTGTTGTAAAATGAACTGACTGGCTAAAATGTAGATAGCACTAATGTAGATGTACACTTTTTAGATCAAAAATAAAATAAAACTGCTCTTCAGGACTTCCAGATGGAGATGAGATTTCAGTCAAACTTTGCTGCTACCAGTCTGCAGATAATTTTACCATTATTATTCCATATTACTAATTTGTTTTGTTCCTAAAGCATTACTGGTTTTAAACCATGATACTATTAAAAAATCAGGTGTTAGATAAGTTCCATGTTTGTTTGTAACCTACTTATGACTGTTAGCCACGGCCGTGGTCCAGTGGTTAGTGCGCTGGACTTGCAGCCAGGAGATCCGGGTTTGAATCCCGGTCGCGGCAGGTCATACCCTTCCATGAAAATTTGACAAAAATGTCGATTTTCTTCCATATGTGGAGAAGTTGCCGGCTCCTTGTGGAAGGGTAAGTTAGTACTGGTTGGTATACAGTCAAGGAAAACTGGTTAGGTGAACCGGTTGCCGTATATAACTGAAAAATTGTTGAAAAACGGCGTTAAACCCCAATACAACCAACTTATGACTGTTTGATTGAGATGTCTTATACCAGTTTCAAATGCTGTTTTCTCATTGGTCAGGACTCAGTGAACAGCCTGTCAGATGCTTGAGTTCCGCTAGTTGGATATATATCTTAATTATAATGTCCCAAATTCAGACTATGTCTTCTGTACCTCCCGATCCATGTCAATCATTTAAAGTGAAACATTTAAATCATTTGATCTCTTATTATTCAACATCAAGACTATAATCAATGTTATGAATATTCATTAGTATTATTTTCTATGTTCCTTTATCACAAACTGTTATTTAAAGTATTGATTTGTGTACTTGGAATTTGGTACCATTACTATTTAGCCCTCAGTGTCCGAAAAATAATTTACATCAGCCTGTTGTTTGTCAAAGTCAATTTTTTGTACGATAAACTATTAATGCTCCTATTTTTGTGAGAGTCACTGATTATTTCTGCTGAAAAAAACTGTTGGCAGATGGTACATGTCTATAAAAATCAAGTACATGACCCTTCAGGCTGTTCCCTGATTGGTCCCTAATTGAATAAGCAGAAGCAACAGGAGCTTTATTGGTTTTTCTCTGTATCCTTAATTTACATGAAATTTCGGTGTTGTTCCTCAAAATTGTCCTTTTATTGTAAATTAGGAAATATTTGTGTTAGTCAGTTTTTGTCTTGAGAATGTTGGATGCAGGGTTTTTCCTTACACAGGATTTCTACGTCCTTACGCATAAAATTGGCCATGGTACCTGTTTTTTCCAAAACTTTGCATCCCCTGGGACACACATCACTAAAATATTTCTCTTTTGCATAGTTTTTATCCTTTGAGCAAAACCTAAAAAATTTTTCAGGGATGGAGATGGCCTAAATAAAGCCATTGAAAATTCCATACTTGGGACCCTTAATTTTCTCCAGGGATTCCAAAAAATATTGTATTGGGAGTCCTTGGGACCCTGAAACAGAAACTCTTAGGGAAATCCCTGGGGTGGTAGCTTTCATAGATTGAATGCTCCATGTACCATTAAGTTCAGATACCTGAGATTCACCAGTTACAGATTCACCAAGTTCTTGTCACATTTGAGAGGACAAACTAATGATGTGTATGTACATCAGTGTGTCATTATAAAGATCATCCTTGGTCTCTTCTGTAGTACTACCAACATCAACATTGTGGCTTACTATCATTGGCTTGACGGATATTGTTAGTGCTCACACATGTAGTCATCTAATGGCTGAGTTAGGTATGGGCAACGTCATGTTCAAAGTGAATGTTGTAGATAATGATGCTTTCACCATTAGTGCTTGCTTTTTCTACAAAGTGTCCATATAGGGTTGTTTTGTTTGTCATTTTTTTTGTACTTAAGTTCTTGATTCACCTTTTGCATGTGCAGCTTTCAGCATTTCTGAGAACATCATGTTGAGGTCTGAGTTTTGAGAATATCTTCTGTACTCATGTAATGACTTTACAGTACTGCTGGTATGTGACTGTGTTGATACTAAGAACTTTGGGACTGATTTTACCCTTAGGAATGATAATTCTACAACCATCAGTTAATAGAGGTTCTTGTCCACAGTAATTTGTCTCACATGGAATAATAATTTGTTGTATCTGCCCATTTGGGTGACTCAGTACACATTCATATTGGTGTGTGTCAATGATTGTGTGCAAGCTTTCACACCAACTGTATGTCAATAGGGAGATACTGATGAAGGACAAAGGTTTAATGTTACGGGAACATTATTAGATTTTGAGTTCTATATTGTTTGGTCCCTTTTAAGGAACTAATTTGATAGTGGACCTTTTCTTGTAAGCCATGGAGTTTGAAATATTGTAATAGATGTTTATGGTTGAGATCACAATGGCTTAGAATCTATAAATTTAGTATTATTTTACATTGAAATTAGACTCACGGTTGAAAGTTTTCCAGAATTTTACGGAACCTCCCATTTTTTTCCAGTACTGTATTGGTCTTTGTTTTTATTGTGATTGTAATCCAGCATTCATTTTGCCTTACCAAGTTACCAAATTGTGGTTAAGCCGGAAGCAAATTCAAGGCAAACATTCAATTATTTCACATCAATATTCGTTATAACCATTTCAAAATTTACAATTACTGTCATGTGGTAGATTAAAGTCTACAGTTTAATGAAGCTTGAATCAAAACCAAACCATTTTGCTTGACACATCATTTTGGGGGATTTTTCTACATATTTTTATTCTTATTTGCTTTGATCCAATTGATGTGGTTTTCTTTGAAATTTGTCACTTGTAGACCACACAATAGGTTATTCTAGATGTTAAGTAGTATTAAAACTCATTTGGACATCCCATGTTTCCCTAACACTTACACTATGATGATGGTTTTATTGTGTTTTTACTATGATGATGGTTTTATTGTGTTTATACTATGATGATGGTTTTATTGTGTTTTTGAAAACTTTTCTCTATGGAGTTCAATTTTTTTCATTAATTGGTTGAAAATAGAAAGAAATTGAAAAATGTATTTCATATGTATGAGTTTTTAGGGATTGGCGAAATAAATGTTGACAATGTACATTGTTTGATGTTAGTAAATAACTTTCTTATGTGTGACTTAAACTAGTGAAACCAGTGGTCAGAAAATGTAACTTCTTTTATTTAATTTGCTTATTGAAAGTCTTCCATGATTTCTGAGGATGGACCAATTGGTTACAATTATGCAGATGACAATAATTGTTTCACTATTAATACTTTCAGGTTTCTTTAATGTGGGATGATGATTGGTTATTAATATGTATGCGCACAGAAAATCCATTTCATTAAAATTTCGTCTAAGTTATTGTTAGTTTATTTGATGTTTTCTGTTAAAACCAATTTTTACTCAGCCTATCATGCACCAGGTTAAAAACAGGAAACTGACATGATGTCATTTCCATACATACATACAGTAATTATTAATTATATTTTATATAATATATATATACACCAGGGTGATGATCGTGATACATGATATTCTGTATGACATGGTATTATACTGATGTACTTCTGGAACAATATAATGCACTTGATATAGCTTTGACCTTTTTAACTTCCTGGTAATACATAACTATTCATTAAGTCATATTATTATACAAGTTTTTTATTTAAATTTGATCATGTTGCCATAGCAACTGTTAAACTAATATTTGTTCATCTGTTATTGTTTCTTGTAGTTACTTTATTACATTCTCTGTTTCAATCTGTTACTTTGCTCCTCATCATGTTTCATGTATTTTTGCTGATGTAATTAATGCTTATTCACTGTGAACCAACTGATCATTACCACTATGGCAAAGTTTATACTTGGCATATCAATATATAGGGATAAAACTGCCAAGAAAAAACATACACATGGATAATAGCTGCTAACTATTGTCAAATGATTAAGTCCCCCTTGTTCTCTCTGACCTGTTAAAACTGTCAAGACTTTTATAGTGATTTTGAAAAAACACTAATCAGACACCACATAACATTATAAGATACGAAACTGTTAACTTTATACTGTTGGTTCATGATTTACAAACCATCTTTTTTAATTTCATTTTTTTTTCTTCTGCAGCTGCATTGATTTTGATAATAATCCATTCTTAATTGTAGATGGTAATACGTATGTGAAGTAATTTAAGTACCAGAATTGAAAGTTTTCTTGCAAATTCAAGAATGTAACTACATTTATTATTCGGGTGTCTATGGTTCAGTGGTTATGGTCTCTGACTTGTAATCACTAGCCCCATTTGGACCTGAAAAATTTTGTATGGTCTCATTTATTATTTAGAAGATTTTAGAACCTTTTTGCATTTATTTATGAAAAGAAACAAAGTGAAGTGTGGAACTGATATTTTATACAATGAGTTTGTCTTTGAGTTTGTCTTTGAATTTATACTGAAAGCGCTGTTTAAGTGCTACTTTAACTATTTCATCCAGAATTAGAACAAAAATCCCAAATTTTAGAACATGTTGTATTAACTACTATTTGTATAAATATTTCATCACTGGTCAGCTAAAATCATTCTCATTTTCAAACCATAAATACCTTTGCAGTGCATGATACTTATTCCTTTGTTGATAGTAAAATTCCACCATTATTTTTGCTGTCTTATGTTATCTGTGTTCAAAACGGATTATACTCAAGTGCATTGAATTTATTTCGACTTGCCATTATACCTAACACCTACAATGAATATTCCCAGGAAATTGATAAAACAATTAGAATTTATGTACCTGCAGTGCTGATGTTATTGATATTTACTGAGTAACTGCAGCAACTAAATCTTAATTGCTAATTTACTTGCTGTGTCATTGTAAATTCTTTTTTATTTCTCTGCCAAATTAATTTATTCAAATTTTAGGGCTTGACACTTCCAAGTGTTATAAAAATGTGTTCATATTCCACTCTTCAATAATTTAAAAATGGTGGCTCATTGTGTGTTGATGGCTTCCTTCTCAGATTTTATTTTTTGCCCATTTACTGATATTTCATTGGTTTAATTTGCTCGGCGTTTTTTGTGAGTCTTTTACATGTTTTACATTTTATTCTGCAATCATTTATTCTGAACCAGGAAAGGCTTGATCTGCATCAATAACTTCAGCTGCAATCTCTAAAACTTGCGTCTCACAGTCTATGTCACTATAAAGGGATCAATGAGTATTGATTCTGCAAACCAGTCTGTGTCTGCTGCTGACGACAGACTGGTTCAATAATATTGACTCTCTGTTATGTTGATTTTCCTTGTATGGTTCGAGAACCAGTCTAAGTTTACTCATTCATTTAGCAGTATAATTGAGGAGTCAATAATATAGAAAAAGGACAAAAAGGATTTTGTGCAAGGGATAATAACAAAGCGAAAGACTTATTCGTGCTGTTTGTGTGTATCTTAGTAGTTACTAAGTATGCTGGGATGTGATTAGTATCTAGGCTCTTTGTGGTGCTTTATTGAATGGACGCTGGGACTAAAAATGAATGTGGTAACTAGTGATATCCAAGATATGATACATACTTGACAACCTGCTTGGGAAAAGTTATAATGAGCATAATTATATGTTTGATTGTATCATTTTGAGGTTTTTTTGTTAATTTCTCCATTTATAGTGCACAAGTACTGGGTCATTTCACTGTGATTATCCAAACACTGGTTAATAAATGGTTTTCCTGATAATTGCTGAGTATCAATTCTCACAACATTGTTTGCTTTACATATGTATAAATTTTTGTTACTCAAGTGATTTTAATTTGATTAAGGAAAATATGATGCAGTTGGCAGGCTTTGAATGAATGAAATATGGATTTTTATTGCTGTGTTTGTCTTCCAATATTGTTACCAAGAAGTTTGAAGGCTTTTTGTTAAGGACATTATACAGGTGCTATAGAGTCATGGTGTTTTCCTTTGTGTCAATTTGAAAGAAGATTTTATAACGATATTGATTCCAGTAACTGATTTCATGATAAAACCAAATCAATGTTATAAAGTGTTTTTTGTGTATGCTTGTATGGAGAGAGTTTTTGTTAATCGTCATGATTGAAACTTACGGAGATATAAAAGAAGTTTAATATCTAATGTAAGCTATCAGGAATGTTATAATAAATTGTAGATTTGACTACAGAAAAAATTAAGGACATTGTAGAAGTGTGTAATGGAATAAGATTATCATTTACTTGTGTATCGTGCTGTTGTAGCATTTATCATAACATGCAAATGATTGAAGAAAGAAAACTTGGTGATATTGATCAGAATGTTTTACTTATAATTTTGGTGTGTCTGTTACATAAGTAAGTTATATCAGTAAGTGATCAAAAGTTCAGTGGATTTATTTTGTCACCATGGATACAGAAGCTAGGAGAAGTAGACTGAAAAGGTTTGTAAATCTGTTTAGATCTTATCCTTCCTAATTATAAATGATTTTGTGACATAATATCACTTAGTGTGTCTGTCAATTTGTCCATCTGTTTGCAGCATCCATCTTTGTCTTGTGTGACTTTTTTGCAACAATTTATAAATTTTGCTATGAAACTTAACATGTTTAGCCTAGATATGAAATCAATATTTCTTTTATCTCAGAAGATGTTAGTTATGTAAACTCAGCTGTATATATTTAGCTTGCATATTAAAAGGTACAAGTTGTGTGCAGAAGTTGGTTCTGTACCTTCAAGGTCACTGGGCAAGGTCACTCTCTCACCAGACTGCAGTACTCCTCATTTATGTCGGACATTTCTTAATTATCTTTGATAGTAATGATCATTTATATCCATTGCTTTACAATGCTATTTTGTGTGGGCGTAGCACCCATTACATACTGTATACACTTGAAAACCATTTGTCGATAAATTAAGAATAAGTATATTGTGACCATTAAAGTTTTTAATGTTTTTTAATGTTGTTTCAGGCTAATTTTGTCTGACATAAAATGGGTGTGTCTTTCTTATTTTTTTATTTACTAAGATACCAATCAGCCACAAATCAACAAAATCTTCCTTCTGTGGAAAATGTTAAATGTGTCACAAATTTACCGTATCCTCAGAGAATACCATTTTTTCTGGTTGCTCAGTTACCATGTTCTAGAATGTTCTGTACATAATTATAGAAATCCTATTCTTTAAGCTCACTTCCTGAAGTTTATCTGAAGAAATTCAGACATATTAATTTCTCCCTAACAATACAATCTGTCTCCTGGCTGTTGTTTCCTTTTTCTGTCTGACTTTGTCTCTGTTGGTATCAATTGGTTGCTTCTAGATCTTTTTCTTCATTTAGTAAGTTGTTATTTTCTGTATCGTTTTGTTGAAAGTAAAACCATCAGACAGATAATAACACTCCATAATGATGACATTTATTGATTTAAAGATCTTTCTAAACAAAATTTTACTTAAGTCTGTCTCAAAGTTGTGGCTATCACTGTAAATGACAGTAAAGTCAAAATAGCCTGTATAAAGATCAATGTCAGGCGGTTGTGTAAGTGTTCTTTATTTGAGGTTGTCATTTTGTTAGAGGAGGTCCTTAAACAGAGGTGTCTATGAACTGTAAATGCTTACATGGGAGACAAAACAATGAGGGTGATTTCATAGACATATCTTGGCTAAGATAGCACTTTTTGCTTACGGTATGAATTTCAGGCTTTTACCATAAATAGCTGGCAATTGATCCCCAGACTCTTAACACTTTGCAAAAAGTCTCCCTAACAAGCTGTCATTGTAACCTTTTCTTCTTTAGGGACAAGGGATGTCTAGATTGTTTTGTTGAAAAAATTACCATCTTGTTAAGATATATCTTGAAACAGGCATCTGGTCTTAATTAACATCAAGGTAGTCATTACTACAGGTTTGACTGTGCTAAAATTGTTTTTTATTGAGTTCAGGTTGAAAGGCAGCGTCTCTGTTCAAATGTTGTTATGACATAAAATAGGGTAACTTTTATGAATATTGTCTCATTATTTCCAATGCAAAATGAATCGTGACCGTTCATGAATTATTCATGATTTGTTCATGGATAGTTCACATCCACAATTCATGAAAAATTATGATTGCTAAATGAGACAAATTCTTGAATGGTTCTTGAAAATAGCAGTTCATGAAGTGTACATGAATTGGGATCATGAACTTTTCAAGAATAATCTGCCTGAAATCTTAACAAATATTCATCAACACTTCATGAACTGTTCTGATTGGCTTAAAATGCTCATTAAATCATGAACTGCATTTAGCAAAGATTGATTGTAAAACATATTTCATGGAAAGTGCACCGATCAAGGGATGTGCTTTATTGTTGAAAAAGGTATAATATTACCACTCCCTTTCTATCAAAGGTCAGAACTCATGGTATCAAGGTCACTGAAGTCCTTAAAAACATGGTGACATTTGTGTAGTATGATGGATAAGTCGTTTATTTCAGTTAAATCACAAGTGGGTGGGCTTCCTGTGGGCAGTTTTAATTGTCTCCTGGTTTCCTGAAACCCACAAACACTCATTAATAATTCAAATCTCTCTGTAAAATTGCGAAATCCCGCCAAATTAGTAATGTTATACCTAATTTGTAAATGATAGATTTGTGATTACCTCTGTATACAATAATACGATGGTTAAATTGATTCTTTGTTGGTGTTGTAGTATTTGGGTTTAATCAGGTAGAAGATCTTTGCATGTCAGCTATTATCAAGCTATGATGCTTCATATTGTACCCTAAGCCCCTCCAAGCCCTTACTGTGACAAACATGGCACACATCAAGGCAATTAGGGGTCCCCTGAACAGTGTGTCATCAAATCAATGATTTGTTTTTATCACTTAAGTTATGTTTGACTAAGATCAAAGTTGACTGTCCTCAACTATATAAGGAGAGGTCAATAAAAAACCAATATCTTTTTTATGACAATTTATTGGAGGATTTGTTAAAGAAGAGTTTGTTTGATGGTTGGAAAGGTCACTAGGTGCATGAAAATTGATTTTGAAGATGGAAACAATTCTTATGTTATTGAAGTTGTTATGGTAAGACTTGAAGTGTGGATTCATATGATGAATAATTAGGGTTTACATTTTAACATTATGATGCATCAAAAAAATGACAAAAAATCATCCATTTTTTTTTCACTGTGTTTATTTTGTAAACTTGCATTGCATTCATTTGCACTTATCAAGATGTATTTTTATTAGTTTAGTGAAGATGGGAATCCTTTCTAATCTGTATGCAATGAAAATGATAAAAAAATGATTAAATCAATAGTATTCAACTGTAGCTTAGTACAGTTCAGCCCTAGTTCATAGATAATGAAAAAAATCCCTAACAAATGCTAAATTACAATTACAGAATTTTTACAATTTGAGGATTTTTGGTTTCAAACACTGTCAGATTTATTTAAAAGATGATTAAAGCATATAAGACATATCACAAGTTTTTGTTTTTACCTAATAGGATTGGGTCATTAATTAGGACAGAGTAGTTTATTCAGTACCATAAGAAGTTGATTCCATAAAAAATTACTGTAGTTAAGAGTTGCGTTTCACACTTTGAAGTGTTGAAATCAAAATACACTTAATATAATTAATGAGCTGGAAAATTGCTCTTCAGTGTTAAGTGATAACAACTTTAAACTTTTCTCAGATTTAAATTTCTTATCAGTAAATTTCATTGTTTTTCTATCCACAATGTTAAGGATTGGGTGATTTATTTATTCTCTGTGTTGTATCATTTCCATTATTTGATTTTGAAGTTTTGTAATGATAGTCGGCTGCTCTGTACTTGAAAGTAAAGACTCACAAGAAAATGGAGGTATTGAATACCCAACCTTTTTGTTTTTGTATTATTTTTTTAAATAAAAAATAGTGTAAAGATATTTTTGTGGTAAAAGGGGATTGGAAACTGCTTGTGTCTTCTGTTGGGTTTTTGCTATCTTAATTGCTGATATTCATTGTTGAAAACGTGGGTTATCTTTAAGACGTGTTTAAATACTAGTCTGAACAAATAAGCTTATAGTACCTGGTGCCTTATTTCTTGAGGTTTAACTCATTCAGGTAAACAGAATTTTTCATATTTCTTGTTTGTTTTGCGGGGTGATTGACTCAATCCATCTTATGGGTGATTGAGTACGTATTGATGTGCTTATTGGGTGCATCACATTTTGTTTTGCAAGCCCAGGTATATCATGTTTCCTATGGAGGCTAATAAGACCTTAGTCTGACTGACTGCCGTAGGTTTGTTATCTGATACCATGTATGGTCCATGACTGTATTTTCTGCAACAATAGCCTTCATTGAACAATTTAATTAAAATTTAATTAAGTGCAGCTCTAATTGTTATAAAGTCCATAGATGAGATATCGGGTGTGGACACTGTGACTATAAAGCTATCCTGATATCTGGTATTAGATATATTGAGTTAATTAAATTCTGGTTCTGATAAGATAGTACTGATATAAAATCTAGGATTGAAGTTTATTTCCTTAGATTCTGTCATGTAAGTCAGACTTGTCTACTTAAAGTATTGTATGACTTTGATCTACTAAGCTGATCAATGAGATATTGTATATAAGCAGCTTATAAGTAAAGAGTTTATTTAAAGAACTGCTATTTTATTGTGGTTGAGACTAGCTTTGACTTTTGTGAAATTGTGATTTTAATTGAAGGTAAAAAAGTTGTCATTCTCAATATGTGATTCTAGTAGTCAGATGGACAGGTTTTTAATGGTCAAAATTTTAACATTCTCAGTGTGAACATTTTACATACTGATTTTTGGATTTTTTATCATATTTTTCTTGGATTCTTGTGTGAAGGTATGATTTATATTAATTATTATTAATTATTTTATTTTTTATTATATTTGTATATTTATTTCACTGATTTATCAATGACAATATCGGAGAATTTATCTGAATTGTCTCAGGATTGCACCTATTAAATCTAAAGATTGCATCAATTAAATCTAAATTTCTGCCTACTTGACAAAAATGTGTGGTTGATTTTTATCAATGTATGATAGTGTTATAGCTAATTAAAGATTTTTTTACTGGAAATTTAATCAGACTTTCCATCATTGAAGTAAACTTTATCACTCTATGAGTCTACCATATATGGTAATTCTAGAAGATAAATTTCAATTTATTGAAAAACGAAAGTCTATCTCCTGAAAATTGTTTCTGTAAATTTAACTGTGCTGATAAAATGCTCCTACTCCCTTCCCATATTTGGTAATACTTAGTAATTTGTCCAGACATGAAGTATGATCATTGAAAGTTTGCAATCAGTAGAAAATAAACTTTACTGTTTTCATTTGTCACATTTTTTTTCAATGATGCCCAACTTCTAGGTGAAAAGGCTCAGTGCTTCATTTTGAGGTAAATTGTCTGTATTGATTGATAGGGAGGAAATTTTCTCTGAATAAACATCAGTGACTTATTGCACATATAATGCTACCTCAGAGATGAACACTATAATCGAAATGCATCAAAATCAATAGAAACGACCACTGTGATGTGCCAACGATTTAATCAATTGGAGAATGTACTGGCAATATTGCAGGAGGCAAAACTGACAAGTTGGTGTGCAATATTTCAGAACCTAATTTGAGACCTTGAGCGAAATATCTAATTGAAAGTTTTATTTGACATGTACGTTTTCATGAAATTTGATGCATTTCATCTCTTGATGGATTAATTATCCCTGGATGCATTTTAACTGGGTGTCATTCAAACTCTTTTTATTTTTTACTTGTCCAGTCAAACCTGTGTTTGTAGCCACCTCTGAATAAAGACTACCCTGTGAATAAAGTTCATTCTTTGAAAAACAGTCACTGATTATTAAGACCAAACTGACCTCCAAATTAAGGCCACCTGTCAATAAAGGCCATATTTGTCTTCCCAAGAGTAACCTTTGTTCATAGGTTTGACTGTAATTTTGAATTGTAATATGAGATGATCACTTTGGTGTAGTCCTGTGAATCTAGGTCACCTCTTCATTACACATTTACTGATAAACAAGACCAAACAAACCTCGAAATAAAAATCAACTGTGCTTAAAGGTCATATACATTCTCTCCTCGAGTTGGGTGAAATTCTATGTTAGTTAGACCAATGAAGATTTCCATACAGTGACTTCCATACAGTACTAACTTGTACTGGGGGTATTGGCATAGTGTACTGAAGAGGTCCTTAAGATTTCTTTGATTTATCTGTATGATGAATATATTAGTTTTACTGCAGTAATTAATATGTAATTTTGTGCTGTAATTGTTAAATGTCAATGATAAAGTCTATGGAACCATGCCAGTTGAATGTTTTTGTTTGAAAGTTCACAGAAAGTGCTTCAGTGAGATTTTGATCAATTTAAGACTTTGATATGAGTGCCTAGAGGTAGTAACTGTATGTTAATTATGTTCATTAATAAATTGTTACCAAAGTTTTCAAGGACATTTGAGCTCTCTTTCATCTCACAGGGAAGGTTGTGTCGCAAGAATCAAAGCACTGTAAAATGAATGCCTAAGTGGATATATTAACATCTGCAGCCATCAAAAAGTGGAGGCATATTCAAGTATATGTTGAAATTATTATCGTCATTGTGTTTCTACTAATCATCTATTATCGTTTGATATTTATTAATGCTGTTGTTTTTATTGTTGTTGTTGTTGTCGTTAAGCTAGTATTGTAATCATTAGGCACTCAATCATTTTGGACTGGTTACTAGGAATCTATGTTTCTTTCGTTGCATCATGAAATATCATAAATAAACCTGGTCCTATTTATTTATATATATTTGTTTTACTCAGATGTTACATACTTACTTCTTCTGTTTGGTGTTTCTTTATCATCTGATGTTTATTTATCACAGTTTGCATTATTTTGATTATATGTTGATTTTAACCATTCTTTTGGTGTCAACAAAATTCTTTTCTTTTAACATCAAAGGTAGTATAAACATTGTTTTCATGTTATGAAATAATTTACACAATTTTGTAATTTAGTCATAAATAATTCAGAATGCCACAAAAGTATTTGAATGCATTTAATATTTTGGAAACACTTTATCTTCTGTACTAGACATTTTGGGCATTCACCTCTAAATCTTTGTAAATATATTGTATTGAGATGAAATTCTTTTATTTTTCTGTACTTAAACAGATTGTAGTATGTTTAACATTATCAATCCAAGTTCGGTATATCACAATATCTGCAGACAGACTGTTAGGTAATAAATTACAGAAAATATATTGAAATAGTTTGGTTACAGAAATGTTATAAACAAACACTAAAATTTACTTTCGTAGTGGTACACTATCAAAGTCTACGGTCTATAAAACTAATTGGTAGTTTTACTGTCAACATTGTAAAAGTGGCTTATTCTGATAGGTAGATTTTATGTATCCCAGGTACGTACACTTTGATCCAATCTCTTTGGGTTTTTAATAGACTGGTTTACTAACTTTATCATTGTGTCACCTGTGACTTCTTTGACTGGTTTTCTATTTTGTCGTCTAGAAATGGATGTTGTCTACACAATTAATTGGATTTAACCTGTGGTTCTGATTGTTGTTCCCTTAAATCTGTGAAAGGTTTTGGAGACAGTTATTCATATGTTGTTAAATAAGTCTGGTTTAACACACATATAAATTAGCTGTGTTAGAGTTTACAGATTTTTGAGAATTGTTACATGTATAACTTTGTTTGGTGATTTAGTTCAAACCTTGCAGTTGGAAGAAATTAAACTCTAAGTTACTTCATTCTCAAATAAATGGATTAATTTAATTTGGCATTTTTACAGGTAAAAAAAGTTCTTTTTTTCAGTCTTTCCATTAATTAGTTTGGATTCTCTAACTTGGTTTGTTGTGGGGAATTCCAATCATGGACTAAGGGCAAAAGTTGGACTTTGTAATTGTTTTGACCATATTTGGCATTGAAGTATTATATGATCGAAGTGTCACATGTCTTGATTGGACCCCTGCTTTCTGCTGTATTATGACATTACGTAAATTCCTTTGTACAGTCGTGTAATGATGATACTACAACATGTTGCAAGCATTTGTCAAGCTAATACTTATCAACTGATTTTATTGCTACTTAAACTTGTCAGTGAATATATCGTATATTAATTCTATATAAAGCCGAAGTGCCTTATCAGCTTTGAAATCTAGTGTGTATTTGACCACATGCTGTTGTTTTTATTACATAAGGGAACTTTACTCTGACACCGGCCATCTTGATTATGATAGATTAGTGACTTAATCATGATTAAGAATTTTATGTTTCCTTGTAACTAAAATGATTTTGGTCTGAGAAAGCCATTTATAAGTTAGTGATTGTATAGTTACAATGTGAACCTATTGATTTTGACAAACAGGAAGATCAATGCATAATGTACTGGAAAAACTACAAAACATTAAAGGTTTGCCATCTGTATCAGTATCTTTAGCTAGCATCTTGAGTGTCAAATGTATACATAAAGTTAGAATATATTTTAACTCCTTTACATTTTAATTCATACGTCAGATCAGGCTTATATTGAATGGTCTAAGCCATTATGAATAAATTTTGATTGACACGAATGATTGACAAATTCCTCTACTGACCCTGATTTAGAGTGGCTTAAATTTGTCACCATTTGAAAAACCAAATTTACCCAAATAAAAACCCACAGGATGTTATATTTTGCACTCTACTTTTCAGTTGGTCAAGTAATTGTTTGAAAATTTTGAGATGTTTTGATAAAATTTGAATGATTATTAAAGTGCTTATGGTGAATACGATTTTAATTTTCTCAAGAGGTTGTGGTGTCAATTAGGGCAGATGTGTTTATTAGGAAGTAATTGGTATATCAAATCTGATACTGTAGTACCCCTGACTTAATTTTGTACCCCATGGTGATATGGGTAATTTTGGTGGGATTGAGCCGCACCATTGACTGTACTTCAGTATGTGTGTGGCACTTGATAAAGAAAAAAATAAATCATTCACTGTATTAGATCTGTAACAATTTAATCCTTCTGCGGTTTTAATATAAACTGCTTACAATCTTATATTTCCAGTATAGCCTTGTAATTGACAGAGGTTGTTGTAACCTGTCTCAAGGGTCATTATAGAAAAAAACCTGTGTATAACAGTAATTGAACAATTACATTATAATTTGTTTATAATTTGTCTCTATGACTAATAATATTGTCAGTATACCTTTGAGTGGATAAAATGTTTCATAAAAGGCTATTTTATTAGTTATATGTAATTTAGTAACAATTAAGTCTCTCCAATGTGATTTCTTTTGAGTACTTTTTTGAAATTTTATGATTTAATTTTTTACCATAATTGGTAACCTAATCCTCAACTAAGTGGCCCTTAATTGCTTAGGTATTAAGGCACCTGTAAACTTTATGGTTTTTTGTGTCCCCTTTGCATTTAAACTGTGTGGTTATATTGTATGAAATGGTCATGAATCTTCACCTGGGCTGTAGGATGGTTTGAACTGGCAGTCACTGTACATTTTATCATCATTATCTCATGTGAAATGGTTTGTGAAATTGAAGCTAATTAAAGTTTTATACATCATTGTAATACATTGTTTGATGACTTCAAATTACACGGTTTTATTAGTATCGATTTTATGCTGTAGTTGGACCATGGAACAGACTTCAATCATGGAAGTATTAAGCTTAAGTTTGACCACTACATTTTATGGGTGGCCAAATTGATCAATAGGTCAAACGATTTATTTAAGAGATAGTGAACAAATAATTCTGACAATTGTTGTAAATAAAAAGTCTTTGCATAATGTTGTCATTTGTGATTACGAATAACTTAGATTAAGCAAAATTTGGCGCTTAAAAGATTTTATTGTGTTTAAGTCCAGCAAACTGTTTGTGACTGGAGATATCATGTACGTGTGAACCATATGGTGAAATAATTCTCTGTTAGGAATATTGTTGAAAGTGCATAAATATTGGAATGCCATCACACCTTTTTTGTGTACTGATTGATTAAGTTCGGTTTTCTGGTTGGTATATTTTTGGGTAATCTGGCTTTCATTTGACCCTTAATAAAACAAATAAAAATCAGTAAATAAAGCTTTTGACTCTTGAGAATTTGTACCAAAGGGTCAAATTTACTATAAAATTAGAAGGAAATTTTGTTGACTCTTTGAATTGTCATCAGCCAAGAGTCATTTTTTACCCTCAACTTTTGACATCTTGTGAAAACCCTGGTAATATTTAATTGTGAAGATCTTAATTAAGAAATATCATAATTTTGTATAATGTAACAGCAACTTGTATGTATAATATGTATATAATATAGTGATAATAATTTTATATTTTATTTATTTTTGTACAATTGGCCAGTGGCTTTAAGGCAGATCTCAGCAGCACTGATACTGTTTTTATATCAGAGCTGTGTATCATACTTTTATTTTATAGACTATGAGAAAATTGATCAGACTTATACACTTATACATTGTATTGTTGGTGAATGGTTGATGTCAGTGGCTGTTGTACACCATTTTCTTGTTCGTAATTACTTAATGTAATTACATGATGACCACGATGACTGCTCGGACATGCGCGGCCATCTGCTGGTCAATATTATTGTATCACTTGTTTATAATTTATTGATATTTAACCGATATTTGCAATCAATGATCAACACAATCATGTGACATTCACCGACAGAGTCAGATATTTCTTTACCCCCTCCCAGAGGCTATCGGTCTATGAACTTGTACAACCACATCTGTCATGTTAGAGATCAGCTGTACATGTTTATTAATTGCTTCTAGCTATACATGTTACCTACATGATACAACATACGTTGAAATATACACGTAAAATAAGACAGTTTAATTCTTCGCTGTGTAATGACATTTTATGATTTATTTTCTGATGAGTTTTGATGAGTTGGATTTTATATAAGTTTTTTTTTAAGTTGTGTTGAAAATTGTTGGAAAAAAATAGCAAAAAATGGATCAATAGATTGTAGACTGACTTTTTTAACCCCCACTTTGAAGAGCTTTTGGCTCGATATTTGTGCATTTTGAGTAAACATTTTATCAACTACTGAAATATTTATAATAAAGTTTAATCTTATGCAATTAATCTGAAATGTGAACAGTCGTCTTTATTATCTGCTGTGTTTTGTGGGAAAATTTCGAAGTATATTTTACATTGGGAAAATAAAATTTGCAATAGTTGGCAGTCAAATGCCTGTACAGGTAGACATTTGTAAATAGACAATATAGAGTTTTTATATAGAGCATTGAAGGATTTTTGGAACCTATTACTGGATGTTTTATATGGACTGTGTTGTAGATGGATAAATCACCTGTGAAATTATGGAAAAGGTAAACCTATTCTCCAAATGTCATGATGATGTATTTCTAAGTGTAGTCAAAGTATTATAAAGAAAGTACTTTAGGTACAAATTAGGTGATTTTAGATCACAGTTTCTTGTTAAAAATTTGTAGCCAACGGAGACCTGAATACATTTGGAGACTGGACATTGAAGCATATACATGATTGTACTACCTTCTCTGTGTCTAGACATTCTAATTACATTAGTTCAAGATTTGTTGCTTAATTAATTAAATATTTGATTGGAACAAATTCGTCTGAAGGTTGATAAAAATAAATTTCTCTCTAACGTTTCTTTCATTGGCATGTTGAGCCATGTTATGGACTGATTTGCCGACAACTTTCAATTTGTGTCTTGTTAGCAGAAAAATTACATTTGAGTGGGTCACCGTCAGAATCTAAAAGTATAATAATTATTTCTTCATGGAAATCCATTAAGACCTGGGTTTGATAAGAAGCAGGTGTCATGGAGAAATTGGAACTAATGTATCCTAGAGTGAATGCCTCAGTTACATCCTTGTTGGCTGACATCTTGCTTCAGTCCCAGGAATTCTAGATATGAAGGGTTATCAAATATTGGCAGGAGAAAAATATGGCTTTAAATTGTTCTTGTTGAAAACTTGCTTAAAAATGCCAGGGTTTCTTCAGCAACTCTCACGTTTTACAAGTCGGTTCTGAGACTTTAGCTTTTGTGAGTAAATGGTTTATGACTACTTGTCAGTGTTTTAATGTGGATAATAGCATGTTAGGATTAAACGAATGGTTATTATATTATGTCAATAAATCTTTTATACTTTTCATGTTTGCTGCTCATGTAATTGATCACAGACTTTTAAGGTGCTGACTTTCTCCTCAGTTTGTTGATTATTGTGAATATTGAACTACTTGTCAGTTCTCTACTGGACAATCAGGGACGAGGTTACAAAATTTGAGATAGCTCTCTAAACTTAAATCATAATTCTGTGTTTGGTCAGTATTTGCAAGTTAATTCTAATAACTTGTTATAACATTTAGGTATACTCTATAGTAATTAAAGATTCAATGTATGCACATATCAGGGCTTTCATTTGACCCTAAAAACAGCATTTTGACTCTTGAAATCTGTGAATTAAAGCTTTTGGCTGTTGAGAATTTGTACCAAAGGGTCAAATTTACAATAAAATTAGAATGAAATTATCATCAGCCAAGGGTCATTTTTTACCCTCAACTTGACATCTAGTGAAATGCTGCATATGCTTATTCCATTCTTGCTTATTCTTCTGAAATTAGTTGAGATTGAACAAATAAATCTGAGCTGGTAGACTGAACTCAAGTGTCACAACCTTGGATTCAAATGTATCAAGTCATGAAAGGTAACATATTAGCTTTTATTCAGTAGTCTGTTGACTGGCTCAGTGATTGGCTGTCATATTTTTTTATGACATATAAATGGTCAAGTCAGACAGACTGACCTGAACAGTCTAATATCAGGTAATCATAATTATTGTTTGGACAGGTTTGTATCTCTTGTTCTGAATAATGGACTGGTACACTGCTGTATCAGCTGTTAATGTTTTTGTTTCTGTCAGCAGCTGTTGTTGTTTTTGTTGTTGTCATTTTTATGTTAATTTCATAATGGCTGCAGTTGCTCAGCTGAATTCAAAATCATTCATCCTGATTATTTATTCATAATCTGTTAATTGGATTTTAATGGTTTCCATGAATTCTGTAGTATGAAAACAGTCAACGCATGGTTTATTGTAATTATTTAGTTTTAACCAATTTTCTTCAATTTGTAAATTGTACTATAGCTGGTATGTCATTAAGATTCATATAATTTTATGGTCAAATACTGGATTTTATGGAAGGATTATGTTGAAGTGTTGATTATGGTGAAGTCAATACCCAGACTAATATATTCTATACCTGGTACTTAACATGATATATGAGCTAATGGAGAGTTTATTAAATTTGATAATTAGTTTTGACAGTTCAATGTCCAGACATTAATAGTCTTATGTTTATTCCACTTTACATGTAACAAAATCTCCACTTAAGGATAAATGAATCTGAATGGGTTCAATATCACAACAGAGATTTGTTTGTTTTAAGTATTAATGTGAAAACTTTGACCTCACTCTGACCAGTGCTGCTACTTCTGAATTCTAAGATATATAACTTACTCATAAGGTCATATTATACAGGAATAATTTTTTGTTGTTGTTTCATGGATATGCATTATGAAAAAAAATATATTTATTTTGTTATTAGGTCAGGGTCTTTTTCTGTTCCTTGATTCCTGGTTGCATTTTTATGGTGAATATCTACATAAGAATGTTTTAGATTTCTTGGTTATATTTCATATTACCATATATTCCCTCATACTTGTCCACAGTACATTGAATGATTTATTGAAGCATGGCTACAATTTATAGCATTATACAAATAAACCTCACATTTTCATTTTACTCATTTTCATTTTACTCATGATTGGTGATTGGTTTAAATTATTGAAAGAGCATTATTGGGATGTAATTGTTAGTTATTTATTAAGGTGTATTCTTTAGGATGCTATTTATATACACTTGGGTGGTGTACTTATAGTTTTATTAAGTTTTCTGTTATCTCAATAATGCATTGCTTTGTATCTGTTATCTTTATGTAACCATTCAATATTTAAATTATTACAAAAAAGATGATGAAATGTAACCTGTGCAAGAAATTTTTCTACTCAAAGTTTAATAGGTATGCCAACTGTGAGCATAATTTATTGTTTCACTCTTGAATTCATTATTTTATTTGAAGATATAAGCAGGTAAAATTGATTAAGGTACTTTTTCTTCCGTCATTTGATAGCTATGTGTAAAATTTCTGTTATCACCTTCATAAAGTAATATCCTGTATCTGTACCATGGCTTTTTTCTCCACCTTAGTTTGTGACTATGCATAATATTATCATACGATTAATAAGTCGATGACAAATTAAGTTCTAAAAATAAATTTCTTAACCTGACATGTATTGATATCGTTCGATAATATTTGGATCACATTGCAACCGTTATTGATTGGTTTAGTTAATCTGTACTTTCTAAATCTAAAAAATCGTGCAGATATATGTATCTGGAGGAGAAACTGTGAGGTTTTAAACTTAGGTATTTTTTACTACAATAAATTGTGTTTTTGTCGACTGTGAAGCTTAGTCTTCGCATTGTAGGAATTACTTTGTAGCGTTAGTGATTAAAATATTGTAATTAGTTGTATTGCTACCAGATGCTGAGACTGTGTTGTTTCTTTAGTTTGGAACAATTTTAATTACAGCATGTACTCCTGACATGTAATGACATTAGCGTGTGTTACTAGGCCTTTGTGGCTGTTTTTCTTGGTTGAGTTAAATATTTACCTACATTAGATGATGTTTGGAGGTTAGGGCTGTAGTTGTCACAACCCTATGTATGTTTGTGTGGATGAATATTGGGATTTTTTGAAAATATTTGTCCTAAGTTGTTAATGGAACAGGGTAAGTGGTATCGTTTTCACCAATTTGTTGTTTTAGTGTATTGTAATGTTGACATTGATTTTCAAAACTATTACAGAGGAACAAAAAATTGCTTTTCTTCATAATTAAGTATGGTAAAGTTCTGGACTGTCACACATTCAGATATTTAACCAGTTTCAAAACAAGTCCCTCTCTGGTATTGTTAGTTTTACAATTTTACAGTACATAGATGTGATTGTTCTTAGATAAATTGTTTGTGACACATCATATACTAAGTGTTGGTTTATTGGTAGTTATTATAATGATTTGTCATCAATCGTGACATTGTGTGTTCCAGTATTCCTTTCACAACACTTATTTTATTACATGTAATCTTTAAACCACTGTTACATTTTGTTGGATGTTTATATTAATTAAATGAGTCAGATAGATCACAGCACGATGAAATTGATGTAAATCAGTGATTAATCATTGAATTGTTGTGCAATAATTTGCTTTTCAATTTGTCTGTTTATTTATTTTGTCTTTACTAAGTTGGCTGAAAATGTAAAATTCAGAACAGCAGGTACATTTTTGTCTCTAAATTAAATGCCATCATTACAGAAACTATGTGACATCTGTATCACTAAATTGTTTCTGTAATTACATAATATTGATTGATGTGTATTTGTGTCATGTGACATCATGAAATGTCATAAACCTTTAGTTTGTGTATTGGCATATCTGTTGTTAATTGGCCAAGTGTCAATCAATTAAACTATACCGTTTGTCAATATCATTGTGGGTGAGTGAATACTAGGATAGATTGCTGTAATAAATTGTCTTCTCTTTGTTTTTATGCACCCTGGTTAGTAAGATTAAATCATTTTATGTTAAATGGACGAAGTTAGGCAGTTTTAAGGAAGTAGTTGTAAGATAAATTACTTCTGAATAATTTGGTAAAAGAAATACTCCAGAGCAAAGGATTGTTGGATTAAATCTGTTTTTGGTAAAATACATTTATGATGGGTTTTTTTTGTTTTCTTTATTTTTTTATTTTGTCCCCATTTATTGCAAATGTTGTTAAAATGACAAAAGGGAGATAACTTGTGATTATTGTATCTGCTACTGTTTGGAAATCAATTATGTAAGGCAGTGTAGTCAGTATGATAAAGTGAAGTGTTGTTAAGATATGAAACTTGAGCAGGGGAAATCTGACACATACTTGGGACAGATATAAGGTCATATTATAATATATATGTGTATAAGTACTTAAATATTATACTGACAATTTTTACAGGAAACTGGAGTATTGTGTTCTCATGTGAATTAATTTAACATTCTTATGTTACATAGAGTTAAATAAATGCTTTTGAAATTTCAAAACTGCACATAGTTTAGATGTTGTTCATATGTTAGTGAATTAAGGATGTACAAAGTTTGTTGTTGACAATGGAAAAATGTGGTGTTATGGAAGAAGTTAATGAATGTGAAGTGGTTGTTGAAGAAATCGTGGAATCTGCTGACACAGATCATGATGCTAACAAAACAACAACTGTGTCTATTGGAAGGAGTCAGAGTCTAAGAGTGGGGTAAAGTTTACTATGAGATAAAATTTGATCAATTTTTGTGTTTTAAACTTTGTTGTGCATTCTGTATTATTTCTGTGGATTTAATGGTCATCTTAGTGGGTACACAACGTTCACAACTCTTGTTTACATCTTGTTTACATCTTGTTTACATCTTGTTTACATCTTACTGTCTTAAAGGCACTAACATGTTCTGATCTTGTTTCAGCAAAGATGTTTGCCTTCAAATGCTTTGCTATAAATGGTGCTTAGTTGTTACTTGGTATTAAGGTTCTTGATTTCTGCTAGCTGCCATGTGCTTTGGTACAAAAAGGTTCCATTTAATGTTCCTTTGTAAGTTTCAGGTACCAGTCTTGGTTACTGAATGATGTTCCATGGAGAGTTGATGTGATTCAGTTGGTTGTAATTAGTTTAAGGGGTTAATAATTACATTGATTTTGTAAGAGGAAGATGGCTTGGTTGGAGCCAATGAGGACTAAATCCTGTTTGGTTGTGTTTACACCTCTGAACTGTTCCTTTGTATTATCATAAGCTCTTGTGAGATTATCAGCCTTGTGCTCTTCATTCAATGTTGCTTTAAGTTGAAAACAATGATAACCAGTAAAAATGTGTTCTAAGATATGACTACATGTTTACAACATGTGAAGTGCATTGTTTAGATAGACAAGATAGGTGTGGTGAAGTCTTGTATACTTTATTATGTTAAATCCTTTGTTTTCATGGACTTTGAATTGTTTACCAAATTAGCATAAATACATTCATGTTTATCTTGAAGTCTAATCAGCAGAATTTTTCTACATGAGATTTATGATGATAACATATTCTATTTGCTGATAAATAATGATTAGTTGTAGCTGAAAGACGAACAACTTAAAGGAAGGAAGTCTACTTAAGTATGTATAGTGTTTCTTAACACTTCAAAGTGAATTCACATCTTTGTCTTAATAGATTTGTCTTGTTTTTATGTGACTTACTGTCACTTGGGTTTTAACGCTGTTTTTCAATGATTTTTCAGTTATATATGGCGACCGGTTCACCCAACCAGTTTTCCTGGACAGTGTACTAACCAGTACTAACTTTCCCTCCCAAAAGGAGCCGGCAACTTCTCCACATAGGGAGGAAATTTTACATTTTTGTCAAATTTTCATAGAAGGATATGACCTGCAGTGACCGGGATTTGAACCTGGATCACAAGGTTACAAGTCCTAATTGAATGGTGTTTACTTGTACAGCTTCATACTCTGTCTTCTCTTGTTTGACTAAGTCTTCATTTATACTACTAATAATAATTATAACAGTATTTGTATATTTGAGTCCAAAGAGGGGATCCTGATGTGCAGTTTTTTCATCAATTTTGTGTCAGTTTTAAAAATGAATTTAGCAGCATTTCTGTGAATCTTTAATGAACAAATTTGAATAATTAATTAATCAATTCAAACTATTGATTATTATATCATCATTAATATCTTCAATGTAGCTGAGTACAGCTGATCCTCCCCATATTGTTTATATGTAATATTGTTAAAACATGTTACATAATTATAATGTGCTTGATTCCAAGGTTGTGAGTGTTGTAACATTTATATCTTGGTAGCAAAAGGTGGATAAGTAAAAAATGTCTAATTGCTGAAACTAGGCAAATGATTTTACAGATTTACCTCCCTTTGACTGGCTGGGCTTATCAGTTTTTGAGTGAAATGATTCATAGATCTGGACTTTGAGTTTTAGGAAGTGATTTAATGTCTCTACAATGTGAAATCACTAATCTGATTGTCTGTATACAGGACAAACAGTCATTGTGTGATCTAGAACAATTCAGGGTGAGACAGAGATACTTAATATGCTATCTTGAAAACTCATCAGAGATCATATGTCTGTAGGAAGTCTAATGTTCACAAGTCATGCCATGTTAAACTGTATCAGCTAGTTCAGCATATGAGTGATTAATTCCTTGATAAATCAATTGATCAGTTATCTTTTTTTTCAAGGTGGTAAACCATGATTTATGGTTGTTTTGTTGTAATATTTCTTTCAGTCATTAAGTCATTGTTTTTCTTTATCTCATTAGTTTTTCTCATTCATTCTGTTACTTTTTATGTTGTAATTAATTGTAATGTGATGTGATACATTACTTGGTTTGTGGTTTTCAATTTCTTTAAACTGATGTGTATCGGAACTTTAAGGCGACACAGTGTGTGTAATTGCATGAATGAAGATTTTTGTCAAATTTCCTTATGAATGTTTGTGGCAGAACATTTGTCCCTGAGTTTCTGTGGTTATTGGTGTATTTTGATCTTATAATTTGTCTACAATTATTCCAGCCAATTAAATTTCAATTACAGCAGAAATGTTGGTACTGTATTTGTCTGATTAAGTCACCAGATAGGAATTACCTTGACAGTATGATCAATGCTGGCTCCTAATAATTTGACACACATCAGCTGTGACTAAAAAAATTCAATTCTCTCTTAGACATGTAGGCTTGTCTTTCCTTCTTTATTTATTTCTTGTGTCATTTTTTTATCATTCAGATACATTTTTTTCAAAACTGCATCGCAATGACACTTTAAACCTTTACCTTATCGGTTTTGTGTTGTCAGTTCTGCTTATTTAATGAAATCATTTCCATCATGATATTAAGATTGTATAGCACAAAAATAATTTCAACTGCTTCTTTGAACAGAACCAAATTGAAAAGCAATAAATTTAACTCAGATCTTGATTTTAGACTTAATCCTTACTATCTACAATGCTGCCTAAATACCATAGTTTTAAATCAGCTGACATTTTCTATTACTGACAATGAAAATTTGACAAAAAATGCCAATTTTCCTCTGTATGTGGAGAAGTTGCCGGCTCCTTGTGGAAGGATAAGTTAGTACTGGATAGTGTGCAGTCCAGGAAAACTGGTTAGGTGAACCTGTCACTATACGTAACTGAAACATTGTTGAAAAACAGCATTAGAGCCCAATAAAATATCTGATTAGTTACTCACAAAATTTTGTGCATTTTCTGGTCTGTTTATTTTCATATTTTGTCATTCTTCTTTAATGGCCAAAGTGAAGTTTGAATGATATATATAGGATCATCTTCACATGACTGGATTTAGTTCATTGAAGTGAGCCTGCTTTTTCTTACAAATTGCCTCAAGTTTGACACTCTTTTTGCTCATTATGAATCATTTGGTTTCTTTAAACATCTGTTGTTTTCTAAGTCCTTGATATTTATTCTCCTCAACTGCATCCTGTTTTTGACAGAATCAGTCTGAGTCATTTCAGAGAAAAATGATGTTGTGTTTATGTTCTCTTGAAGTTGCATCATTCATGCTGAGCTTTGAAAAGCCATATTGGCTTATAAGCAGTATAGTTTATATACCTGATACCAACATTCTACTCAAAGTACATATTTGTTTTACAAACCTCTGGCTTCTTTCATCTTTATGGGGGATTAATTAAGTCTAATTAGGTAATTAAGTAAATATCAGGTAAATCAAAGAAATTTAGAGACCTAATATACTTTATGGAGCATTTACAAGCATGGTCTATTATGTATACATTGTTACATTATATAATTACATATTTTTTATTAAATTTGAAGTGAAAGATAATTTTATTGTTTTATCTTTACAATTGTGTGGTCAAATAAAAAAAATGATAATAAAATGATGCACTTAGGCACTTGCTATTAAGTTATAAATGCATTCTGTCAATTCTGTATTTAATTGATTTTTAATTGAAAAATTATTTCTAATAAAGGTCAACTTCGAGAACGTACATATTCCATTATTTCTATTTTTGGCCAGACTGAGTTCTAATCACTAAGTATTATTTTTATGCAGTGAGTTTAAAGTAACTTAGTTTTGTGTTTATATTACTAAATGTCTGTTTTCCTTCCGATGAAGTTTTCTATAGAAAACAAACAAACATACCACCTAGATTTGGATTATGTCCAGATTCAATTGAAAATAAATCTGGCTTAAACATCTCTAACATTCCAACCTGGTAAACTTAATATTTTCTCTGCCCTGATAGATTTCAACTGATTGTAATTAAGCTTTTTTCCTTAGTATTCCAGTGTTAATGGGCAATTAATTCGGGTCTGGATAAACCAGAAATTTCATTTTGTAAATACATGTAAGAATGTCATTGTTTTCATTCGGCTTCAAGCTGGGGCTTATATGATCAACATTTTGAGTCAGAGAAAAACATATGTTCAGGTTTATCATTTTTTTTGCTGAACACTTGGAAATACTTGACAACCCTTCAGAAGACCATGTGCTGAAAGAAGAAGAAACTCGTTGCTTCCGAATGTATGTTTTTAGCGTTGACTTTGTTTTTGGTGTAAACTGGATTATCGTAATCATTGATGATGTTCACCTCAGACACAAAACTCATTCTGGATTTATTGTTGTGTGAAGGTATTTTTTCATTATCTGATATAAGTTTCTTATATATCTTTTTGCTTGCTGTCTACTCTGCAAAACTTGCAAATCTTTGTTGCATTTTGCCAATTAGAGCCTGTAACTGAATCAATATTTCCTAAAATTATTCATTATTTCTTCCAGGCTTATTTATTCGTAGCTTAGAAGCAAAACTGCTAATTAAGCTCTAGTCAGGAATTTCCTTTTGGGAGGCCAAGTACATCAAACATATGCATATGCATGATTCCAGACTGTTGAATTCATGAATTGATTTAGTGGTGTAAGTCAATAATTCAAACTTAATTTCCTTAACACTTTGATAACGAAGCTTGGGTTTTTTTGTTTACTGACCTTGACATTAAAATATTCACTCATTTGTTTCATCTAATAGCAGTTTTTGTTACCATTTTTAGAATTTTTGTTAGATTAATCACTTGTTGATGTCTTATAGCAAAAAAATCTTTCAAGGATTTGATTGTTTCGTGAAGCTTTTTTGTAAATATCATTTAAAATTAATAACTTAGAAACCTTTTTGATTGATTGAAATTGGACTGCAGCCATATTTGCCAGTTTTGTTGTTGTTTGCAATGCTTTGAGGTAAATGTTAACAGTTTGTGTTTGTTTTGATCTAAATGTTACCTGGTACATTCCTGTGAAATCATCAATTTTACAAGAACTTTGTTTTGCATCATAATGCTGGTTTATATTTCCAGTAAAGTTTCATATTGTAGTAAATTGAGTTTATCCAATGTTTACTACAAGATCCTTGTATATGTGCAAACTTAGTGATCTAGATGTCAGTAATTCATCTGTGTAATACTTAGAAGGTAAGTAAGTTGCCATCAGAGAATCCAGTTTTCTAGTTTGTTAAAATTCAACTCCTGTCTGTGTTTGCATCTTTATAATGAAGTTTGAAATCAGCCTCCATTAGTGATAAGGTACTCAAACAGAAGCAGAAAGCAATCAAATGTGTTGTAGTGAAATTGTACGAACAAAACTGTGATAAATTTAATCTGGATACAAAATATAGAAACAGACATCAAGCAGACTTCAGTCCTATTGTGTACCTTGATTTGTCAAAAGTTAAAAAATCTTAATACAATAAAACTAATGAAATAATGGTACTGTGATCAGCATAGATTGTTAGCTGTTGTTCTGTCTTAATGTTGATCTGGACAGGTTTTATGTCCTAGTGATAATTGCTGGAAGGCCTGTCCTTCATTGGTATTCATTATAGACCAATTATTTCATCACCCAGCTGTAATTTATATTGTTTAAAAAATGAGTTTAATAGTCCATTAAGATAGTAATCATGTTTTGGTAACCGTGGTAATGTTTTGTTTGTATTTTCTGGGTAGGAGGAAGTTATATGAATGTGGAAATATTGTTATAGCTGTACAGTTAATTATCTGATGATCAGTACCTGGACATTGTTATACCTGGTATGAATCATCAAGGTCATAATGACCTCTGCCCTTAGGGATCCAGGGGTGGGATCTATAATTAATGTATGTATACATGTCTATCACCACTCTGAATGTGCAATATATTGTGAAATGAACCATCTGTCCTTTACATATAGTCTTCAGTGTAAAGTAATGATGTTTGCAAATTTTGTGTGAAATCTAAAATATCTGGAATGTGTTTGGATATAAAAAATGAGAATTCAGCTCTGGAAGTTTAAAGCTGTTCGCATCAAGTCAAAACTGAAGCAACACAGCAGGTTTTACCCATCTTGTTTTTTATTAAATAAAATTACAGTTTAGCTGATCATAAATTGTCTATTTAGAGTTTATGTACAGTTCTTCTCTAAGTTCAAACATAAATTTTAAGCACCGACTTTATTACAAATTAAAAATTAGATTCAGGAAAAACTGCTGTGGTGTTGTGTAAATTATGTAGCTGGCAAAAGACCAGATTTCATTAATTCTGTTTTATCCGGAGTTGGGAATTTGCTATTGAGATGGTTTTTAAAAGAAATTTTTTTACAATTTTAACAAATTGCCAGTTAATGGAATACATGTTGTCTATTTTTCTGATAGTTCTTGTGTGGATGTCAGAATGCTGATCTTGTCCTGGTTTTGACTTAAAACTGAAACATAAAACCCCTTAATGACACGCTTCTATCAGAGTTAATAGTTTGCACACATGATGGTTGTAATCACTTTGTCGCAACCATGTGGGCATACTTAACAATTTCAATGAAAGGGGGGGGGGCACACTTTGTCTTCCCAAGTTGTTTTCCATGATATTATCAATGGTGGAGTAACTTCTTACCTATATGTCAGTCAGTTTTCAGCCTCTGGAATGAAAACATAAGACAAAGTGGTACAATGTTTGTTAAACACTTTGTTACGACACAGAACATGCAAAATGCCATATGTTCATACAGTTTTTAAGAGACATGCAGACTCGTTTCTACAAGGGTTCTTCATTTTTTCTGCTATCTTTTACATGCTTTATTCATTTCAACGTGAATTCCACTTGTCCATATTATTTTTATTGTCAAATAGTTATATGCTGACGTAAAAGATTTGTGTAATGACACGGTTCATATGAATTATGAGGAAAATGCTTATGTCATAATTGCCAAAACATCTTTAGAACATTTTTAAGTAATTTTACAGACTTTGAAAACAACAAAGACCTTAACATCATATTTTTTTTGTTTTTATGGTTTTATAATTTGTCAAAAATGTCATTAAGTTAGATATTTTCTCCTTGAACCTAAAATGAATGTAAAGACAGTTTATTAAATCATATGTTCAGCTTTACTTGTATCATTACATAAGCACCTGTTTGTGTTAAATTGTCCATATATCACTAAAGTTATTGCTATATCAATTAATACTGCTTCAGTGTGGCTATCATATCAAGTATTTTTTCTCATTTTTGACATAGTAAACTTCACCATCATTTCCTACTGTTGTAAATATTCATAACTGTATGTGTCTCATCTGCATAACATTAAATTAGCATATTTCTGAATGAGATGTAAGAAACTGAAGTATTGTTAATTGGAAAAGCTGGGTCGATTAGCTTTGTTTATGTTTGCAATGAAATAATTGTTATAGCGTTGAAAGCCTTTTATGTTATGATTCTTCAGCTAAGAGGAATTTTACATTGAACTATTTTGTTATTGTTATATGGATGAAGAAATTTTGCTCAATTTTTATTAACATGGTTGGGTAGTGAGAAAAGGGAAGAATATCAGATGTAAAACTGATTATTTTTAGCAAAGGGAGATTATTTTGTTCCAAACAATTTATCTAGATTTTATAAAGGGAGGTAATTTATCATCTACAGATAAGATATCAAGGTTCTTATGTGCATTTGGTTTCTGTTACTCATTCAATCATTTATTTATAGATGCAGAATGTGCTTCTAGCTGTGAAAATGATTCATTATGCCAACAAGTATGTTTTAGGGGAATTTTCTGTTTACTCATATTGGCTTTAAATTAAAACCATCTTCTGCTATATGCTGGTGAATGTGTTGTTTATGTGTGGCTTGCCTCTTGGAGGTCGCTGATGCTGAGTTTGAATATGATGTTGCTGATGTCAAAAATGTTCTTGATGCCCCTAGTACAGCATCTGATGATGATGGTGATGATGATGACAATGATGAAATGTTTGACACACTTTGTGAGATGAAAGCATGTAATTATAAGAAGCAGTTGTAAGCCAATCTGTTTCTCCTCCCCTCTGACCAATGTCCATGATTTGGACTGTATATTATTAGAAACTTAAATAAATCTAATTATCTTATATGGCAACAGTCCAGAGGTCAGAGTGCTTTGATCTTAATGTTTGAGTGGTAGGTCAGTGATTAGGATGTGGTGAAAATTAACTGGTGTTTTCTAAGCTTGGTAAACACTTTTATTTCTGTCTGTTTACTTTGTATGGTGATAATTATGTTGATTATGTTATTTTCTTTGTTGTTTTTATATGATGGTGTTATTCAAGGTGGGGTGAACCGCAATCTGACATTGTTTGTATAATGATATTGTCATTGATAATGATAGGGTGTGAAAGAAAAAATAGGATCATTTAGATAACTGATTTCTAATGACAACTTCCTCTTATTTTATCTAAATGATTTTATGTGATAATTTTGCTATCTGAAAAATGTTCCGTAAAAGAACATGACATAATTATAGATAATGCTGGAAATATTGTGATGTTGAACCATTTTACTACTGTTTAATTAAGGCTTTTAGTCTTATTAGTTTTGATTGGTTGAACTGAATATCATTTTTTATCCGAGAGAAAAATGGATGTTTGTATATATTTGGTTCATATTTGTTCATCTAGACATATTACTTATCTCAATAAATGATTAAGTTTGTAGAAACCAGAATAATCAGAAGAAAATAGTGTATATTTTCTAGACAACTATTTACACCAACATGATTGGCTCATTGCTGTGAATAAATTAGGTAATATCATAATTTATGTTCACTCATTAATGGACTTGTGTTAATTTGTTGGGCATTAATAGGGTAATTTGTACTGACTACCTATCCTTGGTTATGTATGATGTTCAAAGTTTTTACTAATATATCTCCAATGTACATGAATATTAGATCAAAGGCAAGTACTAATAAATTTCTTTATTGTTGAAAGTGTTTCTCAGCAGGCGAGAGCCACGTGCGACCTTAATCGTGTGTCTTCTATAAAAACTTCCACTAAGCATAGCCTCCTGTAGGGACGTGAATTAAGAAAAGCCGTCTCAATGCTGTAGGAATCAAAATATGTATATTTTAACAATTAACCATAGGTAGAAGATAGAGATTCCTCAAGCTTTGATCTCGTTTCATCATGGTAATAATTAACATAAAGTCTATTTTCCCTTTCAAGCAATATGTCATGTAAGAATTAGAAGGATGGTATGGGGTTTATGAACCGTGGGTAATATTCGCATATGGTGGATGTTTTATGAAAGATGCTCAGATTTAGAGCTTAGTTTTAATTAAAAAATGACTCTGTTATTCCTGTACCCCGGTGTGCATAGAATGTTACCGAGCCATTATTTTCCGCAGATGAGAACGTGCCCTGAACATGGTTTAACGAAGAGAGCACAAGGACCCAGTACGCAGTGAAGATGACTTCTTTTTCTGCTCATTCACCTGATAGATGTCAGTCGAACAAGTCATGAATTGATTTACTGATAAATATTTTAAGATTGGTGCCTGATTCTGAGGATTTTTTTTTTAAATTTCTTTTTTCGCAGGGAGTGATTAAAATCTTTAATTCAATGTATTAGATTATTGATATTGAGAAATTACAAAATATGGTAAAAGGATAAAGTAGCATTTTAAGAAGTGTTCTTGAAAAAATAATTCAAAACTTCATCTGATTTAAAAATGATATATTATTAGGGTTTCAGATATTAATTTGTGAATAGCAACCTTAATGGAAGTTTTCTCAAATGTATGGATACTGTTATAGAGTTCAAGAACAAATTGCAAAAAAATAGGATTTTTATCTCAGATGCAAAATGCGTCCCAGACGCAAAAAGTCTTCCAAACCATGGCATTTTGATGATTATGATGAAAGTGAATATACTTTGGACAATAGTAGTGATTCTGGTGCTGCGTCTGGCAGTGGGTCCGGTTGTAGAGATTTAGTTCCAGCACGGGCAAATGTTCGACTCAATAATACAAACTTAAGCGCTTTGTGTCCAAAGAATGCCGGATTACAAATAAGAATTAGTGGAGACATTTCTATCTGTGTAGTTGGAAATAATGGTAGAAGGAGAGAATTATTTAGGTTTGTCAGCTTATGTACACTTTGCAATGTCCATGTTTCTGAGCGTAAATTACACTTCCTGTTGTGCTTGGCTAAGTTGTTTTGTTTAAATGAATTCTGTGTATGGCTATTTCTGGTGTTCATTTATTTTCTAATATTCAAATTGTCTTCTCCCCAGACAGTTAAAATCACATATATTGACATATTAAACAATGGCCAATATAACTAGCAAATCCTAATAAGGTATTAATGCGAAGTGGTAGGTCAACTAATGGTTCTTTTTGTTTATTGTTTCTGCGTAACTGATGTCAAAGTTTTTCTAACCTCCCACTTCATACTTCCTTTTCCAATCCTTACAGTTCATAAACTCCTCAATCCAACTGGTGGTACAAAAGTATCCACTTGACGTCTGCTTATGACAAATAAGTTAGTCTTTAAATGTATGTAATCATTGAATATAAAGACTGACGTTCTTAAGTTGATGTCTCATAATAAAGTATGTGTTTGTGTTTAAATCCTGCATGATATTTGTATGGCTATTTTTGAAATTGTCATCAGTGTTTTGAAATACAGTGAGTATATGAAACTGGTGTGGTTTTGAAAGTGTGACTCTGCTATCATTTGAGTGTAAATTTAAATAAAGCAACATAAATTTTACTTTTCATTTTGTGTATTTTCAGTGTGACTAGTGCTCGAGTTAGCGAGGAACTTGCTAGACAGAAGACACGTTCAAGATCCCTCAGTGGTGCTTCAAAAGAAAATTCAAATCGTCCTGTGAAGGTCACTTCACAGCACTCTGTGGGTAACTCTAGTGTAAGACGACAACGTTCATTAAGAAGAACTGAAGATGAGTTAATTAAGCGTTCAAGAGCACAGTCAGTTAACTATGAATTGTCGCAAGACTTACAAGATAAGCAGATTGAGATGCTAGAAAGGCGATACGGAGGTTCCGTCAGATCCCGCCGTGCCGCCAAAACGATTCAACGCGCTTACAGACAATACTGTATGAACAAAAACTTCCAGAAGCTAAGAAATTCCGTTGCAGAGCGAAGATTATCAAAATTAGGTAGAAGCAATACTGTATGGTCTGATAGAATTGCTTCTGATGCTCAATTCACCATGGGCGCAACTGTGATCGAAAATGGTGATTTAACAGGCAGACGTCACCCAGACCTGTATCCAAATGATTCCAGAAAACGGTTCCCCGACGGTGCCGATCCAAACCGTATGAAGCAACAAATGACTTTTGATCAAGCTTACAATAAATTTGATATGCAAAAATTGCGTACATCAAGACGTGATCGCAAGTTAGATAGATGCCATGAAGTTGATAGTGTAGATGGTGGACAGGTTATTAAAGATGGCCGACGTAAACCTGAGGAGAATAATAATAGAAATTCATGTCCTGAAATGAATGATAGTAGTGCAAGTGAGTCTCCGCAAGTCACTCCATACGAAAGTGCAGTTGACATTCATAGTTTAGATTTTGAAACATTAGTGGAAAGTAAAGAAACTGATTTATTGACTGACAGTTTTCAGAGTGATGCTAGTCAAGATGTGACAGTGTTAGGTTTACACAAAGCGTCAGGGACGTCCCTGGCATCAAATATAAGCACAGACACCCTGGGTAGTAACAGGAGTATTAATTCATCGTATGAGAATTTTAGGACACAGTCTGATTCTAGTGATACAGCTTCAATAACCAGTAGTCAGACTGATATGAATAAAGACAATGTATCACCAGATCGAACACGTTCACGAGAACAAAAACTTCTCCAGGAACAAACTGTTAAATATCTTATGAATAGCTCAGAAGTTAAGTATCGTTCACGGAAAGATTCCGGTCAAACTCAAAATGCTAATGACTCAAGCAAAAGACCACCAGTTCCTAGTCGTACTGCGGAAGCGTCGCCAATATGGAAACGTAAAAATGGTAATTTAAATGGGTCAACAGGCTCAATAGGTAAATTGGACATTAAACGTATGAGTAATATTTCAGAAACTAGTGAACCAGACAGTGAAAATCAATACTCAAGTTCACCAAGTTCTGAAAATGTTAGTGCTGAAAATGTTAGTATAAACAGTGACAGTTTAAGTTATCAGAGACGTCCACGATTGAGTGTGACGCCAGAACATCCTCATGTAGGTGGACCAAAGTCAGCAGACAAACAACGTAAACGGGTCTACAGAATTGGATTAAATTTGTTCAATAAGTAAGTATGTCTGAGGTGTATGAAGCCATATTTTTTGTCTTCTATTTTCCAATAAAGTATTGATATTACTTTGATGAGCTTTGTCTGGTGTCTCGTATCACCTTGGTTACAGACTTTATGCTGATGGTTTCTTTGATATTTCTGTGTTTTTTTTAAGATAAGGTTGCCACGAACAGCATTTATTTTACAATGCTCATAGGCCAAAAAGACTTTCTGCTTTATAGCAATATTACTGGTATGAGCCAAATGATGAGCCCCTTGCTATTGCAAGTTAAATGTGCACAGAAAAAAATAATTATTTTCTAAGTTGGCAGCTATGTTAAAAGCACTCAATATTATTAATTTTTGTGGCTTACGGTCCCTATTTAAATAAATATTTACCCTTAAATTTAACAAAAGCTAAACTATGAATATTTCAGTGATTTTTTTTATCTTCAAAAAGCTGTCTTGTTACCAGTCTGTGATGTTAATTAACACTTTAGTACACAAACATGTGAACCAGTCTAGTGATCTCATTCCCTAAACTGTTAGAACATCATTACTTTATTGTTGTTTTAATAATCCTAACTAATCTAATAATGTATGCACATTCAGTACAAATGGCTTGTTATTACCTGTGGAAATTCTATGGGAACGTGTCAGTGGGTGGGTGCTTTACTTTGTAGAAAAATGCTTTCTTTCACCCATTAAAAGCATCAGTTTAATGAAGAGCTAGAGAAAATATGCAGCTTTCACTGTTCATAAAACAATTATCTCTGTTGCAAATTACTTTTTGTTTTTGCAACACCTGGAACAAACTTGCACCCCAACATATTTCTATAAATCCTTCCATGCTGATATTTAGTGCTAAGAAATCCTGTTTATAACACTATAATTTTATCAAAATCCATACTTAGTAGAAATTGCTTGACTCATACGAGGCTGTGCATTATGGGTAAAAAATGAAATGTGTTCAAAAGCACTTAGTCGTTAAGTTGTTTGTTTGAATAAGGAAATGATTATATGGTACCCATTGATTTTCTAATTACAAACTGTAGAAGCTTCGACTATTATCATTACAACTAATTTTGGGCAGCAAGTTCCGTTTACTGAGAATCAGTACAATTGTTGGTTTAAACAAAAACATTTCTTTATTCCAATCAGTAAATCTTGTATCTTGTCCTTTGTACAATTACAGTTAAGACCTTTTTACACTTAGGGGACGATTCACTTAATTCTTTCATATATGTTTGGGGTGGTACTTCCTTTATGACTATTGAGTAGTGTCTGATTCATAGAAATGAACAATTAACAGCCAATTTCCTTTGTGTTTTATGACACATGTATAGTATAATGGTCTGATACTTTAATATATGTGTTCATGATGTATACATTATATTGTATATGCTGGTTGACAACATCCTCACATAAAGTGTTATTGTTTGGTTCTATCAGTCATTATTAGTTATGCCAGGCTTAAAGGGTCAATGAGGGATCCAGTGTTTTTTTAAGTAGGAGATTGTCCTCAAGTGGTTTAGAGATTGTCATGGCAGCCAGGCAGGTTGCTGACATTATCTTTAAAACAGGAAGCAGCCATACATACCACTTGTTCTAACTTCTTGAGGATATATTTGTTAATTTCCTTTTGTGACATTTCTCATCAGTTGTGTTGAACACCATCAGGGTGTTACTTGTTTAAAATGGACGTATTACATATGTGTATGTTGTCTATGTCCACCCTTAAGTGGTCACTTATTCTCAGTAAGTTCTAGGAACTTTCTTCAAAATCATTTATTCCCCACTTCTCCCAGTGCTTTGATTCTGTGGTCATTGCACTGACTTGATAAAAGGTTTAGAATAAGTGTCACATGCTAACATGAACGTCTTCATTAATTCAGTTGAATAAATCTCAAACTTGAGGGTTGTATAAAGAATCATTGACTGAAATAAATATCATGTTTTTAAATTGTATATACCACCTGGATTGGTCACACTGTGAAGTTATCCTGACTCCATTAATGGACCCCTGTAAGTGAAGGATAACTGGCACCTTGAATCCTGTTTATTTTTCATGAGTCATAACGTGGGGATTTTTTCTTGGTCATGGTCTGTGTTATGTGACAGTCACAAGTACTGATGGATGTCAATTAGTCTTGTCTAAATCCTGTTATGTACAAAATGATGGGAAAGTTACAAGTGTTTGTATCAAAATTGGTTTAATTTAGACTAAACTTAGGATATGTGAATAGACATTGATATGATGTTTGTTTAAACATCCAAGTAAGGTACATGCTCTTAAATATTGAAGATATGATGCTAAATTGTGGTAACTTCGTCTTTGCGGGAGAACTATTGTAGGATTATGGTCCCTAACCCTCTACACAGCATACTGACTGTAAATGTCACATTTTTTGCTGTAAAATCTCAGTAATAATCTGTTCAAATTGAACATCGTTTAACTTTAAAACATTTGGTATATTCCTTTTTGAAATATGTAAACTTCAGTTGTTTGATTAAAATGAATGAGTGGTTGTTAATCTATATTAATGCACAGACATGGATCGACAGAAAACAGGGTTATATATCTTAATTGGTACAAATGTTACAAACACCAGTGTCAAGATTAATTTGATATCTACTGACTCACATGAGCCACACGACTCTTGTTTTGAACATTTTTACTAAGTGAACTTTTCCTACAGATGTTGCTAGTATCAAACTGGGTGTTAACCATGTTTTTAAAGTCAGTTAACTGACATTTAACACCCTATTTGGTATATTTATAGTTTAAGACTCCAGAGGGAGAGAATAAAACACCTGGCTATTAGTGTAAAGTTACCTCATTGTAATCATAAGTTGCATGTTCCATATTAGTAAATTTACGTGTTTCCACATCTGTATCATTTGGCTGTGACCTCAACTCATGCAATCTATCGATATATCTTGATCAAGATTCTTTGATATCTAATGTGAACTGCATTGCATGCATGCACACGACAATCATTTATTGCATAGTGTGCATGATATGCCTTGAACAGAGTAGAAAATTTATGGTCATTTAAACTACAAACGAGACAATTACCAGTTCTCACTGTATTGTTATTAGCTAGATACCGCTAACCAAATTCTTTTCACATTGATTTTGGACTTTAAGATGGCTGTTTTGCATATATTAATGACTAATTACCCTTTTCCATATGAATTGTATTGTTTTGATTCTTCAGAAAACCAGAAAAGGGTCTTCATTTCCTGTGTGAACACGGATTCATCAATGAGGCCCCTGAAACAGTGGCAAGATTCCTTATCACACGAAAAGGGCTCAGCAAACAAATGATAGGAGAATATTTGGGCAACTTACAAAATCCATTCAATATGGATGTGCTATGGTAAGGATTTATCTAATGTTTTGTTGAATTTTCATTTATTTTAGTTTTGAATCATCGATTGTGAAATTTGTGATCAGCCAAAGAATGTCCAGATAAATGTACCAGCAGTATCTCTCAGTAATATGTTAGCATCTTCTTTGTCGAATTCAAGTCAGACAGATTTATGCTTTCAGTATAAGTACATGGAGGTATGATTCATATAATGACATACTTTTTCCAAGATCTGTTACTATGATCTTCTCACACAGTGTTTATTATTTCTTATTCTCAGACATTTATACGTCTAGTTCTTAACTCATTGTAAATTATTAATAACACAGTCCAGTGAGAATCCCATTAGTTTTCATCTTGTTGTGTGTTTCCGGTCAACATCCGTTACTTATTTCCTAGACATTCTATAATTGGTCAGTCACTATCCCTGATGCTTGTTCCCTATGTGCCTGATGATTATGTCACTCTATAATCATTTTTCTAGTCCTAAAATGAATGTAAAATGTAGTATTATTATGGTTACCAATGACGCATCTGTCATATTTACCAATAATGCATCTGTCATTTTTACCCATAACTCCTTTGCATCATAAGTGAATCACTTCCTGTTTCTCTTTAAGATGCCATTACATCACTTGATCAGTGAAACATTCCCATTTAACACTGTCTGTGATTCTTCCCAGAGCTCAGTGATTGATTCCCAACTTGAATAATCAATCGTCAAGGTATTCTGGACTTGTCTTTAGTCTAACAAGGTCACTTCTAAATAAAGAATTTTAAATAAAGGGAGTGTCCAGGCTCAGACAACTGCAAACAAGAACATCTCACTTCTAGAAGTTTACTGTCTAAGTGTTATGTACAGTGTTGAATGTTAGGAAATTATTTACTATTTTGCCTGTCTATTGAGAAGGTTAGATAGAGCTTGGTGGCCTGGAGTTTATGATATGTACATACAAGTATCAATATTTCTGTTGTAGAGATATTACTCCTCTGTAGCTTTGTTGGGTGGTCTTGATGAATTCTACACAAGTTGTACTCAATCATTTGCAAAGAATCAATTCTACATTTGTGATAAGTTACAGAAATTGGCTTACACCAATAAATGAATACCATGGGTCCATTTGATGGCAAGTCTTTGGCATTCTTACACCAGGTTTTGATGATACAAAGTTCATAATGTATCCAGTGCCTTTTATTGTTCATATAACAATGTGCCCATAGAGGTTTTACACACAGTTTACAATGTCACTAAGGGTATGGAGTGAATTTTTTGTTGTATTTATACGAGCATGTAAAGAAAAATATGCCTGGTGAATGTTTCTTTAATGTTCTGTTGTGGAGGAGTACATTTTACAAAACTTGAATAAGCCAAGTTTTATTATCATAGAAAGTAATACTATTTGATATTTAAGAGACTAGCTGGTCTCTATTTGATATTTAAGAGACTAGCTGGTCTCTATTTGATATTTAAGAGACTAGCTGGTCTTTAGTCTAATGATGAAAATTGGATCTATTTCTGGCACACCTCTGAATTTATGGACTTCTAGGGTGAGCAGACAGTGTATAATTATGTATTGACTAGGGACCCCAAGGATTTGACTGTATCAAAAAGCTTTAGATTTCTAGTTAAACATCTATTATCACAGCATCTCTGGCATCCCCATGGATTGAACACTGATTGGTTTGTTTAAAGCTGCATAATTTCTTTTTTCACCTGACTAGGGATATCAGATTAACTTGTATATCATAGCATGCGCAATAAATAAACATCAACTACGGTAACTTCTGCTCAGTTGACATCCCTGCCAGATTTAACAGCTGAGCTTATATTATATCATAGTTGTGTCTCACAGCGGATAAGCCAATTACCCCCTATATAGAGCACAGACCCTGAAGTTATAAACTTTGAGATCAGTCTCCAAGCTGAAATCTTATATCTTGGCTTCTAATATTTCTAAGTTAATTATGATCAGACCATAATTATATTATCAATACATGATTCCATCAGTACAATTTACCTGAATATATACTTAAACATTAATAAGCTCTATCTTTTTAACCATAATACTTTGAGAACGGAATTGAGATTTGAGCTTGGAGACAGATCTCAAGTTTTATAACCTCAGGCCAGAACTTGATGGTTAGAGTTCATCACAGTATTTCAGACAGTACAGACCTTAGTAAGATGCAGTGTTGATAGTTTGTTAGTTTTCCCTCATAATGTATTCAGTATAAATAAAAGTTTATTAAGTGTTTTCTTTGATCTATGTCTTGTTTAACGTCATGAAAGGAAGATAATTTTTTTTTTCGCATAAAAAATACATAAGAAATATTTGATACATCAGTCTGCTTGTAACATTTTCTATTAGTTCTGATAATGTTCTGCATACCTGTATGTTATGTTACTTATGTTGTCTCTCTATTAAAACCAAACATTCTGTGCCTCACCACTCAAACCTGGTCACTCTTTGACCTTTGATGTAGTCATCTAATTACTTTATACCTTTAATTATCCACCTGTATTATTGCTTTGGATCATCTAGAAAAATAAATCTCTCCATGCTGTGTTTACATTCATGAAGTCTTTGATGTGTTTCTCTTTGATCGTGTTTTATCATCACCATTCTTTCAGTGTTTTATTATACAATATGATGATCCTACCCAGGGTACACTCTGTTTAGTGTTTTCATCTATGTACATAGCACCAAACACTCATGATTTCCCTCAAAGGTAATTAAAATTCAGTCTCATATACAACAAACCAACCTTTTTTAAGTTCATTCATGTGACTGAGGTTAATAATCTCTGTTTTGAAACAATCATCCAAACCAACACCTCTGATTGGTTGATTCTTGGTTCTGTTTAAAACTGACCAATTATAGCAAAGCTTATGACTCACTGAATTTTGCTGCTGTCCAAAAGTAACCAATGGTGAGGCTGCTTTCTGACAATAGATGATTATATACATTTTCTCCTTATTATCCATACTTGTCAAACTGAAAGCAAATCTAGGTAGACCTTTCTACTCTCCTCTTGTCCTTATTAACTGAGTGTAGACATCAGCTACAAAACATTTGTGGATGTATATTAGGCTCATAAATAATAAATAAGTTTCTAATGACTTTTGTCTGATGTTGTTTTGTTTTTCATGCTGTTTAATACATGATGAGTAAGCTTTATAATCAACTATGATGATAATTTTAGGACTCTGCTTGATTTCTTTGATGTTTACTAAAGACTCCTAGATTATTATTTTCATAGACATAATCAGAATATGTTCTTGGCTTCGTGACTGCTGATTTAAAATTCAGCGGAGCACCTCCAGCTAAAATTGTATTGATATAAGTAAATTCCTGTTTGATAGTCTTTTGATATTTAAATCCATCCTATGTCTGCAAAGTTTTCTTTTATGATCATAATCTTAGTTTCTTAGTGATTGCATTATTGATGGCTTGCCAATTTTATTATTGATCAATACATGTGCATCCATTCCTTTGTACCTATATCTTATCTGTGTTATCAGAGAAACCTACATCTAACAACAACTTTCATTGCCAATGTCATTAAAACTTCATCAATACCTTCATGGAAGAACGCCCTCAATGTTAACATGCAGATGTAGCTACATATAGATTCTCAAAGTACATGGAGATCATTCTAGAATGTAATTTCTGATCAACCCTCTCCATATGGCTGAAAGTGAGGGGTGTTACAAAGTTACAAACCTCTCAGAGTCACTCATGTTCATCTTTATTGTCTGCAGTCCGCGCCTCTACATTATGTTTAAGATATTGTTTGCCTACCATCTAAATTTTAAACATTTAACTTAGCAATTGCCTGTCAACTTCAAGGTTGTCCCAGAAGCCTTTGAAATTGTCCCATATTTTATCAGTGTTCATTTGAATATGTGCCTATTGCATACAAACCACTGGTTTTGTGTGATTCTTTTAACAAAGTATATATTTGAATACAATGCTATTTATGCTTCTATGTATGTCTCCAGCATTGCTGATTGTGTGTCTGACATATTTAGGTCACTTATGATCAATTCTTCAATTCTCTTGCATTGCCTTGTTTTTTAAAAGATTAAGATCTAAAGATCAATAAATTGTATAGAAATACATTCACAACATTTCTTTCTGAAGAAAAAGCAAATATTTGATTTTTATGTACTGTTAAAGTGTCAGGATTATTTTAGGTTCTTTAAAAACAAATGTTTACAGGTGTATTGTTTGTTCTGTAAAAAATCCAAAATAGATTTAAATCCTCTGTTGCTATTATGAAATATTATTGATCAATAAAATGTCTGTTATGGCGTGAGAATCAGAGAGTGGAAAGTTCTCATCATTGACGTCTGCTTTAACTTACATTACTTAATAACAATAATGCACATTGGTAGTGATGTGAAGAAAGCCCTCATGTAATTTACATTTTTCTATGACATCATTGAGGCAGATGATCTTTTGATGAAAAAGAAAAAAGGAAAGTTTGCAGCAATGTTAAATAAGATAGCTTACGCCTTAACCAGATATGCACGGAGATGAAAGGAAGTCACTTTTGATGGCTGCAGGGTCTAATTAGTACTACATTGTTGTGGGTGGGTTAGGGTATACATGAATGTTGAATATTATTTGTTAGGTTCATATAGATACACATAGATTATTAAGGCGTCATGTGAGAATTATTATTATTGTTATATTTCTACCCTCGAGGTGGACCAAGGTTATAAAACTTGAGTGAATAGACGAATCACAGAATGTTGTTTTTTCATTGGTTGGATATTTACCAACCAATCAGATGTATAAACACTTGTTTTTGAATAATTTACATCCTTAGACACATTTAAATCGTCAGTTAAATTGACTTTAATGATAAATATGATGTGCTTTAAGGCTGAACTTTACCATTGATATTACTGTATGCTGGACAAGTTAATACATCTAACAAGAGATTTATCACTGCTCTACATTGTACTATCCTTTTTACGGTATTGATTGAGTTCTACAGAAAAGTATGATCCTGTTTGACAAGAACATAATTTCTTGGAGAGATTTTGTGATTTCTTCCTAAGACTTGTGTCTAGGACAACTGATGATGAATCATTTGTTTTTCGCTTTCACTCACTCTATTGATTTTGTTTAGGATACAGTTTCACAGCAGAAGGAAAGTGCTCCATGCCTTTCTCACATATTGGCAACAAATACTTTAATCTGGTATTTAATGAAGCAAAAAATAGATACAAATTGTATAGTGCCAATATTTATACGTAGTGAACTGTATGTCTGTGTGTGCCAACAGTTTACTGTGGAGTAATGCATGTATTTATGTACAATACATGTTTTATCAAGTTATAAAACACTTACAGTGCAGAAATTCATTTTATTCATTAGAAGCATTGCATTAGTATTAATTTTAAATTTGAGATGATATAATGGGTATTGTGTAAAATATGTGCTTTTATTGTAATGAACCATTGTGTACTTGCCTTGGTTCTTGCCATTGGACTGCTAATATTCCATATGCATCATTTATTAAATGGTTGTATCTTATTCTAGATTAGTGGATTGTCTTTTCATCAAGATAAAAATATCAGGTCTTTGAAGGATGATATCTAGTTGCTGTATTTTTTTGGTGCAAAAACATCGGTACATATGTAGACATATGTATTGGTTTCATTTTTATACTTGTATTTTTTTATTTGACATGATCCAAAATTGTCTGTTTTAAAAATACAATTCGAAGTGACTTCCTGTCACTGACAAAATTAGCTCAGTTTGAAGAGTACTTCCTGTCAAGCTGTCAACAGCAGCTGCTGAATTGTTACCAACTGACATCATAAGTTGTCAATCATATATTTTTTTTTCCAGTTAAACATTATCAAAATTTCAATCATTTTTTAACCCAAATCAGATTTACTTTTTGCTTGTCAAAAATACAGAACATGGGATAAAGATAAAATATATCATGATTTTCATTTTCATTTCAGCTTCTTCTCCGAGGAGATAGATTTATCAGGACTTCAAGTTGATATGGCACTGAGAAAATTCCAGTCTTACTTCAGAATGCCTGTAGGTTCTTGTTTTCCTAATGGATCCATTACAAGTTGCATTTTTATGATTTCTTAGTAATAAATATACAAAGAAAAATAGTATGATGTAATTAAGAACTTTTACCAGTCTATGTACATGTATAAAATATCCCTTGCCTCAAATGAAAACCCCACTACATAGTTGTACATTTATTGCTTTAAAACATGATAACCTGCAGTTAGGGGCTTTGTGATTTCATAGACATAAGACATACAAATGTAAACTTCTAATGTTATTGTTAAGTCAAATATCATAAATTTTATTCATTCAAGAAAAAAAACATGGCATATGCTTGTATGTTTGATCTTTAGAAATCAGAGAAAAAAATGCTTTTACTTCACTCAGACTATGCTTTGAATGTTTATATATTAATCCTGAAGAAAACTTTTTTATATTTTATAGAAGTATCAAAAATTTTCTTTACATTTTATAGGGTGAAGCTCAAAAGATTGAACGCCTGATGGAGGTAAGTAACTATGGTTTCAATAATTTGCTTTTGTCATATTGCATGTCCTACGTGACAGTTGTCTGTTCTTAAAGACTTTCATCCAGACATCCCATCTTGTTTTTATCCTCAGAAGTTGATAAAAAATATCTGATGGAACAGCTTGTGTTTGTCTTATTGTCATAAAACACGAAGCAGTGCATGATGCAGTGTTTCCTTTGCTTAGACTTGAACAGATTGTATGTATTGTTTCAGATGGGTGATAAAAACAAATAGGTTTATGACTATGACAACATATCATTTACCTTACAATATGACATTTCCATTGACTGAAATTCATGTATTTCAAATAAACAGAAAATAGAAAGCCAGTCAGAAAACTAAAGAATCTGATTGGTTGTTTCTGATTTCAATTTTTAAACTGACCAATGACGAGGTGTCTTTTATAGACTGGTTTTAAACTTCAGTTTATAATCTGGCCCAAGCAATATACATACAAGTCTCCCCTTCTTTTGCCATTTTGTGGCAACCGATACTTATTCCATTGTATAGCCCACACATGCATATTTTGATATGTGATATAAATTGCCCATTATCAGTGTAATTAAATCATCCATTGATTGATGGTTATCTCTGTGTAGGATCTATCTTGAATTGTAAACATACCATATGAGACCACATTTTGGCCTTAAAGTCCAGGTTTCTAGGTTAGGTTAAGGCTGGTCTATCATTTAATATATTTAATTGCCATAACTTGGTTGTTGAAAATATTTGGTACAGATTTTTATGTCAGCTTTTTTGTACAGTACTTTGATCTATTAAAGTGCATATAGGTTGGTTAGTTTATTAGCTCTTGAGTTAAGTGTTCAGATTTAGATAATGTTTTATGTATAGATACTATGTTCTGAGTCATTTAGTATAACTTCAGTATCACTTGTACTTTTCAATTATTGCATATTATTTTGATAATTTTGGTTCATTTAATAACTGCGATCATAACCGCAAAACACACTTGCGGTTATCTTGGTTTTAAGGGACACAGTGTACCTTCTACATTAATGTTTCTTTGGCATGCGATGTTGCATGCCCTTGTACTGACTATGACTGATTTGATACCTAATATTTTAAAGTAGAACATCTTGATTGTAAGTTGATACAATCTCTGTGTTTTTAGACTATTCATGAATTATGTATGTCATACATTAACATTGTATGATGTAAAATTTAGTACAAAAGTCTTTGTATGTGGTAGGTTAGCTTAAACTTTGTTACTAAAATGGACTAAAATTGCTGCACAACTTTGCAATGCTTAATTAAGGAAAATATTTAACTAAGTCGAAGATTTGTTGCGAAAAACATTAAAATAACTGATTTTTGATGTAGAAATATTACCCTAGCTGAATAATGAATTAAGTAACTAAACAATGCAGGAGCATTGTTGAGGTCTGTTCACCATTTTATAACATTTTATATTATATATATAAACTAATGTTGGTGAATGGCATACTCACCCCACCCACCCCCATTTTGCAGCAGCTTCAGTTACACAAATGTGAATATGTACTCATGTTTATATTTTGATATATGCAGAGTTTTCACTAGATGTCAAAAGTTGAGGGTTAAAAATGACTCAAGGGTGATAATAATTCGAAGAGTTTACAAAATTTCAATCCAATTTTATTGTAAATTTGACCCTTTGGTATAAAATCTCAAGAGTCAAAAACTTTATTTTAATACTGATTTCAAGGGTCAATGAAAGCCCTGATATATTGCACTCATGTTTATATTTCGGGTGTATATTTTACTCATGTATATTTACTCTCTATTTTTCAGGTGTTTGCAGAACGTTATGTAGACTGTAACCCAGACCAAGTTAAAAACTTCAAGAATCCAGAGACAGTTTTACTTCTAGCATTTGCCATCATTATGTTGAACACGGACCTTCATAACGCCAGTATTAAACCTGAACGTAAAATGAAACAGGAGGACTTTGTTAAAAATCTTAGAGGTAAGACAAGTGTCGGTTAACCAAACAAATGTTGGTACACCAAGACATGGAACCAAAGCACATGCTAAAACCATTTTAGTGCATTTAATTTAACCCACCCTTAGGAAATACAAACATAATTATACTAATAGTCAATTTTCATGATTGAAATTCTAATAATATTAACTACGGGATTGCAAGTTAATGACTTGAAATTTCAGTTCTTTTTCTAATGTGCTGTAATTACTTAATTATGATTTTAATTGTGATATCGTGATGAGAGAATAATGTAAAGAAAGTGTTGTTGAACATCTTTTAGCAAGAAATACTCAACGAAAATAGAGGAAAATAATAAAAAAAAACGTACATTTAATAAAAATGAGATTCATTAAACTATTCAGAACAGCATGAAAAATGATATTTACTTCCATTACTCATATAATATTTTTATCATGGAATGAAAGCAAGGGAAGACATAAGTTTTATTATTCACTTATAAATTTATTTTATTTCTCATGAACTCCATAATATTTATTGATTAAGAGCAAAAAAATGCATTACCACACAATTATAAAACACTCAGTCGGCAGGTTCATCATTTTTCAGCTCTCGACTGATTACTGCTTACTGTCTATAAAATGAATGATTTTTTAACACAAATCCATGAAAAACAAATGTTCAGCATTTATTTATGGCTGTATGCGTCTCCTAAACCTTGGAGTAAGAGTCCGTCTGCTATTAATGAAAACTCGATGATGAGTCAGGGAACAGATTTACAGAATCCAGAAAATTTGTGTTTTAGGAGCCTCCTTTGAATGATGCATTCTTGTTTTTTGCTAAAATGCTTCTATTTGCCCTTCTTTCTAATTGCATGAGTTGTCTGAGGGAAAAAATGCAATATGTACTGACTCACATCAACTTTGTGTTGGTTTAAATGTCTGGGAGGGATAAAATGTTGCAATTTAAATTCAAGGTATACATAACAAATATTTTTTTCATATGAAACTTAGCATATTTTATTGTTATGGTTCAATGAACAGGCATCCTTGTTGTTTGTTACATTGGCCTAAAAACTACTCAGCCTACATTAAAAACATATGTCAGATCACTTAAGGTTTCCCCCAGGTTTCTAAATGACAAATGGATACAATTGCAAAAAATAAAAGATCAAGATATTTTTTTCACCTCCACAGCTGGAGAGCTCATTATGTCAATTTATGCAGAATCCAAGAAGAACTGATGGGTTTTGATAGCTGGTGTGATAATGTTGTTTTTAATTGACCATTGCAGCATTAGTTCTCCCTACATGTTGTCCTAATTACTTAATTTAATTATCTTGTTAAAAATCAAGTACCTTAGTTTCGCTTGATCTTAATACAATATGCATTGGTTATGGTTGAAACTAGAAGCAAATTTCTACCTCTTTTGTGAAGAGTTTTTTTTTTTGTAAGAAAAAAATTAACTCCAAGCACAAAATGGTGCTGTAATTTGTCTGAACTGTGGTAATGTATTGTCAAGTAATTCAGGGAAGCAATTGTGTTATTATTATTGTCTGTTTGAAATGCCAAATTCTCAGGGTCACAAAACTATGAAATTTGAATGTTTACTATGTGAGATATAGAGTAGTGTAGTGTAGTAGTACTAACTAGTGTAGTAAGTCGTCTCATTATTGTAAAGCCTGTGCCTTCAATGTTGATTACGTTAATCTAAGATATGACTTTGATGAAACCTGAAGTAGTTTTTTGGTGTTTGATATTAATGAATTAAGTAGTATAAGATGTCTATAGTCCACTGTTTCATGTTTTAAGCCGCTCTGTTTCTTTCTACATAATCAGACAGTAAATTAAGGCCTAATGATTTTTTCTAAGTGGCTACTTTTGAAAAGATTTCTATGATTATGATTACTTTATACATACACAGTGTATTAATGGTGTTTTCAAAGCTGCAGGATTATTTATAAATGAACACCTTTCATATTTATTTATGTTTTCACTTAGAGTGTAATGCTTAGTAAATGATTCTTACAAAATGAGAAGTGTCTGTTTCTTTCTCTGGTTATATTTCTCCACTGTTTAATGATTTACTTCCTATGATTTGTTTGATTATCAGACTTTGGGTTTTTATACTTCACTTTTGCTTGATTTACCTGGCATTAGGTTCTTTTTTACCTTGCTTTTGTCAGATTACCTGAATTTGGGTTATTTTTTCTTACTTTTTGGCTCATTCTCAGTATTCCACCTTGTTACCCTGCTGTTTGTTGAATAAAGATGAACTTGATAAAACCCATCCAAGAAAGCAGGTGAAAAAAAAACTTGTAGGCAAGAGAAAGTCTTTGTACATGTGATACTTACAAATAGCATTACTGCCAACTTGTGTGATTTTAGTGGTTTTGTGTGCAATATTTCATCAATATTTGCCCCATTTATCTTCGTAATAAAGTATCTTTCTTGTTGAAATAACAATAATTTAAGAATAAATTAATGTTATAAAACCAGTTGAATTTGTTACAAAACAATGTCTTTTAGATGTGAAATTTAGATCTATCTATCATTATAACAGTATCTTAAATTATATAGCATTCTTTTTTGCAACTTTGAAATTAAATTGAATCAAATTTAGCGGTTCAAATAATTGATTTTAGAGGCCTGAAAGTGTTAAAATGAAATTATCTAAATTTTGATGTGAATAAATTGACTGACTTTTGAAAGTGTGTTTAGCACTAAAATATATAATGCTACGTTGTTTGTTCGTTACATAAAATTACCTGCTCAAAAAGTTCATCACTTCTGTGTTGATGTTGTAGGAGAGGAGGTGGATGGTTGTTAAATTTCATGTGCAATTAAGCATCTGTGTGGTGTGTTTCACAGCTGCATGAACTCTTCAAAAAAGAGACTTTATAAATACTCGCAGATTTGAAGTGCCCAGGAATGATGACATCATAGTCTTTTACTCAATCAGTTTCAATTTATCTTGATTATTGATGTAATACATGATTTAAATTTCATCTTTTCCTAAGCTTACCACATATTCTCTAATTAATACACCCATCACTTTATAAAAAACAATATCTCAACTAATTAGCAAATAATTTGCTAATGGAATTCTCACAGTGATGTTCAGTAGGGAATATTCAGTATGTTTATGGTGTATGAAGAATTTGTTCTTGTTCTTCAGGTATTGATGATGATGAAGATGTTGATCGGGACCTTCTGGTTGGAATTTACGAGCGTGTCAAAGCACAAGAATTCCGACCAGGCGTAGATCATGTGACCCAGGTGATGAAAGTGGAACAAACTATAGTTGGGAACAGAAAGCCGGTAAGATAACGATTATTCATACGCAAGTTAAATGATGATTAATTGTACAATAATATAAGTTTTGGGAAACATCTGCTGGATATTTCTAATTCATGTTATTAATTGTTGAATGTGTCATCTTTATTGTCATTTTAGTTTGTCATTCACCATTACATAGTTACATAGACATGGTTGAGGTTTATTTTGGTAGTTTGTTGTTTGCTGCTCTTTCAAACACTTTCTATCAGTTGGACTCTATTTTCCAGGCTTTGGCATTACCTCATCGCAGACTGGTTTGCTATTGTCGTCTGTATCAAGTTCATGATCCAAACAAGAAAGAGAAGATTGGTCTTCATCAACGAGAAGTCTTCCTCTTCAATGATTTGTTATTGGTGCGTAGACTTTCTGTTTCCATAGCAACCATTTTTGTTATTTGATCTATGATGTAATGATTAATTGACTAAAATATATCTTAAGTGTTTTGAAATAACAATGAAAGTATTATTCAAGCAAAAAAAATTGAAATATGAAAATCAGATTGTTTTTACGTCTCCATTTTCTTTTATAATCACAAGTATTTTATATTATCAATGTTTTAGATGATAGCTCAATTTTATGATTAAAATTATCTCCATTATTTATAATAGTGAAATTCAGATTTCAGTCTGGCTTTTATTAGTTACTTAGAGAGTTTGTATCTTCAGAAAATAGAAGCATCGATTGTTTTAGGGAAAAGTTATTGTTGTTTGCAAAATGCCTAAAGGCTGTACAACATAAAATATTCTGTTTATACATTTGATTTAGCGTTTATCATGACTCTCAGATTAACTGCAATAGATTTATATTATCTTAATGATCTGCACATGTTAGTTTTATTTAACAAATGTGTTGAAATGTATTTTTTTATTGTTCTTTCTTCAGGTAACAAAAATATTCAGTAAAAAGAAGAGTGGTATCACGTATTCCTTCAAGCAGTCATTCTCATTGTGTGATATGCAAGTTTACCTCTTTGAAACAACTCGTAAGTAGACATTTTTAATGTTCTGAAGGCAATCAGAGCAAACCAGGGCTCTGTATGTGCTATTCTCATAGACTTGTATTGACCTAATTTAACTTGCCAACTTCATATTTTGCAATTTTTTTTTTCTTTTTAAAGAAACACTTTTCAGGTGATGATGTATTGGTCATTATGTGTACTGTACTGACTTGATGTGACTACAGTGTATGAATTGTTAACTGAAATAGAATCAATCAGCATGGAAACCAAAATGGTTCAGCTTTGACTTGTTGTTCCTTTGAAAATGAAACCTGGAGAAGTATTGATGAACTGAAAATGAAACCTGGAGAAGTATTGATGAACTGAAAATGAAACCTGGAGAAGTATTGATGAACTGAAAATGAAACCTGGAGAAGTATTGATGAACTGATTCCTGATTTCACCTTTAATATGTTTTTCAGATTATTCGTTTGGTATACGACTGGTTAATAACATAGACAGTAAAGTACTTATAACATTCAATGCCAGGAATGATCATGACAGGCAGAAATTTGTTGAAGATTTGAAAGAAGCTATATTGGAGGTAAATTATAACTGTTCTTTTGATTGGTCAATATTTTGTCACATGACTAGAGAATGAAAATTAATACTTCTGATCTGGTAAAGATGGTTAAAACATTTATTGACAATTTTTTTTTGTCTGTGTGTCTTACTTTGATGATATAAAGTTGAAAGATGTTATTACTGCCCTTATACCCTACATTATTTATTTGTTTATCAGTTAATTTATCATAATTCATTCATTTGAATTTGTTTTCTCTTCAGTGCAATGGTATGGAAAGTTTACGAATTGATGAACAGCAACGACATAATCCAACATCCTTAGATCGACACTATTCCAATGATGACACACGTATCAACATGTATGATTACATGAAGACTTCGGACCCAAACTCTAATAGGTTGTCTGCCCCTGATTACAGTGGCTTGAAGCAGTCGTTTCCCCTGTCCAATTCTCTCACTGACCTATGTGGAGGTATGCATGTGCATGCTGGATATCTCGACAATATGACAATATCTGTTCACTAGGAAAAAATCATTTTTAGTTGTTTTGAAATTTGAGCAGTTTTGGCCTTGATTTTTATCTTTATACAAAAAATTACAACACGAAGAAAGATGATTTGCAGTTTTAGTATGTTTACAGTGTACAGGTATTTTGTCTAAATTTAACATCACACACTTGCGTCAATTCATCACACATGTCATAAAAGATCTCTTCTTAGTATTCATTTGCAAAAATTTCATTTTTTTAATTTTTTTTCTAAAACTGTATGAAATTGTTTAAAAAACAAATTTCAGAATACTTGAAATGATACATATGAAAGTGATTTGCTCTTTTGCTTTATTTAAGTTGGAGGAAAATGTAAAAAGCAAAAATCTCAAAGTTATTTTGTTTACAATAATTTGGAAAAAAGGAACAGATATTGCCGATTGTGTGTATCTTTTTAGTTAAATTTATATTTTTTATTTGTAATTTTTAATAATTAAAGTGCAATTGAAATTTGATTAAAAACTTTGAATATTTTCAAATTTTTGTAATGATTTATCATTTTATTTAAATTGTTAAATTATGTAAAATTAAACTAGCATTTGAATCATCTCCAATTTCTATTTTACATTATTTTTTATGATTTGTATTAAGATTTAATTTGCATTAACACAAATCAAAAAAGAAACCCGATTTGTAATTATTTCTGTCTATTAATTTAGTGTTTATTTATTCAAATAGGGAAGCAGGTTTAATATTACTTAGTTTAGTAGTGTTGAGGTTTGTTGTCAAGTTTTTTCATCTATGACACACAAAACTTGAATGTTTAGATATAAAACTTTATCCCTGTGCTTTTTCAGTGGCGTATTATTGAATTTTTGTCAACTTTTCTGTATGTGTATTTTTTTTTATTTTTTCTCTATCATCCTTCGGTGTTGTTGAACATTCATTTCTTGTATTTTTGGTTTACATTCCTTTCTTGGAGGTGTATAAATAGATGTTCTGTGGTAGATTTAGTCGTGTCTGTCCATGTGTGTGTGTGTTTTAGTGTTCAATTTTGTACAAGTTCATTGAAGTGCGTTGTGGTGCAATGTGTGAATTTTACAGTGCAAGTTGTGCACATGGCTACACTGTTTGTGTTTTAAGATATTTGTAAGTAAATGGGATTAGTTGATCAGTTTAGTGCTGTGCTGAATACACTTATCTGAGTTGTTCATTTATTGCAAGCTTGAGCATTGAAAATATAAGTGAGACAAATATTGCACAGTCTGAAAATGCTGCAAAAATGCACAGAATCTCCTGGTGTAGGTAAAAATTGTGAGTCATCAGCACTGATGCAAGCATCATGCACCCCTACAACTTATCATAAAGCACGCACCATCATATTTAACATAATTACGATCTCCGTTAAGTACCCTAACAAATCCAAATGGCCTTCTATTAATAACTGGCAATTTGTCTTAAATTATGAATATTAAATGAATGTTATTTACTGCCTACATACATATTGACTTAAATATGTTCAGTTTTCTGTGATTATTCTTGTTATCATTGAATTGTAATAATTTTCTCTAAACTGCTGTTATTTCAAGAGCTGGATTTGGTGAGACACTGTTTGAGAAATTTGAAACTTGTCATGAATAATTAAGACTTCTATGTTTTATGCATTGGCACTTGTGTGAAACATTTCTCAATCTCAAAGTATCCGGGCTTTTCAATCAACTGTGTTGCAGCAGATTAGATGTTGTATGGAACAACTTTTGAATAATGAATCAACAACTCTTATGTTCTTGTTTATGCTCAATTCTACAGACATTCATGTGTTGTTTTTGTGTGTGAAGTCTTGTGTAATCAATCTTTTGGTACAACCCATCCTCCTTTCTGTCATGGTTTTCTTCTTCTTTCTGTCAAAATTACGTGATTTGGATTAATTGAATATTGTTTAAACTGATATAAGGGAAGTAACTCTTGAAATGATCTTAAAGTAATGGTGGTTGTCTCCCTTATAAGAAGTTGAGAAAAAGTTTGATGTAAATTATGGAATTAATTATTAAGTTTATTGCTGGATGTTGAATTTATGCAGTATGATATTCAGTGTATTATTTATTTGACTTATGAATAAGAATTTGTGGAATGTAACATTGTATTTATAGATTCTTTATGATTGTTTCAGCTCAGACAATGCGTCGAGGTAGCAGTGGAGGCTCATTGGATAGTGGCGTGGTAAGTCAACTGATTGTCTCATCGTTTACTTTTTAAAATATTAATAAAGAATAAATGATTTACTTCTATGAATGATAGAATCTTTTCACTTGATGTTTACTTAGTAACCATTTGCTTTTAAACATTATTTCCGAAGTAGCCATAATATTCCATTGTGATGATTTATAGAAGGTGGTGTACATAATTTTTATGAAGGTATCTGTATTATTCCAGCATTCAGGAAGCACTGGTAGTGCCAATAGTACAGAGATGTCCTTCGGGAGTCAGGGCAGTCAATCCAGTCTGATGAAGGGTCTAGCCCTTACAGCCCCAACCATGGCAAGTGCTTCAAAACTGGCAGGGATCCCACAAGTACGGGCCAAGCCACCAGGCACCACAAGCTTCAAAAGAGCTGTACCTGAAGGGACCGAAGTGTGATTATCACAACTGTGTAGTTCTCATACTGCACCATTCATTTGTGCTCAGTACACATTACTGCCAAATCAAGTCATGTGACTCTGTTACCATGCACTGTAATCTAAAGTTAACATACACGGTCGCCATAGCAATCATAAAATTATATTGCAGACTCAAGGGAATTCAGGATTTATTTAGAAGTGAAAAATCTATCCTTGTGAAATTTATCCTTCGTTCTTATTGATGACAAATTACATTGCAATCAAAATTATTATGATGGAGGTGTCAAAAGACTCCAAGATACGTTCTGTCATGATGTTATTATCAACAACTTTGACACATTAGACCAGAAGACCTAATTTATGGATTTTCATTCATAGATATGAGGCTTCTAGACATTATGTTAAAGTATTTGGAGTGTCAAAAAGTATGTTGCGTATATTATTAAATCAGAGTTACAACAAGAAATGATAAATGGAGGACTTGTTCTATGAACACAAAACTAGTCAGTTTACTGTACCCTCATTATATTGTGTAATGTATCTAACTATTGTACTGGAAGTTATATACTTGTATTATCAAAGAATTTATTCAACATATTCAGTTTAATGCATCATATTTATAGCTCTTGTTTTGCCGAAATGCTGGACATTTTTGCATTTTATGTTACATACTAATGATGTACCAGTGAAAATTGTTAGCATTGAATTATTATTTAGAAATCCAATATCCAAAATGAAACATGCTGTGAATGTAAAAGATGGTGATTGTAGACTGTAACGATGTGTTACTAGGGTAACCATTTTAATCATATTCTGAATTTTCATAAAAATTTCCATCTGCATTTTTTTAATTATTTATCCAAAATGATTTAACAAAATTTATTTTTCCTGGTTTGATTTTTAATAAAGGGTATATGCTATCATGAATGTTTTTTTATAAAATTGATTTCATTAATTTTGAAGTTTATTTATTAACAAATTGGGATATTTTGAAATAAGGGACAATGCACTATTTTAATTATATTTATAGGGCTACTAATAATTTCCATGGCAATACGTTAATCATTTGGATTCAGACATCATGTTGACTCATTTTTAAGCAAGTTGCATATGAATATTCAACTTGTAGCTTCTTTTTAAACTTTATATCATAAAGACCTCACTGTTTTGCTACTACTTTCTGTGCTATTAATCATACATGTATCATGGTCACTCTACATTAATCATAGAATGGAATCTAGGACCAATTTATTTCCATGTATAGATGTAGTTTGTATATAATTATTATACCAGTATTTAATTAATTCATGTACAAAACAAAACTTATGTGCAATCTGATGTAAATATAGTAAAATTGTAAATTAAATATTGTATCTATGTAGTCACTGTTGTAGATTTTCATACAATATTTTGTTGCTCTCTGCCTTCATCGGTCTAGTTTTAATAAAAATTCTTTATACATGCTTCCTTAAATACTTAACTTTTGAATTACAGTTAAGTTTAATTAATGCATTAATTGATTAGATGACTTACATTAAGTCACTACATGATTCTGATAATGCATTATGTATCAGTGAAATTAGTCTTTAAGCTAATACAACGTCAGGGTCATTTTATGGTATGAATTCAATTGGTCGTCCTAGTTTCTGATGAACCATTGACCTAACATTGACTTGTATGATTATGAAGTTTACTCACCTATATCATGATAATTTAACCATACAATCAAAGAATCTGTCTCAATATATAAACATTAGTTAGGGTTACTATATCACTGAGAACTTAGGTACAAATGATTCCTTTCTGATGATCAGAATCTACTAACTCGGACTTTTATGTATGTCTTGGAGACTGAATCAAATCATCATTGTCTTAGTTTCTCACAGACCCCTATGTGCAATATAATATCCAGTTATTGTTAGAGTAACTAATTATTGTATGGAAGTAATTCAGTGACATTGTTGTTGCTATTAGTTGTTATTTTATGTACTTCATACAACTGTTGCTGATAAAGTGTTTTTTTTCTTTTAATTTGTAATGTAGCGCTGAGTTTTTGTGTGATAACAAAAATGTGTAATCTTAGATGTAAATATAAGAATTCGTTTTACACATTTTACCTTTCTTCAACAATTGTTGAAAATATTCTGTTTTTTTATGACAGACCAATAAATATATAAAGATGGAATATTTGATCTTTGTTTTTATTGTGACAGGGTGGGGCCCAGGGGGTATTTAACTTGAGATTGGTAACCACTTTCAGTTCACAGTCTTATCATTGGCCAATTTTAAGTTACAAACATACAGTTTTAAGTAAGATTCACCGTTGGCTGTAAGTTTCTGGTTCTTATGATGTCTCTAAATGCATGCAATACAATATGTACAATACAACAGTACAAAAATATTTCAGACACTTAATACTTAGATTAAAATTTACCAATACACCGGGATCAAACTTAAAAAAAATCTTTCATTTGTTAAGTTACGAAGTTTATCTACGGAAGTAAAATTGGCTAGTGAACTATCATGAGGTGCTTGTCCTCAGACACACAGAATCATTTCTACTCGCCTCATGCTTACTGACCTTACTGCAGTCGCAATTAGGGAGATCAAAAAATAAAAACAATCACGAAAAAGTAAATAGAGACCTGTGTGTCAAACCGGGGATTATTGCTACTTGATAATATGTAAAACATTGTCACGGACGGTCAAACATCTGCACGTGAAGTCCGAGAGTCAGTCATGAAGAACTAGTTCAGCCACTTGTAACAACACAACGTAATAACAACTATATGTATTCTTGACAAAACACAGTTCTATTTTATAACATAGTGTCTTATATTCGATTTACCAGGGATTTATCTTCATCCTGTTATTTAGATGGACAAATACCTTCCACGAGACCTTTGACATATCGCCACATGTTGAAGAGTTTCCTCTTTATAAAAGAAAAATAGGAATTAAATATGTGCTCAATTTTAGGATTAACTGATCACGACCACTGTCAACTTTGATTTTAATGAACACAATCACGACCAAAAAAGCCAGATCTGGATTTAATTTTGATTTTTTGAATCGGGCGTTTGTGAAACATGGGACTGATGTTAAAATAGTGTTAGAATTATGTTTCACTGACGGACAATAATGAACTGGTAGGTCCAATGTAGCATTGTGTTCTTCTGATGTTGTATCAACCAGCAAAGTGTAGATGTCCAGTTGGAAAAGATAAAGGTGGTAGTGCTGACACAGAAGCCTAATAGTGAGTATTGCACTTTTTTACTGCTAAGCGAAACTCGAACAACGGATGAAGATAGTGGAAATCTACCTCAATTTTAATACATGTATATTTTCGCCGTATAATTCATTAATTGCCATACCGTTTTATTACACCCCCGTACATGTATGCGCTCAATGTAATATGTATAGGATATTTTACATGTATATTTTGTTGACATACATGAAACATTCAATCAGGGACTTTCTTAGGTACATAGTTTCCCTGTAGGTGACTTCGAAGAACTTTGAACTAGAATGAACAAAATTAATGTATACGATTTGAGGCATATAATACATGTATATATTATAGAAAAGACGACCAAACAGAGGAAAGGGGGAGACCAATGTAAACATTGCATAAACGTTCAGTTGTATACAGAGTTAAACTCCGTTTACTCAAAGCTATAATTTGTCAAAAACTTGAAAAGAAACCAGGACATGAATTTTCAGCACTCGCGCTTCTCTGTCTTATCAATGTTAAATATTTATATAAATGTCAGATTGTTTTCTCTCTACCAACCAATCACATCCCCCTTCACTCCGTGATAAAACTTCCCTGATTCCTCTACTCCCACTAATTGTTCCATAATTGCCATTACGCCTTTAATGCTTTCTTCTGTGGTAACCAAAGCTTTAGGTCCGCCCATGTCAGTCTTCACCCAACCTGGATGTATGGCAGTACACAAGATACCATCGCCTTTAAGGTCTATACTCAGATTTGATGTGACCATATTTAAAGCAGCCTACAAAGAGAAATCAAACAAACTAGGATGACTGGATTTTATCGCCCCTTCGTAAAAGGATAGATAGGCTTAAAAAGGAGCGAGGTCTGGTAGTCATTGTTTCTGATAATGCTCATACATTATTCAAAGAATTCCAGAATCACATATATGTTATAGTATTGATGAAGGTTCAAGTTAACACATTTAAATAGTTTTAAATACCTTTGAGGATCTCTGAGGGTACATCCCACCTGACGTGTTCTCAGATATAGATGCCACACCACTAGACATGTTGATGATCGCCGCTTTGTTACATGACATAGGTTGTTTGGGGCGCTGAATCGCTGCTTTTTTCAGTAGCGGAAGGAATGTCTGTAACAATTTAACATATTTTAAAGCGAAAACAAAGTAGATGCACGATAAAAAGTGCGCATATCAGAAATTGTCATCTCAGAGATCGTTTAAATACAAAAAACCTTGTATTCACACCTCTGCTTTGACCCGAAAAAAGTGGTTTTAGTGCTGAAATGCTCCCAATATCAAGTTGAAACAGTGAAAATATGTCTGAAAATAAGTGGTCATTATAAAGAGATGGTCGTATTATTGCGGTGACCATTACGTGAGTTTCACTGTAGTGTATCATTCTTTAACGATTATCTAGACTCACAAAGGAGTAAATTACTGGTACAATATCCGACTGAATAAAGCAGTTAAGTTATATGATGGAGCAATAAAACATTCAAACATCTTACAGACCAACCATCATAAGTAGCATAATGTAATAAAAGATTTGTTGGGATAAAACACGTTGACATAAAATCAAACCTCCCGAGCTTTATGTGTACTCTGCACGTGCTGAAAGCAGATTTACTCTCGGTATTATTTAACAACAATTAAACACACCTGAGCCATCATTAATGGTCCTATTGTGTTTACTTCGTAACAATTTCTCATTCTTTCTCTTGTAATTTCCTCTAAATTTCCTTGATCAAATATACCACTATTGTTTATGAGAAGGTTCAGTCCGTCCTCTTTTAAAATTGATTGCACGATATTTACGGCTTTGTCAATAGTGTCTTGATCTGTAACATCTAAAACGTACAGTATAACCCCTGAAAATCGGACCTCTTTCGGACTTAGCCAAAAGTCCATTTTTCTTAGAATTCCGGTTTCCAGAGAACTATTGATCATAGAAAAGAAAAAAATGGGACTTGAAAAATCGTCCGATTTTCAGAGAATTCCGGTTTTCAGAGAATTCCGGTTTTCAGGAGCTAACAAAGATAATGCATCAGTGTAAAAACTTTGCTGTGGTAACTTGAAATCTTCTAAGGAGAGAAAAATATAAGCAATCAATTTTTCAAAAACTGTATAAGTAAGACTAAAACACGTCTGTACAACTACCAGTGCTCTTTGTCATTTTAACGCTAGCAATCAGTTATGATCGTTTTCTTTGCATGTTTGCAAATTTGTATTCTAACACACTGTATATTACGTAAATACTTATCCAATGTGATCACACGGGCCGCGGCCGTCGTCCAGAGGTTAGTGCGCTGGACTTGTAACCCGGAGATCCGGGTTCAAATCCCTGTCGAGGCAGGTCGTACCCTTCTATAAAAAAAATGACAAAAATGCCGGGCTTCCTTCATGTGTGGAGAAGTTACCGGTTCCTTATGGAATGTTAAGTTAGTACTGGTTAGTAAACAGTCCAGGAAAACTGGTTAGGTGAACCGGCCGCCGTATATAACTAAAAATTGTTGAAAATGGCGTCAAACCCTAGTGACAATGTCACATAAAACAAAAAACAAACAAACAATGTGGTCACACACAATATAACGGGCACCATCGATAACCACCAGTGTTGTGTAAACAGAGACGTTAGTTGATGTGTTATATCAAAGTGTTATAATCATGTACCTGAACAAACAATCATCATGTATGCCGTGTTATGGATATGTGAAGCCTACCTATTTGTAGAACCTTTACAAGTGAGCTGGTTTTCACAATTTCATTAAGTTCCTGAAAAAGACTTCCAATTATCACAAAATCAATTAAATAAGATACGCGATAATCACACATTCAGATCAATGAATGAAATCCATCGACAGTACCAATTGAATGCATCTGAACTAATTTTTAAATCACTTGAAAATAAGTCATATTTTTAACAGGAGGCAGAAAATAAAGTTACCGATGCGTGGCTCGAACCCGAGACCTTCTTGTAAGTCAGCTGTTCTGCCAACTGAGCTAATCGGGTTGACGGGCGTACAAACTACTGTAATTACATTATGCATGTATTTTATATATACATATGTAACATATTTTTGCTGGTTGTTCACATGTTTACTAGTATTTCAGTTATGTACCGGCGGGCTGTTTGCCTGACCTGTATTTCTTAACAAGTGCTTGTGCAAGCGACTGCCAACCCATGTGTCACATGAATTATTAGTGTTCGAGGATGAATGACTCTGGAAGCAATGTATTCAAACAAATCGTCACAAAGAGTATTTGTCATACCCAGGATTGCATCACGAACGCTCTACGTATTGGACTAAGCGGACTGAATTTGAATCACAATGATGTATTAATAAGCGTCTTTAAAGTCCACTTGGCTTCAAGCGAATCAAATAAAATTCATTAATTCACCATTAATGTCAGTTCTTGTTTCAACAGATATCTGACGAGGACAAAGTAAGAAGGTCATACCTGTGCAGTTTCAGGATTCCTACATCCAGCAAATATGAAAGTTGGCGGTGTGGCAAGTTTCAAGAACTGTTTCACGAACTCCAACCCGTTCCCTCGGTTACTACCAGTGATCAACACTGACTTTGGTGAGAGCATTTTTTCATGTATGGTTGTGTTTAGTTGAATATCCAACAAATACTCATGTCTACTGTTCTATATAACGACATCTTTAACCTCATCTTAGTATAATTGTTATCTTCTCATATCAGTGTTTAGTTCATAAGCTTACGGACATTTTAAAGCAGGGTTTCCGTAGTATATAAGTATGTTTCCATTGCTGTTTACTTATTTGTTACCAACGAGTTGTGAAACTACAGTGCAACCTCTCTAGAGCGACCCTCTCTTGAGCAAAAAGCTCCCTTCAACAACAGCATGACTTTTCCCTCTATACGGTTAAATAAATACTTAAATGAACGATAAAACCATGTAGCTTTATTTCGTTCACCTGAGTAAACTGATGAATTGACTACTTGGCGAACAAATGACTCCAAGAAACGATTTCTGAGAAGATCATGTTGTAATACGTCATATGTTCAGATTACAAAATTTATTCATTTTGAACAAATTCAAATAATATTTTGCAGTAATATACAAACTTAACATTGTACTGGAAAGTATGTTTATATTAGCTATAGTATAAAATTTATGTAGGTTTCGAGTGAATTTCAATGTATACTTCAATAAATAATAGTCTTGCATTCAATAATAGTCCTTAATTCAAGTGAAATATGGCGTTTAAAACACTGATTACATACAAATTGTTCGCACAACTGTTGAATCTTTAACCATATACAATGAAATTGTATAGCCATCTCTTCATGCCCATGTTTTATGCAGTAGTAATGTTTTGGTTTCCATTCTGTATGTACATGTTTTTATTTGGATGTAAATATATCAGTGTATCATGGGTACGAGAATATGAGTCACAAACAGTACCTAATCCTTTCTTCATAAACGAAAAATCTTATCTACTACGAGTTGACAAATCCTGTAAGCACGTTGAACTATCCCCCGGGTTTGTTACCAGGTCCTTCACAAAATTTCATTCATCTTGAATTGTCACGGTTATTAGAAGTGTTGAATATTTATAATGTAATATTTATAATGTTCATTCAATCACTCGGTTATGCGTTTATTGTTTAACCTAATACGGTGGTATCAATTTATTGAAACAATAGTTAAAGATGACATTGGTTCATTACAGTTTAAACTGACCGACGAAAAAACTTCCGAGGTAACAGAAATATCATATTAAGCGATATTGTACTAACGAGAGTCGACTGTAATTCGAACAATCTTAGTAGTGATCCTCAGAACAGAACAATTTGTAACCACAGGAGTACAATATGAACAGCTTTAGTAGAGGACTCATCCAAAGATAATTCCTGTAAAATTTAATTACATTTGACCGTGTGATTTCAAAGTTGATGTCATTTGAAAAATTGTTGAAGACACAAGGCAGACAACGACGCACAGGGCGTTCACTAAAGTTCATCCCATGAAGAGTTTGTGCTCAGATGAACAAGGTAAGACAAATTCCTCAACACGTATTGTAATACACAAATATACTTACATGTACATTTACAATGGTTCTGCAGAAGTTAAATGTACTCGTAGTTTGACCAAGTGAAAGAAAACAGGAGATGAATATTACTGGTATTTATTCAAACATTCTTGATAACCAAATACAAATACATCTTCAAAATGTGTTCATTACATGCCTGATAGAAAATTTCAATGAATTTATACAATAAATATTTGAATCAATTTTCAAACATTAAATACTGTCGAGCTTGAGATGTACGTAATGAATTCCTATCTGGAATAAGTACAGAGTACGTACTAACGAGTGAGCATATACAAGTATCAATTATAATACAAATCAAGTGTTATATACAGAGCTTGTGTTCAAAGACAGTGTGGCACTACCAATCATTCATACATAACAGACAATTACATGTACCATAAAAATATCCCTCAGTGATCAGTAAATAACAAAGGTCAGAAGACATCGATTTAATTTAGTGTCCAAAATAACATCAAGGAAAACTTGGAGAAACTTTTTGAGTGACGCATTTCCAAGCCACATGGTTGCATACAACATTTGTTAAGACTTTCAAAAATACTTTGGAGGATAAATGAATGAATTTGATTCAAATCTGAATCACTGATTTCGAGGCTTCCAACCTACTATCGTTCTACCACGCAATCAAATCTCCTCTTACACCGTGGTAAAATTTCCCAGAACCCTCCTCGCCTTCTAGTTTTTCAATGACAGCCATCATTCCCTTCATACTTTCTTCAGTAGATATCAGAGCATTAGGTCCTCCCATGTCAGTCTTCACCCAACCAGGATGTATGGCAGTACACAAAATGTCGTCTGCTTTTAAATCAATACTCAAATTCGATGTTATCATGTTCAATGCAGCCTGAGAAATGACAAAATGTTTGTAAACGTTATTAAAATTTTAGGAAATCATAAATTTTAGTACAGAACTATGTTCATAAATAATTCGGAGAAAAATACTGCAATTTTTTCCATACCAATTCTCCCCCAATTCCGTCAATTGACACGTTAGATCTGAACTTTCAACAGCCGCTGTTACAGAAAATGATTGAAAAGTTCCCATGGAATCAACTGAATGAATACAAAATACCACGAACTTTCAACAATTTTCCATGATATGCAAAACAAAACACGTATCCTACCTTTGATGCTCTGTAGGGGTACCTCCCTCCAGAAGAGTTCTCCGTGATGGACGCCACACCAGTTGATAAGTTGATAATGGCTGATTTGTTACAAGACATGGGTTGATTAGGGAACTGACTAGCAGCTTGTTTTAACAGTGGTAAAAACGTCTAAACGTGAAAAAATATACAATATAGTTACTTGACAAGAAAAACATGTAACAGAGGAAGTTAGGCTGAGACTGCTTCAAACATAATACATGTACGTCATTGATTGGCGCTGGTAAAGGCATGGAATATATTTCCGTCATTCAACAATGTATTAACATACATGTACATCATATAACTATAGGTTTTATCACAGTTAATTACAATCTCACGTGACTGTACAAAATATGCGAGCAAACACCCCCCAAAAAACGAACATTATGCAGTAACCATGAATCTATACTCACTTGAGCCATCATTAATGGTCCAATTGCGTTTACTTCATAACATGATCGCATTTTTTCTCTAGTTATCTCCCCTACATTTGCTCGGTCAACTACACCACTGTTGTTAATAAGAAGATTCAAACCATCTTCCTTCACTTCTGTTTGCACAACATCCTTTGCTTTCTCAATAGAGTCCTGGTCAGTTACGTCTGAAACACATTTCTATTTTCAAAACATTTAGTTACAAACGTCATTAAATAGTTACATTATTCATCGCTATCATTTCTACAGCTCCTTATCTCAGAGGCATTTCTATCGCATAACCACAAGGGCCATAAATTAGTTGTAAACTTATCTTGCAACAATTGCTTAAGGACTGATAGTTTACAAGGGCTGGTGTATTTAGGTCAAGGTGACAAACAGTTCTTCCTGATCTCGATCCCTTGAGTAATGGTGGGGCCGACAGAGCCAGATACTTATCCCAACTTTGGTATTAGTTAAGTGCTTGAATTTTGGTCATTAAATAAATAAATATTAAATAGATTTACACATTGACTGATATTTGGACGCAAATGCGAAATCAACATATAAATAATAAAGAGTATAAATGATAAAATGGTTTTATGAAGGAAATATTCAATCTTGTACCTATTTGAAGAACTCTCACTGATGAGTGGTTTTGCGCGATTTCTTTGAGATCCTGAAAAATAAATTTAAATAAGTTAGTTAGATATAAACAAGGTGACAACATGAAACTACAACTGTGATCTATTTGTATTTAAAACAAAAGGTTGAAATAGATAAATATTATACAATAATACGTTTTATTCAGTTTTGTTGGATAGTCACCATTCATACTTATAATAAGTTGTTAGCCCTAAACGACCAGAAATTTTCGGATGTGTTGTCAATATTTTCCCTATATTTCAAGCAGATGATAGAACCATCTCAATATTTAGACTGAATGTTTAATAAAAATATGATCTTAGCATCCATGCTTTATGCACTTGCTACTTTATCATTCACACAACAGTTTAAGTTACATTGTTGTGCATGTAAAAACATTTACCTCAAACTTCAATATGCATGTAAATTGCGTGTACTAATTTTAACATATTAGAAAATGCATGAGTCATTGATAAAAAAGCGTTATTGTAGCTGATTATCACGAGTTTACGCATGTGATGAAATGCATTCATATGCAGCATGTTCGTCTGGTAGTTATTGAACTTATTCAACATTTATTGGTGTCTTGCCAACACAACATTCGTGCAGGTGCTTAATACGTGTATTTATAACCGTGTGCTTTTATTACGATATACTTAATGACACATTTGTTCTCTAAAGCACAATATAAGGTCTCCGTCTATAAACACACATGGAATCGTTGTGGCAACTTTTGCAACTGTTACGTGATTAGCATACAAATAAAATTAAACGTCACAAACCTGAGCAGAATCTGGATTCCTACAACCAGCAAACAATAATTTTGGAGGTGATGTAAGTTGTAAGAATTGTTTTACAAACTCCAGTCCTATTCCTCGGTTACATCCAGTGATTAACACGGATTTCGGTGACAACATTCTTAAGTTTTCAGTTCCTTCTATTGTGTAACTAAATGTTTATCTAATACCAGTTACATACACACGCTGTCATATATATCGACCTTGGACGCTTACGAATAAATACTTCACATAACGCTATCAGCTACTGTGTAAGCCTTAAACTTGGGGTCGCATGGAGTCAATCTGTGTAAATATATCTCAATGAACGAGTACCTGAGAACTTATTCGAGTTTTCTTTCCAAAACAATCGGATTCGCCATGTTTAGTTTGCAGCATCAAAATTGAATTTGACTACCAGTCGTGTAGGATTGTTAGCTCATAATAACATGACTATAAAAAATTGCTGATTTGGTGCATTGTAATCCGTTACACCATGGGGCCATTGTTCCGTAACACCATGGGGCTATTGTTAGAACATAATGGAGTGTTTATTGTTAAATATATCAAGCAGAAATTGTAATTTCGATTTCAAGATGTTAATTATGATATTGTACAGTACATGTACAAAGATAAAACGGACAAATAAATGTACTGCATATTTTAGTGACTAATTTTGTAAGCATGATGTACGCGTCCAATACATATTAGTTAGTATTTACATTCTGTGACAATGTTATGGATATGATATAGCGTAATTATAATAGAATATAACACTTTGGACAAACATGTGTTTGCATCTCCTGATATTCAATATGCTGTCATATACCGACCGTCTTGTGCATACCAATGTCACAACAATTCTATAGTTATACAGGTATTTTGATTTTTTACCAGTTTGAAGTGTTTCAACTTACAAATATACAGAGAACGTATAGGAATGTCTTTCAGCAACTTCCATAAATTCTTTATTTATTTCTGTTGTTTCCATGATTTAGTTTCAATCCCGTACGCGCAAGTTCATAAATAATCATACTGATCCATGATCACCAATATCCCACAAAAGCAACGTGTAAATAAATCAAAGCGCTGTAAGGGAGGGTACCAGATTGCATACTGTATGAAGAAATATCACAATACAGTTTGTACATCAAATACCATTCTATTATACACCGCGATTTCTGTTTTATGATTTCAAAATTGAACTATTTAGTGTCTTCGACTTTGAAGAACAAGATTGGCTCACAATAATGGGCCAAACATAAAACATTCTCCAATTTTAACAAAGCGAAGTAAAATCACAACATCAGGTCGATAGTACATACAAGAATCGGTTGTTGGCGTTTCAGATCGAACTTATCCAATAACTTCATGTGATCTTATTTACCAACCAATCAAATCTCCTCTTACACAGTTGTAAAATTTCCCAGAATCCTCCTCTCCTTCCAGATTTTCTTTGACAGCCATAATTCTCTTCACACTATCTTCAGCAGATAGTGGAGCGTTAGGCCCGCCCATATCTGTCATCACCCAACCTGTATGTATGGCAGTGCACAAAATACCATCATCTTTAAGGTATATACTCAGATTTGATGTGATCATATTCAAGGCAGCCTAAGAAAGAGAATAAAAACATTAAGCCTTATATACAAATTCCATTACACAAAGCTTGCCTGGAACTGCCAGATTTTGATCGTCAGAATCTTATAGATAATTGGGCATATGAAATCATTCAGTTTTAATACCAGCCTTAACAAAGATACATGGACTGCAATAAGAAATTAACTTTCACACCAAATATTAAAAGTTAGTATATGCCATACCTTTGACGATCTATAAGGATATATCCCTCCATCTGAGTTTCCGGAGATGGATCCCATAAAAGTAGACAAGTTGATTATTGCCGATTTGTTTCAAGACATGGGTTTGTCTGGCTGTTGTCTTGCTGCTTTTCTTAGTAGTGGAAGAAAGATCTGCAATTATTAGATACGTGGTATTATTCTACTCATTAAAAAGTGAGTAAAATTTTTAAAAATATGGAGAGAAGATTTTGTTTAGATATGTTTCCTATGAAATTGATTCAATATTTTATTACCCTGATATCCTTACTTCGTGGTCAATTATGTAATACTTCAAAAATTACATTAAATTTGAACTTTTTTTTACATTTCAATGTGAACATAAACACCTGAGCTATCATCAGTGGTCCTATAGCGTTAACTTCGTAATTATTCCTCATTGATTCTCTTGTAACTTCCCCTATCCTTTCTGCAGCATGTAAACCACTGTTGTTAATAACAAGGTTCAGTCCATCTCCTTTCACCTTGAACTGTACGGCTGTCACGGCTTTCTCAATTGTGTCCTGACCAGTTACGTCTGAATTTTCGCAAAGGATAGTTTTGTTATTAATATATTGTTTTGTCACCGCTCATTTTACATCTCTAATAAAAAATATACAGTAAACATTTACTTACCCACCATTAAACATCAAGACAACCTCATTTTTTTAAACAACTACTTATTGTCGGACTGGTTTTCAATATTTTCTGCATACAAGTATTTCAACTTGATAGTGATTTAAGACCATTTATTGTTTAAATGTAGTTCTAATATCGAGGTTTTACTGTACATACTAATATCCAATTCTTTATATGATTTTAATATCTGAGACGTGCTTTGATGGAGAAAATATTTCCAGTCACTAGATGTGATAAAATAGTTGATGCAATCAAACAATACAATGTATTTGTATAAATTCAATAAAATCTACGATATGTTAAACATTATTGCATTGCGTAAACCGAAGCACAGTCTATTGTTAAGAGTGTGCATGCAATACATGCATATTTGGTGTTAAACAAATAATTGTTTCCTATTTGGAGAACCTGTACTGATGAATGCTTCTTTGCTATTTCGTTCAGGTCCTTGAAAAATTAAATCAACAATTCAAAGCTTGCGATAGAGATGCATATACATGTAGTTGATAAATCAAACTTTCTAATATTTTGAACATGGCTGAGATATTTCATGTAGCAATCAAAATACCACCACAGTATGGCCTCAGCGCTTAGCAATCTCTAATTACCAAACAATGATGTATGATTCTAAATTGTTGTCCATGTTCATTTCCAAAAAATAATACCTGAGGTGTACTAACTACTAAACGTGTATGGACTTTTATTTATGTCTATCCAGCACACCAAAGAGCGAACAGGTGTCCATATGTACAATAAAAATTAACTGTGCGACTTTTTCAATATTAAGACCATCTTATCATAAAAACTATTTACACGCGTATTTATGCGTACCTTCCTTATGTAAACTTGAAAATCAGATCATCGCGATATAAAGACTAATTCTTGTGTCAAAGGTTGTTTAAATATCCAAATAACATTGTAAATATATACATGTATGTATCAAATGAACAAAGAAAGAGTAATTTCCAAATAATTTCTAAATAAATGCGTGAAATATTAAGCTTTAAATACTTGAGATGTAAGTGGAGTGAATTGTTCAACAACAACAACAACAGTCTCTCGTTTGAAACAACATGTAAACAATGAAACAGAAAATATAGCTATACCAAACCTGCGAAGATTCCGGATTCCTGCAACCTGCAAACAAAAATTTTGGAGGAGTAGGAAGTTGCAAAAATTGTTTCACAAACTCTAGTCCAATTCCTCGGTTACATCCAGTGATTAAACACAGATCTCTGTGACATTTTGTGCTTAACTCTCCTTGTGTTATAATCTCTATACAGAGTTGTCGTTCGTTATCCATATCATATATCTCTATCAACGTCTGAAACGTAGTTCAAAAATATCTAAGTATCCGAGTATCCTTCGGTTTCCATCTGATACTAAAATACATGATTTTGCCTTTCTCTTAATATGTAATTGTTGTCATATTTTCACGATGTTTAACTTTTACGTTTCGTTTCCATTTAAACGATTGAACTTTATAACTTAATTACCGAAAATGAACTAACACTTACCCACGAGAAATAGTCCGCTTGAGCTATGAAATATTTTCTGTGATTTTCTTGTAGACTGTAACATCTTCTGTGTCCATTGCATTGTACGAAAGAGATTGTCTATGCACTAAAAGGTATGTCTATGTGCCAACGAATGAGTTGAATTCAAAGCATAGTCATCTGGGCTAGAGTATCGTGTAGCATGTCCCATTTAAGCACATGTACATTTTAATGATGTTAACATTCGGTTGTGGTATCAATGAAGGACAATTACCTTTACAAGAAGGGGTATTTGAGCTTGTAATGATATAAAACTTACCTGAATGTTTCAATACATTGTGTTTCACGATCATGACTTACACCAATAGATGGAACTAAACAATAGAGAAACTTAAATTTCTATTTTCATTGTTAATAGACTTAAAACTAATAAAATGAACGGTTGAAATTACTGACATTAATAATGGACAGGCACACATGTATGTGTAGATCTTATAATATTTGACGAGTTACTGCTTATGATTTAACACCTGGAGTAAATGTGCCGGGTAACAAGTTATACCGAAGTCTGATTACACAAATTTGAGCTCAAGGTAACGTTTTTCCTATCCGCTATTAAAACAACTGGTAGATTTTAGTTCCCATTTTCTACCAATCAATCAAGTCTCCTCCTACACCGTGGTAAATTTTCCCAGAACCCTCTTCGCCTTCTATTTTTTCCATGACAGCCATCATTCCCTTCATACTTTCTTCAGTAGATATCAGAGCGTTAGGTCCTCCCATGTCTGTCTTCACCCAACCTGGATGTATGGCGAAACACAAGATACCGTCACCTTTAAGATCTCTGCCCAAAACTGACGTTATCATATTCAAGGCAACCTAAGAGAGATGAAAAACGATAAGTTAGATGTTTTTTTATTACACAGAGCTTGTGTGGAACTGCGCGATTTTATTCATTAAATTGACTCATTGACAGATGTAATTCTCTAGGCAACTGGACACATGGTATCGTTCAATTTTAATACTATAACCTTAACAAAGATACGTGGTCTGTATTAATATCAAAATAAAATAACATACCAAATACTAGTCATTAGTATATGCCTCACCTTTGACGACCTATAAGGATACATTTTTCTTGGTGTGTACTCTGTGACGGATGACGCGTTAGATGACAAGTTCATTATTGCCGATTTGTTACAAGACATGGGTTTGTCTGGCTGCTGTCTTGCTGCTTGTTTTAATAATGGAAGAAACGTCTGTAATTATTACATACACTGTCAAATTCTTCGATTGATTAAAATTAGAAAATGTATGAAAAGGTTTGTTACTAGTTGATTTAAACCTTTTTTCTGATATCTTTGTATCGTGTTATTTAAGTCAACTTTTAAAGAAATACGCTAACAATGGACTTTATGTATTCTCAATGTAAATATTAATACCTGAGCCATCATCAATGGTCCTATGGTGTTAACGTCATAACAATGCCTCATTGACTCCCTCGTAATTTTCCCTATACTTTCTCGATGTAAAACACCACTGTTGTTAATAAGGAGGTTCAGCCCATCTTCTTTGACCATTGACTGTACGACTACCAGGGCTTTCTCAACAGTGTCCTGATCCGTAACGTCTGAATTGTTTTAGTACGAATATTTTATTGTCATTTTTCAAAAGCGCTTCTGATTTTCAAACCGAAAGCAGACGAAGTTATAAAATGATATACATACTTTCTGATACTTACTTGTTAAGTCTATTGTTTGGTAAAAGTCTACTGTCTGATACTTACTTGTTAAATCGATTGTTTGGTAAAAGTCTATTGTCTGATACTTACTTGTTAAATGTATTGTTTGGTAAAAGTCTACTGTCTTATACTTACTTGTTAAGTCTATTGTTTGGTAAAAGTCTACTGTCTTATACTTACTTGTTAAGTCTATTGTTTGGTAAAAGTCTACTGTCTGATACTTACTTGTTAAATGTATTGTTTGGTAAAAGTCTGCTGTCTTATACTTACTTGTTAAGTCTATTGTTTGGTAAAAGTCTACTGTACGGTAATAGCATATTTCAGTCTGCGCAAGAACTGTCAGTATTGACTCTTAAAGGAAATTTGGACAGGGGTAATTTTGTTAAATGTCACTGTCTTCTATAAGCATTCTACACTAAAGCTTGAGAATAAAGGGCACTAACGGGAGAAAAGAAGTATCAACTTCATACACAGTTGGTTGTTATTCAGAGGTTTTTGGACCATTTATCAATAAACATGTGCTTATGAGTGGCTGCTGTTCACATGGGACAATTATTTACAGATGACCCTTATCCCATGTTTTACCGGACATATCAGTCCGGTGTCTTACACTCTCTCAGACTGTTTCGCACGTCGTGTGAGTACGTCCGTACTCGCTATATTATCTGAGACTGGTTTTAATCTCATTATATACAAGAGTCAGAGTAGACGTGACAGTAAATGATTATCATCGTATGAGGTTGTTAGAATCAGTACGTTAAATGCCCATGCATACATTGGGTAATTATTAACGTTATTGAAACTTGTTATATGATATCTTAAACATGAATATACCAATACAGCAAAATCTTGAGCGCGAAGTAAAATTAAGGGCGTGTATAATTATATTATTGACTGCCATAAACAGTAGATAATTACATTACTAATGTGTTATAATTACCTATTTGCAGAACCTGAACAGATGAGTGTTTTTTCGCAATGTCATTGAGATCCTTGAAATATGAAATAAGGGTTATTATGATTAGTAACAGTTCTTGTAATTTACAGTTTTAAAGCTTGTTGATGAAAATTGGTTAACCATTTAACTTTAAGTTCATATTTAAGATAAAATCATTGCAATATTGTAGGTACCAAGTAAATTATCAGTATCTCGTTAGTAAGGCGACAGACAATTACATAATTGTCTACAATATGTATTCCTTTTCCACAAAATTCAACCTAAGATTTACTAATCTCTGTCAAGAGTTGTCGTTCGTTATCCGTCACGTATACATCATATAGTTAGTCTCTGTTAACGTCTGAAAAATAATTCAAAAACTTACGAGCGAGGTTTTACGGAAGCGTAAATTGCCGCAAAGGAATTGTTTAATACATGTTGGTTTATCATGGAAGTTAAAGGGAAGCGTTATGACACGGAAATTCCATTACGTCCGTACAAGCTTAAAATCTTCAGCGTACTCGTTTTATACTGTGACAGGACGGGTACGCTGAAGTCAATGCAGAAGGGAAAGCTAATCAATAATCATGCCAGGAATCTGACACCACGGTTGTTGATGTAAAGGCAGTGCTGACACGCGCGTATTTGCTTATTATTCATGCCTTGGACTTTAATGAAGTATATCCCGATTAAACGATACATAAATTTCAATAAGCAAAGTATCAACAATAAAGCCGTAAGTTTGAGCATAAACTACATTAAAGTTTCCGACATTTCTGAAAGTTATCGCACTCCGCCGCCATATTGACAAAGTTTTAACTACGTCCTCACGAGATTGGCCTGTAATGGTTAATATGCCATAATTACCTATTTGCATAATCTGTACAGATGAGTGCTTCTTCGCAATTTCATTGAGGTCCTTCAAATATGAATTTAAGGTAATTTTGATTAGCAACAGTTATTGAAATGTACAGTTAAAATTTTGTCGATGAAAATTGGTTAACAATTTAAAATTATTCATTATGCAATATTGTAGGTACCAATTACAATATAAATATCGTTATAGTGGGGCAACAGGCAATTTCATATATCAACTAAACATGCTTCCAAAAACAGTTGTCAATGTTTTTTTTTTCAGAAGTTAAACTTAAGATGAACCAACCTCTATCAAGTTTCTGAGAAGTAGTTTAAAATATGTGAACAAGCATCTTTAGGTCTCCATCTAAACCTAAAATACATGCTTTTGTTTTCCCTTAATGTGCATTTGTTGTCATACTTTTTCAAGATGACTTTGTAACCTAATTACCGAAAAATAAATAAATACCTACTCCCGAGAAACAGTGCGCTTGATAAATAAAACATTTTCTGTGATTTTCTTGTAAATTATAAAAACTTTTGTCTTCAATATATTGTATGAAAGAAGTTGTTCCACTTACTTGTAAAATTTGAACCATTTATGTCTTTATTTCTTATTTTACAAGAACCTTACGAAAGAGATGTATGTGAGGAATAACGAACGACAACTCTGGATAGAGATTGAACCGTGATTGGACATTATACACGTCCAGCGAACACGCCCAAACAGGCAAACAGGTCTCTTCAGCTTTAAGACTGCCTCATTTATGATGACTTCTTACTCATGTATTTATTTTTTATGATTTCAACTTGCGATCATCGCAATACATGTATTAAGACGTTTCGGATGAACGAAGGTTATAAAGGTAGATTTTCTAAACTGACATATAAGTTGAACTAATGTGTGATTTTCAGACTCTTGTTTCAAATAGCATGTAAATATAGATACATCAAACCTGCGCAGATTCTGGATTCCTACAACCTGCAAACAAAACTGATGGAGGTGATGTAAGTTGTAAGAATTGTTTTACAAACTCCAGTCCTATTCCTCGGTTACATCCAGTGATTAACACAGATTTCGGTGACAGCATTTTGAGTTCACAGTTCGTTATGTTGCGCATCTAAAATACATTACATAGATTTTGCTTTTACCAGATATGTTTTTTCCGTTTAAACTTGCTGCATGCTTCGCATGATAGCGCATAAATTTGAGATAACGTTTTTCAAGTCACTGCAATGTGTATGAATTTTCTATCTCGTTATTTCCTGGCCTTAATGTAAACAAAACATTATTTTCGGTAATTATTATTATAGTGTCTTTCGTCAATGATCATGCTTGCCTTGGGAAACAGTTTTCATTCTGTAGATTACGAACTATTATTAAAGATGTAAAATTTTTGTGGCCTCGAGAAGGTCAAATGTATCTCGATCCACTATACATCATACAAGTTTCATAAATTATGAAAACTCATATTCATTTTTCTGTGCGGTAAATTATAGAGAAAACCTGCTTCTCTATTTGTAAAATTTATAATTTCTGATAAAAGTACATGTATACGGTAAATACTCACTAAACCAGCATTCAACATTAAGACAACCTCATTTACGACCATTTATTGTCGACTCGATTTTCAATAGTGGCTGTGTGGTTGAACTTGTTTGTCTAATGGCGGTCTTGTACCATGCTTTGTTGATGTTATTTTTTTCCGATACGTTCATTCTTTACGAGAGTTGAAGAATATGAGACATAAACTGAGTATCAAGTTATGAACTTTAATGTGTGTTCACTGCAAATACAAGCTTTCAATGAAATGGTTATTTTGTAACTTGTCGTTTGATATATTGTACATTGATACATTACATGGGCTCGAGCACAAAATATAGTTAGGAGTGTCCGAGTGTGTATATATTATTGACTGACATAAGCTGTACAATTAATATTATAACAACAACAATAATTTTGGAGGTATGGCAAGTTGTATAAATGTGTTCACAAACTCAGGTCCGATTCATAGGTTACAATTCAGTGATTAACACAAATTTCGGTTCTTATTCATGATTTTAAGTTAGAGTGTGGTTGTACCCGTCAAGTCAGCCTTACCCCCCCCCTGTAGCCATGCTGCAGACTGCTCAAATGGGAAGTCTGTTTTTGTCGTCCATTTTTGTATGTTTCAATGTGTTAGGTTGTACGAAAGATAATATTTGTACATGTCTTTTGCGGGAGCTGATATTTTTCATGTTTTTTTTTTCTAGAAATCTTTTTCTAATCTATATTCAATATTATATGTCATAATAGTGATCTACGTGTATATCAATCGGTAGAATTACACAACAGACATTTGTATTGTTAATTAACTTACAACTAATACTATGAGCGGAATTTGCCTTCCTGGCTTTATTTTACGAATTTTGACATAAATAATGGACTAGCATGCACGTAGATCTTCTGATACATGTTAATGATGAATTACACAAAAATCCGCTTGACAAGACATAATGAACACTCATACGAGTACAAGGTATCGGTGTTCCCGATTCACTATCAAAGTTTCTGTTTTATATTAGTTCACTTCTCTACCAACCAATCAAATCTCCTCTTACTCCGTGGTAAAATTTCCCTGAACCGTCTTCTCCCAGTTTTTCCATGACAGCCATCATTCCCTTCATACTTTCTTTAGTAGATATCAGAGCGTTAGGTCCTCCCATATCTGTCTTCACCCAACCAGGATGTATGGCAGTACACAAAATACCATCATCCTTAAGATCTATGCTCAGATTTGAAGTAATCATATTCAAGGCTGCCTGGAGATGCGAATCAAATACATGTGCGTATACGATGTAATTCATAATGTATTGTTTTATTGGTTTCACGTATAAAATAACGTATAAAATAACGTATAAAATAACGTATAAGATAACGTATAAAATAACGTATAAAATAACGTATAAAATAACGTATAAAATAACGTATAAAATAACTAGTATTATTTTCTGGTTAACAAATCTTGAGCGTGTCATTTTTGATGAATACGAATGCAACAACAGAGATTTCTCCCGTGTTAAAGTCCATGCACCCTACATGAGCATAAAAGTACCTGTACCTCTGAGGACCTGTAATGGTATTTCTCTCTTAATGAAAAAAGATACATGATCCGTATTAATATCATTCTATAACAAATAAACTAAGACACCAAATACTAGTAATTAGTATATGCCATACCTTTGACGACCTATACGGATACATTTTTCCTGATGAGTTCTCTGTGATGGAAGCCGCATTAGATGACAAGTTGATTATTGCCGATTTGTTACAAGACATGAGTTTGTCTTGCTGCTGGCATGCTGCTTGTTTTAATAATGGAAGAAAGGTCTGCAATTATTAAATACACAACCATATTATTCGATTGATTAAAAATAAAGTTATTTATGAAAAATAAGTTAAGATTTGTTACCAGTTGATTTAAACCTTTTTGTCTGATATGTTTACATCGTGTAGTTTAGTTAAGTCAAATTTTAAGGAAATACACTAAGAATGGACTTTCTGTATTCATTAGGTAAATATTAATACCTGAGCCATCATCAGTGGTCCTATGGTGTTAACTTCATAACAATGCCTCATTGATTCCCTCGTAATTATCTCTATACTTTCTCGATGTAAAACACCACTGTTGTTAATAAGGAGGTTCAGCCCATCTTCTTTGACCATTGACTGTACGACTACCAGGGCTTTCTCAACAGTGTCCTGATCCGTAACATCTGAATTGTTATAGTACGAATATTTTATTGTCATTTCTCAAAAGCGATTCTGATTTTCAAACCGAAAGCAAACGAAGTTATAAAATGATACAATACTTGCTGATACTAACTTGTTAAATCTATTGTTTGGTAAAAGTCTACTGTCTGATACTTACTTTTTAAGTTTATTGTTTGGTAAAAGTCTACTGTCTGATACTTACTTGTTAAGTCTATTGTTTGGTAAAAGTCTACTGTCTGATACTTACTTTTTAAGTTTATTGTTTGGTAAAAGTCTACTTTCTGATACTTACTTGTTAAGTCTATTGTTTGGTAAAAGTCTACTGTACGATAATGGCATATTTCAGTCTACGCGAGAACTGTCAGTATTGACTCTTAAAGGAAATTTGGACAGGGATAATTTTGTTAAATGTCTTCTATAAACATTCTACACTCAAGCTTGAGAATAAAGGGCACTAACGGGAGAAAGAAGTATCAACTTCATACACAGTTGGTTGTTATTCAGAGGTATTTTTGTCCATTTATCAATAAACATGTGCTTATGAATGACATGGGACAATTATTACCAACTTATGCAATCGTTAGAATAAGTCGGTTAAATGCATATGCATATATCGGGTAATTATCAGCGTTATTGAAACTTGTTATATGATATCTTAAACATGAATATACTAAGATAGCAAAATCTTCTGCGCGAAGTATAATTAAGGACGAGTATATATTATTGACTGCCATAACCTGTACATGTGTAATAAATACGAGTATGTTATAATTACCTATTTGCAGTACCTGTACAGATGGGTGTTTCTTCGCAATTTCATTCAGGTCCTTCAAATATGAATTTAAGTAGGTAATATTGATTAGTAACAGTTATTGAAATGTAAGGTTAAAATTTTGTAGATGAAAAGTAGTTAACAATTTAAAATTATTCATTTTGCAATATTGTAGGTTCCAACTAAAATAAAAATATCGTTATAGTAAGGCGACAGACAGTATCATATATCTACTAAATATGTTCTTTTTTCACAAATTAAACCTAAGGTGAACCAACGTCTGTCAAGTTTCTGAAAAGCAGTTTAAAAATATGCGACCAAGTATCCTTGGTTGTCATTCTTTATCCGTCACATAAACATCACATGTATACGTCTCTGTCAACGTCTGAAAAGTACTTCAAATATAAATGTGACCAAGTATGCTTTGGTTTCCATCTGAACCTAAAATGCATGCTTTTGTTTTTCTCTTAATGTACATTTGTTGTCATATTTTTTCACGATGACCTTGTAACATAATTACCGAAAAATAAATAAATACTTACTCCCGAGAAATAGTGCGCTTGATAAATAAAACATTTTCTGTGATTTTCTTGTAAATTATTATATCTTTTTTTCAATATTGTACGACAGAAATTTGTTTCGCTTGGCTGTAAAATGAGAATTTGCGGCTTTATTTCTCATTTTACAAGAATCTTGTATTTTAACCTGAAATGTTGAGATACATGTGAGGAACAACAAACGACAACTCTGGATAGAGATTGAACCGTGATTTGACATTATACACGTCTAGCCAACACGACAGTAAAACTTATCTGTCTCTATAGCATTAAGTGTTCCTCATAATGAAGACCTCTTACGAATGTATTTATTTTTTATGATTTCAACTTTCGATCAGGCAATACATTTTCGGATGAACAAAGGTAGTATTATTTCCAAAAAGAAGCATGAAACATTAGAATCTACTAAATAGACATATGAGTTGAGCCAATTTGTGATTTTCAGACTATTGTTTTAAATGACATGTAAATATAAATATATCAAACCTGAGCAGAATCTGGATTCCTACAACCAGCAAACAATAATTTTGGAGGTGATGTAAGTTGTAAGAATTGTTTCACAAACTCCAGTCCTATTCCTCGATTACATCCTGTGATTAACACGGATTTCGGTGACAACATTATTAGTTCACAGCTGGTTATATTGTGCATCTGAATACATTACATAGACTTTGGGCTCTACTAAATGTGTCCCTTTTAAATTCGCTGCATATTTATATCAACATGGTATCGTATAAACTTGAGATAACTTTTTTAAGTCACTGCAATATGTGTCAACTTACGATTAATGCAGATAATGTGAGTTAAAGCTGCCGAATTTTATTTCTCGTTATTTCCTGGCCTTGATGTAAACAAAACACTATTTTCGGTAATTATTATTATATCTTTCGTCAATAATCATGCTTGCCTTAAGAAACAGTTTTCATTCTGTAGATTACGAACTATTATTAAAGATGTAAGATTTTTGTGGCCTCGAGAAGGTCAAATGTATCTCGATCCACTATACATCATACAAGTTTCATATATTACGAAAACTCGACGTGTTCATTTTTCTGTGCGGTAAATTATAGAGAAAACCTGTTTCTCTATTTATAAAAAAACACATCAAGATAAAAACATTTTACAACTTTATTTGCAACAATTTTTAGTATTTCAATTACAAGAACTTGAATGTCAACCAAATTGGAGCAGTTTTAATAAACGGTTCACTTATTAAAAATATAATCATTCATTCTTACAAACCGAACAGTTAAATGGAATTCTTTGTGATAGCTTGTAATAATTAACTTCTTTTCTTTACTTACTTCATTGTCCCTTTATATGATGCAGTTAATGGAAAACAATTAAACATGAATCAAATTCTCCACACGGCCATGTTTGTTAGAGACAGCTCCAATGTCCTGTGTTTCATGTCTGTACATGCTTTAGTAAGTAAATTAGCAACGATATTTTTAGGGATACGCAGCTTGCATTAATAGTCCATCATTCCTTCCAGATTCTCTTCGGCATTGTATTGTTCTGTATTATTATTACACATGTGTAATTCATAAACGGATGAGGTCAATAGTTAAACTGTTAATAGTTACCATTATTAAATCTATGAATCCATGTTTCTGCTGCATTTCTATCGTTTATATAAACAAAAGGGTTATTCGTTAGTTGCATACACTTCTTGTAACAAACACTCGCGGAGTGATAGAGTTATTTATACAATTGTTCAAGTCATCTTCTTTGACCATCGACTGAGCGTGGACGTGACTTTTCAGGATTAGTTTTATTATATCAATCTTTCATTCTTGCCCAGTTGTAATTTCTAATCAAAGTATTCGGTAAACATTCACTAAACCACCATCCAACATTAAGACAACCTCATTTACGACCATTTATTGTCGACCCGGTTTTCAACAGTGGCTCTATAGTACAACTCTCTTGTCTAATGGCGGTCTTGTAATATGCTTTGTTGACGTTCATTTTTATATTCAATCTATACTCAATATTTTATGTCATAATATTGATCTACGTGTAAGTCAATAGACGGAATTACACAGAAGAGAAATCTACTTTTTTATTGTTAATGAACTTACAACTAATACTATGAGCGGTAATTGCATTCCCGGCTTTATATTATGTATTTTGACATAAATAATGGACTAGCACGCACATAGATCTTCTGATACATGTAAATGATGAATTACTGTATATATTAAACACCTGAAAGTACATGTACCGCGTGACAAGTCATACCGAAGTCTGAATATGCTAATACGAGTACAAGGTATTGGTGTTTCCGCTCCACTATCAAAGTTTCTGTTTTATATTAGTTCACTTCTCTACCAACCAATCAAATCTCCTCTTACTCCGTGGTAAAATTTCCCTGAACCCTCCTCGCCTTCTAGTTTTTCCAAGACAGCCATCATTCCCTTCATACTCGCTTCAGTAGATATCAGAGCATTAGGTCCTCCCATATCTGTCTTCACCCAACCAGGATGTATGGCAGTACACAAAATACCATCATCCTTAAGATCTATGCTCAGATTTGAAGTAATCATATTCAAGGCAGCCTGAAGATGCGAAACAAATACATGTGCGTGAACAATTTAATTACAACATATTTTTTCAATATATGGTGCATTGGTTTTCAAAGAACGTATAAGCATTTTTTTCTGGTTAACATATGTTGAGTATGTCATTATTGTTGAATACGAATGCGACAAAAGAGATTTTCCCTCGACATATTACGGATGTTGAAAGGCCACGTTCACTACACGACCTTAAAAAGTAGCTGTACTTTTGAAGACCTGTAATGGTGTTTTTCCCTCCTAATGAAAAAAAGATATATGGTCTGTGTTTATATCATTCTATAATAAATTAACTAACGCACCAAAATACTAGTAATTAGTATATGCCATACCTTTGACGATCTATAAGGATAATATTTTCCTGATGAGTTCTCCGAAATGGAAGCCACACCAGTTGAAATGTTGATGATGGCCGATTTGCTGCAGGACATGTGTTCGTCAGGACACTGACTAGCTGCTTGTTTCAACAGTGGAAGAAAGGTCTGTGATTGTGATAAAAACATACAGTAAAATACATATACATGTAATATTATTATCAGTGAAAGTTACTGATAATACAGCAATCATGCAGATGTCAAATGTAATGATGTTAACATATCTATTTTTTTAAAGAATGTCTTGCTCTACAAAACTAAATGAAACTAAACACACCTGAGCCATCATTAATGGTCCTATTGTGTTCACTTCATAACATGTTTGCATTCCTTTTCTTGTGATTTCTCCTAAGTTTTCTATGAGCAACAGACCACTGTTGTTGATTAAAAGATTCAGTCCATCTTCTCCGACAATTGACTGAACAAATGTTACAGCTTTCTCAATGGAATCTTGGTCCGTTACGTCTGAAAATGACGCCTTTTTATCATTTTGAAAGGTACGAACAACAAATTATATTGTTTTTTTTTTGGGGGGGGGGTATTGTTGTAATAAATTGGAGCATAATTATTCTATTTTGATGCGAACTCTGTTCGATGGTTAACCTTTAATTTTGGTTGAAGTAAAATTGCATTAATTATAACATAATTTCATCTTGATAAGAAATAAACATTTAAAATGTCCACTTTATTTTTCGGAGTTTGTTAAATTGTCTCGAAATGCTAAAAGCAAACAATAAACACAACCTTTATAAATTATCCACACTTCAGTTCAAAATAATTCTATTTTGAAAAATTAATAAGAACACGACAGCCCAATGCATTTTAGTTAATGAATTTGGTGAAAGGCGACGGAGGATTTCATGATAAAGTTTTACTGATGAATACATGTGCTTCGTAAAAAATGTGCTACTGTTTTCATTTGCCTAGTTTCACTTTCAGATCCAGTCGACTATCGAAATACTATAAATAATTATATACATGTACTATTTACGTTATACATACGCATGTTTTTATTAAGATGTATGGTTTATTGTAAATAAAACATACATGATGACGCGTATAGTTTACTGTTAATAAATTTATTATCACAGTCTAGATTTCCCTTTATCCAAAAATCAATGAATAAACTGAAATAGTATTTCGGACCCCGTCGATTTTGGATAATCGAGGTTCTATTGTATCGGTAATAATACATACATAATATATCAAATTACCTGAATAGAATTTTCCTCGATTACTGAACATGTGGGTCATCGAAATTTTCTATTACAATATGATCAAGATGAAAGCAAATGAATGTGTAGACATGTGTGTATCAGTTCATAAGCCGTGGTAGTGCAAAAAGTTTCAAACATGTATTGATATTTGCTCTCGCAGGTATACAAGATTATTGAAATTCACATGACGGCAAAGTACATGCATTAGTACATCTGGGATACACATCCAACATGAATTCAACAAAACTTCATATTAAAGAATAGAAATCTTGACATTACCTAACTGGATAACTTTCACAGCCGAGTGATTTTTGGCAATTTCATTTAGATCCTGGAAAATAAAGCTAAATTAGGCAATTCAAACAATGCATGAACATATTGAAAATACATTTGTTAGACACAATAGATCCGGCCAACTTAATTATAAGATTCATCCGCTTGTCAAAACAGACACATACTTTGTACACTATGTACAAGTACTTGATAATTCTATACGATTAAATGTTTTACTAATAATCTAATAAAACCAAAATGAGTCTTACATTCGCAGAATCTGGATTCCTACAACCAGCAAACACTACTTTTGGAGGAGTGGCAAGTTGTAAGAATTGTTTTACAAACTCCAGTCCTATTCCTCGGTTACATCCAGTGATTAACACAGATTTCGGTGACAACATTATTAGTTCACAGCTCGTTATATTGTGTAACTAAATATGCTACACAAACCTCTGCCCTTATCGAATGATTTGTCTTCTGTTTAAACTACTATATAGCCATGTGTTGAAACTTGTAAATATTCGATAGCGTTTAAGTCTCTTTGTTATATGCGTGTACATGTATTAACGTATAGTTTGTAATGTAGCTAAATGTGTACATGTATTAACGTATAGTTTGTAATGTAGCTAAATGTGTACATGTATTAACGAATAGTTTGTAATGTAGCTAAATGTGTACATGTATTAACGAATAGTTTGTAATGTAGCTAAATGTGTACATGTATTAACGAATAGTTTGTAATGTAGCTAAATGTGTGCATGTATTAACGTATAGTTTGTAATGTAGCTAAATGTGTACATGTATTAACGTATAGTTTGTAATATAGCTAAATGTGTACATGTATTAACGAATAGTTTGTAATGTAGCTAAATGTGTACATGTATTAACGAATAGTTTGTAATGTAGCTAAATGTGTACATGTATTAACGAATAGTTTGTAATGTAGCTAAATGTGTACATGTATTAACGAATAGTTTGTAATGTAGCTAAATGTGTACATGTATTAACGAATAGTTTGTAATGTAGCTAAATGTGTACATGTATTAACGAATAGTTTGTAATGTAGCTAAATGTGTACATGTATTAACGTATAGTTTGTAATGTAGCTAAATGTGTACATGTATTAACGTATAGTTTGTAATGTAGCTAAATGTGTACATGTATTAACGAATAGTTTGTAATGTAGCTAAATGTGTACATGTATTAACGAATAGTTTGTAATGTAGCTAAATGTGTACATGTATTAACGTATAGTTTGTAATGTAGCTAAATGTGTACATGTATTAACGAATAGTTTGTAATGTAGCTACATGTATTGGCTATTTTTAAGCTGCTTTTCTTTCTCATTATTTCCTGGCATTTAAGTCAGCAAAAATTTATGTCAGTTATTCAGTTTTAATTATTATATCTTCCATTTTTGTTTTATCAACAATTATTCTTACGTTCTAAAACAATTAGGAGTAACAAGTAGTGAAGTAAAATGACTCATCAGTCGAAAAGTCGTGGCTTAGAAATAGAGGCTCTTTTTTCTTTTTGAAAACTAGAAGAAACAAACATTCTAGATAACATTGAGAAAAATTATATACTTTGGGACACTTCAATATAATGAAACCAATAGCGAAATGTCACATGCGATGCATCTAGTGGATAAATGTTCCACTATACTTCGTACAAGTCTAGTGAATAACGAAACTTTGATTCATATTTCTGTTTGGTAAATATCTCTCAAGTGTAGATATTCTGGGGTTTTTTTGGGGGGGGGTTATGAAATAACAACACATTAAGATAAACGCATTTTATTACTTTACTTGCTACAATTGCTTCTAATTACAAGGAGTTAAAATAAATCAAATCTGGGAAGTTTAAATAAACATTTTATTTACTCAAAAGGCAGTCACTTTTTCTTGCAAACCAAACTGTGGGTTGGAGTTCGTTGTGACAGCATCATGTTATGATTTATAGTTCTTGTTTACCATATGTGGCGCGGTACAATAATAAAACAAGTATCAAAGTCTTAATACCATCATGTTTGTTTGAAAAAGATCCAACAATATGTATAGGATTCTACTGAACATATTGTTTCGTGTCCGTGTTAAAGTAGATGTGCAAACATACTATTACAGAAAATTAAGCTTGAATTAATGGTCCATCATTCTGTCGAGATTCATTGGCATGGCATTATTGTTTCAATACACAAATTTTTCAGCTCACAAACGAAAGGTTGTCTCTACTAGCCAATCATATTGTCGTTCTTATCTAGATCAACAAATCAAGTAGTAGCAAGACGAACACGAGTTTACCATCCTAACACATCGCCCGTTTCTCCATCGAACAGTTTCCCGGCATCTTTTTCCCCTTTGAATTTGTGAAGCAAAGACATCATTTTGTCTAAACTTTCCTCAATAGACAAAGTTGCGTTTTTTCCACCCATGTCGGTTCTAACCCAGCCTGGGTGAATAGCTGTGCATAAAATCCCTTCAGCTTTCAGGTCAAAGTTTAAATTAGCTGTAAGCATATTCAAAGCCGCCTGAAATAAAATATACTGCTTGTATATTATTTTTGCTTCGCCTTAAACACATCGTTTTAATTACTTTTATAACCAAGTACTTTAGCGGTTGAGTTACAAAAATACTACGAGTTTCCGATGGTCGGCCTCTTTCCAGTTTTATCGTTCGTTATCCCTCACATACATCTCTATCAACGTCTCAGCTTTTACAAGATTCTTGTAGAACAAAAAATAAACTCACAAATAGTACAAATTATGCAACGAAGTGAAACATTTTTTCGTTCAATACATTGGAGGCAAACGGTGTTATAATAAACAAGAAAATCGCGAATATATTTTACTTATCAGGTGCACTATTTCACGGAGTGTTTGTTTACAATCGGTAATTTAGTTACGAAGTCCAATTGCATAAATGGAAACTAAACGCAAAAGTTAAACGTAATCGTGTAAAATTATGACCACAAACGCACATTGAGAGAAAAACAAGTGTGCATTTCAGTACAAGAGGAAATTAAAGGAGGCTCGGTTTTTGATCTACATGTACAATGTATTTTTATCACATAACCTGCGGTCCAGGAGTGCCGTAAACCCGTGCCGGAAATATCGTTCGGCACTGCCAAACCGTGCAATAAATATTCAAATTAGCCAAATCACTATATTAGCATATTTTGTATTACTACGCTACTACGATATTTGTAAACATGGCCGACTTTCGATTCGTAATGATTTTATTAACGAATAAAATTATGTTTGTGTGAATAAAATAACGATTTTATGTCTTTTATCTTACATTTTATCGCCAAACGATTAATAGAAACATACGCTATTTTTTGCGCACAGTAGTAAACAGTCTACACTAGACGTCTTGTACTGACGTCATCTTGACGTCATCATACAGACTGTTTCATTTTCTGTGGTCTTTTATACGGTTATGTGATAAATAGAATCTTACACTCGTGCTCATCCTTTACCATTTTTATTAAACTCGTTGACAAAAATAATATGACACTCGACAGAGCCTCGTGTCATATCATTTAGTCAACTCGTTTAATAAAAATGGTAAGGAATGAGCACTCATTCAAGATCCTCTATTTATAAGTCGGATAAGTGGCATAAGTTACATGATCTTTATAATGATATATCATTTATTGGGTGTTACCATTTAGTAAGCAGAGCAAGTGGAATGTTTAATCATCAAAATGTTAATTGAAAAAATACGAGGCATACCATATTCTCTTAGACTAATCATTATTGTCCTCAACGCGTTTTGTTAAAATCTGAGGCAGAATTCTAGCCTTATTACTAGTACATCGATGAATTATGTACTCTGTCAAATACTCTAAGTTTGTTATATCGCGCCATGTTACGCCTATCTTCGGTTTAAGAACCAATAAAATAAACATATCAGTGCACATACCTTTGAAGCTCGGTATGGATAAAATGATGATTTCTGGAGCATTGAGATAGAACCCAGTCGCGATGAAATATTGATTATTGCAGATTTTGAACACGATATTTCTTCTGTACGTTTCTCTTGGGCTGCCTTTCGAAGAAGAGGTAAAAACGTCTGTGAACGAGAAACTGCGAATTAGACTAGTCTATGTAAAAAAGGACCTGTAAAACTATAAAACAGATTGTTTCGTCCTTCCAAAAACAATATTGGTGAAATAAAAGAATGTCTAATGTAGATTGCATGGTTCTTGACAAGTTAAAGATTGTATTTCTCTATGCTAAAAGCGTTGATCGTATGAAACATGAATGTATTGATCTCTCGATCATAAAATGGTGCAGATAAATGCAAATATTTTCTATGCTTATCTAAATGTTTTAGCTGGCATTTGTAACATGTTCGTCAGCTGTGAGTAGTGTAGTCTAACCCACCCTCGCCATCATTAAAGGTCCAACCGTGTTTGTTTCGTAGCATGACATCATTTCCTCTTTGGTAAATTCATAAAGAGAAGATCGACATCCGGCTGCCGCATTGTTAATAAGCAGATTTAAGACACCATTTTCAACCTTCGCTTCAACCAAAGACTTGGCCTGTTTGATAGAATCTTCATTTGTGACATCTGCAAAAGGGACCATCGTAAATCAAAATAACTTTACCTATTGCTTATTGTATAACTTACTCTTTACATTGATAACTCGAATCATTCACAGCTTTACCATAAACGATTCTTTAATGGAATGCTGAATGATCAAAACATGTTTTAATCATAATAAGAATACAACAAATACTTCCGTGTGATAATAATTATATTTATTGTTTGGTAATGACTTTAGGAAAATGAAGTTTAGTTTTAGTCTATTACATTTCTGGTAATATAGCTAGTATTAAGATTAGAGTACTGCGTATATCCGATGACCATTTACAATACACGTGTATCATTGAACAGACACACACAGAGATCTCCTCAGGTCAATATTGTTTATTAACTTTCCCGGTGTTGGGCTTTAAGTACGGGTTTATTTGTGTAATACATGTATACTTCACATACTGTATGTACAACTCACCGAGCTGAGTAACGATGACTGAAGGATTTAGTGTAGCGATATCGCTCAACTCCTGAAATAATTTAGGAGAACAGACATTTTTCACTTGATGTATTAAAATAAAACTATAGAAAATATAACTATACGATTATAAGTTGCATGCATACGTACAAACGAAAGACTGGGAAAAAATTGTATTCATCCAAAGAAATAATAATAATTTAGTCATTATTATAATATAATTATCCTCAATGTTAATGCCGCATGTATAACCGTACGGAGCGATTTAGGTAATGCCGGAAGTGGTCCTAATGTTAACTTATACACATATAAAAAGAAAGTTTGAAACCTGGTCTGAAAATAAATTTGTATTAAGTTTTAATATTGTAGTGGTCACTAAGTGAAGTTTACTGTGGTTATTTACCAATCTGCTTTCTTTGTACTTAGTTTTAGAAATGATATTCAGTTCATCGTAGAATTTTTAAAACGTTAGAAGCACAATTAAACCTTGCAATAATGAAATGTACTCACTTTTGCTTCGTCTGGATTCCTACAACATGCAAATATGTATTTCGGTGGCTCTTCAAGTTTTAAGAAGCGTCTTACAAACTCGAGACCGAGCCCTCGGTTAGATCCAGTTATAAGTACCGTTTTAGGTGACAGCATAGCTGCAGTTTCATACGACCGTATTCAATGATACTGTACACTCGACCTCTTATGTCCACATTTATCGTATCGAGGACACTACATTACTGAGTTGCGAAAGGTTGTCATCCACTGATAAAATACTGATTATCAGTACATTGGCTAAACTGGTCTATGCCGGGAGTTACCTATTAAACGGAAAGGTGAAGAAAAAGGTTAAACCCCCATTATATGGACCGAAAGAATTGAAAACTGAGGCTTTACCTGGAAGTGGGCGACGATTTATCGTCTTTTTAACTAAATTGATGAACTAAATTGATGAACTATTGTCGAATACTAATTAGTTGATATTTAATTTATGAAATGTTTCAATGTAAAGCTCGCAATATTTGAAATGTATTCTTCTGAATTGTAATTTTGCGTAAGAAATGTTTATAAAAAGTCAATTTGTGTTATGTTTGTTTGTTAGTAGGCGCACAGTCTCCATTACGCACGATCCCAAACACGTACAAGCTCCCATTGATTAAAATGACTTTGTGAATGGACAAACACGTTGACTTTGGTGATTTGGAATTATATTTATCATTTGGTGTGGTGTGTGGTGATCTTAAATCTGATAATGAATGTGTTACTAGAAATGTCCGTGGATCGATAAGGTCAATGCTACTGGTGGTCAAAACTGCCAAAATATGTATGCAGGTCTATTCGGCTTGCGCGGTATTTTACGGACTAAACTAGGATTGTAGAACGTCAGGGATAAGAACTTTGATATCAGTATCGTTTGCATTTGGAGTAGTGGCGCTGACTGTAGGCTAAAGATGTATTTATATAAAGCAAATAAGTCTTTACGAATTCATTAACGAACAACGCTGCTCATCCACTCTCTCACTCTCTCTTAGTATAGCCACCATGACAGCGGGAAAAGGAAAATGCTGCTCCGTCTGGTGGATATCATGGGTGTCTCTAAAAAAGTAAAACAGGGACAAATCATCTGCATTTCCTTAAACCCAGAATCTTGATAAATGCACATACATTGAGGAAAATATTCAACCGAAGGTTTGATAGCTTCGATACAGGCTGATATTCTCCTTACGAAACTGAAATAGTGTGCTAATAATAATAAAATCAAACTTTTTAAACTTGATTCTACCACTATAGAGAGAAGAACTTCGTTACTGTCAGTAATTATGTGAAAAAGTGGACTAACAAGTTGAAAGCAAGACTCTTTTGGTGAAGGTGGCCTAGCAATCATGTGGCACAAACAAATACGTCACGAATGTGCATGTAGACATGAATAATAAACATTGTATATGTATCCAAGCCGTGTCATATCCCAGTGAATTAATGTTCGTGTTCCATGATTACTAAAAGTTTAAAAACATCATCCTTCTAAAATCTTGTTTATCGGATATCGATAAACTCACTTAATTCCATTATACGTTCAACTACATCAGGACACATGAGGAGTATTATTATCATCACTTCTAGGGAAATTTTCAATATTGTTTGTTAACCGTGCAACTGATCTACCTACACCCAAAGACACATTTAAACATTTTATTGAGCCATATTGGAATAATGAGCTCACGCATTTATTCAAGAAAATAGTCGAAAAATGAAAACTATGGATTGCCAACGGACGGTCAGGGAACATCAAATTATCTATTATATACAATATAAAACTTCTAAGAAAAACTTTCTATCAAAACATAGACATACAGCATCAAAACACTTAAAACAACGGTTTGTTAATAATGAGATAAATAATCAAATGAAGGTAAAATGAAATTCAGCTCTTAATTAAAACTCGGTTTTTAGTGATTATAATTACTTAGTGCCTTCGTATCAGATCTTAGTGCCTCCGTAATAGTTCTTAGTGTGGTCTTTTTAATTCGCCCTGCATTATCAGCAGATGGGTAATAAACATTATATCGGTATTTTGTATATTATGTTTCATAAAAACAATTTGAACTAAAGTATGTAAACATAATGGTCTTTAGTAGCTCTTAGTGCTTTCTTTTATACTTGCGTCTGAAGTACGAGCTACCGTTTAATCATAACTGCCTTTATAAAATACTTTTTAAGTAGTTATTTTGAACAAGAACATTTATATGTAAATTGCAACAAACATGTAAAAGCAATAACATAAATTAATAATTTGTATTATTGTAGTTACTGCATAATTCGTAGTTACTCACTGGATAAGACAAAAAAAGAAAAATAAGTATCTCGATTGAAACATACTCGTTATGGTTACATTATGAGGAAAAAATTAGAATATATAATGCATAGAATTGTTCATTACATTTTAGTAATTTTACTGTTGTAAGCGTCTTAGTGCCTTGTTAGTGCCTCTTAGTAGCCCTCAGCAGTTCTTAGTGTTTTTTTAGTAGGACTGGTTGCAACGATATACTAAATTTATAGGTGTCACGCCTTTAGTAGTAATCATCACGTCAAAGTTTTTTCACTGTAAGACGCTCTCGTCGAATCTCGTGTATAACGAGACCAAAAGATAAATATTGGTTCGCGCTAAAATAATGTCGAATTTTCGACATTATCCAACTCTGTGTATATGTTTTATTTGATAAATGTTGATTAAATCGATGCATTGAAATATTTTTCACCATAAGCAATAGGAAGTTCTCAACATGCCCGGCTATTTGAAGTATATAGAGGTGGACAACTTTAAGTCCTACCTCGGCAAACAAAAGATAGGACCTTTCAAAAAGTTCTCTGCCATCATCGGTCCTAATGGCTCAGGTATGTTTATATGTTTATATTGACATTGAATGTAAATGTCGCTGACCTTTCTCACCAGTTGAATGATTATCTTTACGAAGTGGACAGATAAGCCATAGAGGCCGTAAGGTGTATAGTGATTGTAAAAATATGGGCCTCTTTCAACTGCTCTGCTATTGGTTTTTAACTCTTTATAGATGTGTTTGCGTGTCCACTTTAGTGCTAGGGATCCCTGGTTCAATTCCAAATTATGCCCAGAGATTTTCTTTGTCTGAAAATACTACAGGTGCCCTAAGAATGATGGTCATTGTTTCAAATGTTGCAATGAACTGTTACTTTTAAATTTTATCTCTCAGTTTGAACAACCTTGATGTCTAATTTTTTAACCAGTGACCAACTCGGAAAATCAACATCGATTATTGAAATCAGTTGGGCTTTTCTTGTCATTGATTGAATTTAAGTTAACTGCTTGTTGTCAAAAGACTAATCTATGCAATGAAGAGAGGTGCAAAAACTTTTCAATAGGAGTTGCTCAACACTTTATAATGTAATCAGTGAGAATACAAAATTATATACAATATTGATACTTGGGGGGTATTGACCTGGGTTAGAGGGAGTAATGACCAGGGATGTAATGACCAGGGGGATTATCATCTGGTTACCATTGCTGATGGTATGTATTGTTGTATCTTCCTTTCAGGAAAATCAAATTTGATGGATGCGATCAGTTTTGTGCTTGGAGAGAAAACATCAAACTTGAGAGTCAGAAGATTGAGTGTAAGTTTATTCCAATTGTGAATTAAACAATCTATTTAATCAGTATATATTAATATATGCAGCACATGTTCATCTGATCTCCATAGAAATTACTTACTGCTTTGGTAACTTTAAATTAAATATAATATGATGTGCTATTATTAGGTAGAGACTACATTACTGGGATATGCAACTTGCAAGTCTAGGCCTTCGTGAGATAGCGCGAGAGCATCAATTCCAAAATGTTGTAATTTGAACTTGTTTAACAGTCAAAAGGCTGGTCAAAATAACCTTCATTCTACTTAAATGAATGATGTTTTGCATATCTTCTTTTTGCTGATTGAAATTGAAGGATTAAATATTTTTTGCACATGTTCTGTGTTTCATCCTAGACATACTTGTATCATAAATTTTCCTAGTTTTTGTGACAGACCAAAACCAAAATTCCACTGACTTCTACACCTTTCCGCTCATTAGATTGCTTGGACTAACCATGACCCAGATAATTGGTATTTTATCAGTATATGATCAGCAGTTGCATATCCATGTAATGTAGAGTCCCTCTATTAGGGCAGTGTATCAACAGAAATTTTGCAGTTTTATTTGTATCATAGAACAGTAGGCTGATATGCATGGGATACAACTTTCAGTGAATGTATTTTAGAATAATTAATGCTTACATACCTACTGAGCTATGGCATTGGACTTGGAGCATACCACACTAGTTAAAAAATATACTAAACTCAGTAAAGTTTATGCTTTGAAATGTGACAAAATGCCATGGATCAGTGTTATCTTGATTAGATTTTTTTCCTACAATCACTCTGCCGTGAAAAAAATTTGGCAGAAGATTTAATACATATCACTGAGTGTCATATGGACCTAGGTGATACAGCTTGCATACCACTTTAAGAATGTATTGTGATATATTAATTTACTGATATACCAAAACTGCCATAGCCATTATTTTTTATTTAAGTTATCCTTCTTTGGCTGTTTCATGTGTTTTATTCAGTTTTCATTTTTGTCTAGGATTTAATACATGGCGCGCCTGTTGGAAAACCAGCTGCCAGTAGAGCCTCTGTGACAGCTGTTTATGCTGATCAAGTCACTGAAAAGGAAACTGTTTTCACAAGAATTATTCATGGTTCATCCTCAGATCATAAAATCAATGGACAGGTAGGTGCTACTGTATCAGATGTGAAATGTGCACAGAAAAAATTTTTTTTTCTGGAAACCCTTACCAAAGTTATTTCTGCTCATTGATTAATATAATTTAACCTGCTTAAAAAAGTAACAAAGCAGAGAATATAAAGTCTATATTCCATGTTGTATTCTGTTTAATGAGTCTTGATCAAAATAAGATATCTTTGTGAATAATTATGATCTTCAAATGTCACAGTTGCTAATGAATGTTGTTGTAAAGTTGATGAAGCAGTATGAGTTTTTACTTTTCAGTCTGTGTCATCAGCACAGTATAATGAAGAATTGGAAAAAATTGGTGTTCTGGTGAAATCTAAAAACTTCTTGGTTTTCCAAGGCACTGTGGAAAGTCTTGCTATGAAAAATGCCAAAGAAAGAACTGATATGTTTGAGGAAATTAGCAGGTATTCTTGTTACAACAAAAATCAATCTCCAGGTTCTGGCCCAAACCCTTAGTTCTATCTCAATTTTATTCCACGCATAGAGTCGTGTTTAATTTGTTTCATATGTTGTATCAAACTGATGATGATAACACATTTTCATTTTAAAAATTTATGTTCTTTAAATATATTTATTACAAATATATTACAAATAATTTTGAATCATGGTTTAGTTTGTTTTTGATTTCCCAATAACAGTTTTGACTTTATGGGATATATTTAATAATATCAAGTTTTATTTGTGTCTGGTTTCTTATTCTTAAATTGTTTTGTTGTATCTAAAATTCTGTTGATCATTTATGATTATGTGTACTTTGCAGATCTGGGGAACTTAAAGCTGAATATGACAGAGCAAAAGCAGAAATGTTGAAAGCTGAAGAAGATACACAATTTAATTATCACAAGAAGAAAGGCATTGCTGCAGAGAAGAAAGAGGCAAAACTGGAGAAAGATGAAGCTGAACGATATCAGAAATTGAAACAAGAACTGGTTAGTATGAAAGCTGGTCTCTGCTATATGTGATGTTGATAGTTTGAAAGATAAACCTAGATTTTTTTTTTATTTAATTATTCAGATTTTCAGACTGTCTTGTTTGTGCTTCAAATTATTTGAATCATTTGATAATCAAGTCTCATTGCTTGGGAAAAGCAAGTTATAACTTATAGGTATCCTAGCAGCTCACATTTGGTAACTAGCTTTTGAATATAATTGAAATACTATGGATAAATTGTATTACACCCATAACAAACATTCATGGCTATGCATGATGATACATTGGTACATACAACTTGTATTATCATTACTGATGATCCGTATGTATATTATTAAATATAGCTGCACTAGTTTTATACTTATTTTCATGTTCATTCGTTAATTTTGTCTTAAATTTGTTACAGGAAGACAAACATTTAGAACTCTCCTTGGTGAGATTGTTTTATAATGAGAGAGATATTGATGAAGTAATGGAGGATATCAACCACAAGAATCATGCTCTTCAAAAAGAAGTTAAGAAGAAGGATAAGATTGAAGATGAAATAAAAGATAAAAAGAAGGAACAGGGAAAACTTCAAAGAGAGCTAACTAAAGTAGAAGCTACAATCAAAGAGAGTGTAAGTATTAACAAAGCTGTGATATGTTACTTTTTTTGAGGTATTGAATAAATTTGCACTTTCCTTTGTAGTTATTTTGATGTACATTGATTTTATATATTTCTTACCCATGCTTAGGTTTCCAAAAACAATTTGTGAACTAACTTTCATAACTGTGATATTTTCAGGAGGTGGAATTGAACAAGAAGCGACCACTTTACATCAAAGCCAAAGAAAAAACGGCTCATATGATTAAGAAACTTGAAGGAGCTAAGTAAGAATTTTTATTAAAGTTTTTTATTATCATGATTTAGATTTTAACCCCTTTACAATTTTTATCCAATTTAGAAAATTCAATGTTTGAACCATGGACTGTTCAAATTCATATCAACACATATTGAATACATACATTTGCTAAAAACTCAATTTTATACAAAATGTTAAGAAGAAAATTCGCAATCATACTTATGTTTGATTCTACAGGTCCATTGTTTTTTTAGTTTAATATAAAAGAAAGCATTGCTGATCATTTTATTTATTTTTCAGGAAATCCTTGAAACAAGCAAGAAAGACACATGACAACCATGAACAGGAAGTAAGTTATTGTTGTATTGTTGTATTTTTGTACTTGCTTCATAATAATAGAATTTCATGTCACTGAGCTTATGTGAAATAATTTTTTCAATGTCTTTAAGTAGTAGATAACTTTAATGTTACCTTTAACAAAGTAGTTTACAGACGTTGGATATCAAAATACAGAAAAACTGTTTCAAAAGACTGTTAAACTTTTCAAAACTGTGTTTTAACTTCATGATTAAAAACTTCATTTTGGCCGTAAATTTTAGATCAATGAATTAGAAAGAGAGTTGGAAGAAGTGGAATCCAAGCGTCGAGAGTTTGAGGAACAAATAGAGGAGGAGTCACAATCTCAGGGGCGTGACCTTCAACTTGAAGAAGATCAGGTAACTGAAAAACTGATTGAAAGCCATAGAATAAAATGTTTGAAATTCTGTTTCTAATGATGAAAATCTCCTTGACGCCAGTGCTGCTGTCTGTTAAGTGGTACATAAATTTGAAATTGTTTTATTGTCAACATATTTCATGACATTTTATGATTTATCATTTATTTATCTGTTTAATGTGGTTCTTAAAAATCATTGATCACAATTCAAGCAAACATAATGCTTCATGTTTATTTCATCTCAGGTATCGGAATACCAGAGGTTAAAAGAGGAAGCTGGTAAAAGGTCAGCCAGACTTCTACAAGAGATGGACTCCATACAACGTGAACAAAAATCAGATCAGGATAGATATGATAACGAAATACGTAAGAAAAACGAATTGTTGGCAAAAATTAAACAGAAAGAACATGAGATGGAGGAGAATAAGAAGAGAGTAGAGAAACTCAATGATTACATCAGGTATACATATATGGCTATTTAAACTAAGCAAATATAGTACTGTGGAACTTCGTATCTGGACTTGTTCTGACCTTGAAAAGGCCAGATTAGAAGGGTTTTTGGATTAGAATACTTCTTTATTTTTAGACAAAAGTACATGCAGGTTGTCAGAAATAACATTGAATAAAAATTGTTAAAAAAAATTGTTAGAATTAAAGTGATTTTTAGATGAGAGTTTCCATTGTACTTATTAATTGAGTAATTATTAACTGCTGAAGTAGTATAATATATCATTTCTTGTCAATAGTCAACTTAAATGTGAATGTGTTTTCTATATTTAGCTGTCATTACCACATTGATACTTATCATTTTCCCAAAATTTTCTAGGAAATTTGTAATTCTGGTTTTGATGTACTGTGTGTTGCATGTAACTGAACTGTTGTAGTGATGGAGCTCTTGCTTGAAGTTAATAGCATTAAAGTTATGAAATAACAATTGTTTTTTTTAATGTGTTTCCTGTAGACAAAGTACACAGGCCATTGATGAACAGAGAGTAGCAGAAGAAGAACTTGGTGAGGAAGTCACTACAGCAAACCAGAGAATCAATGAAATAGAAAATGAAATGTCCTCTATTAATGAACAATTGAGTGAAGCTAAGGTAACAAAGGGTTCTAGCCTAAAATTTGTTGTACATTCTCTTTCACTGATATTATTTTGAGATGTTCTATCAAATATCAATATTGATATGTACAATACATGTTCTGTAATTGTTACTATGTCTTGTTTGGATACCAAAGTTACTTAAAAATATTTCTAGAAATTATGTCGCAAATTATGATTGCTGACCAAAGTCTAATTCATAACGTTACACAGTTATCACTGTTCTAGTCTACCAAAGTCTAATTCATAACGTTACACAGGTATCACTGTTCTAGTCTACCAAAGTCTAATTTATAAAGTTACACAGGTATCACTGTTCTAGTCTACCAAAGTCTAATTTATAAAGTTACACAGGTATCACTGTTCTAGTCTACCAAAGTCTAATTTATAAAGTTACACAGGTATCACTGTTCTAGTCTACCAAAGTCTAATTCATAGCGTTACACAGGTATCACTGTTCTAGTCTACCAAAGTCTAATTTATAACGTTACTCAGGTATCACTGTTCTAGTCTACCAAAGTCTAATTTATAAAGTTACACGGTTATCACTGGTCTAGTCTACCAAAGTCTAATTTATAATGTTACACAGTTATCACTGTTCTAGTCTACCAAAGTCTGATTCATAATGTTACACAGTTATCACTGTTCTAGTCTACCAAAGTCTGATTCATAATGTTACACAGGTATCACTGTTCTAGTCTACCAAAGTCTGATTCATAATGTTACACAGGTATCACTGTTCTAGTCTACCAAAGTCTGATTCATAATGTTACACAGGTATCACTGTTCTAGTCTACCAAAGTCTGATTCATAATGTTACACAGGTATCACTGTTCTAGTCTAATACATCTTGAAATCATTTTCTTTTTTTTCAAAATTACTGTATATGCATCTAGTAGTCTTGCCTAGTTTGTTGATAAAAGTGTTTATGTGTGTTGTACAAGTATTTTTTTACTTTTGTAGGTTGATAAACATGAGTCTGCCAGAGCCTTGAAAAAGGCAGAGTTACTGGAGAACCTGAAACGTCTTTTTCCTGGTGTTGTAAGTAATTTTTTATGTTGCTGTTTGTTAATACTTCTTTATTGTGTGAGACATACCTTTTTCCAGACATATATGTATTAATCTATAGGAATTCTTGATGATTTCTTGACCTTTATTTGTTCTGCAGATTTTTAAGGCTTTACCTTCTCTTGTCTGTAAATCAAATTATGGTTTTGATTATCTTACATTTCAGACAATTTTCTTTGGGTAGTATATCTTAATTAGACCAAATTCGTGAACAAGTTTCGTTAATTTTAAAATAAAAGTTTGGTTAATTTTTTTCTTACATATTTCAGCATGGTAGGTTGATTGATTTGTGTGAACCTAGTCATAAACGTTACCAGATTGCCATCACAAAATGTTTAGGTAAATACATGGATGGAATCATCTGTGACACGCTGAAAACTGCAAAAGAATGTATTCAGTACATGAAAGAACAAAGAATTGAACCAGAAACCTTTCTTCCTCTGGATTACCTTGATGTCAAACCTGTAAATGAAAAATTGAGGTTTGTTTTTGTGTATTTTTCTACTTATCTGAAAACCTGTTGTTTACATATACTTTGTTTAAATCCATGACCAACTTGATTTTACTCTTTTCATTATACTCCTCGAATAAAAGGAGGCTCCATTCTGTCAAAAAATAATCTGGTGTCTGGTATCTAGTAACTCACCTTGAAAATAAATGTAAGCAGTAGTGAAATTGATTATCCTGACTGTATAGATCAATTATCAATCTGTTATTTCAGTCTCAGATCTACATAATTGAACTTCATTGTATGTGTTTAGCTTTCTTTTATGAGTGTCTAAAATAATAAATGACCACTTCTTAGACTTGTCTGTCAAAATTTATGAAACATTTGGATAATGGAACCTTATTTATTAAGTGTTAATTTATTTTAGGGAGATCAGAGAACCAAAGAATGTAAAATTGGTGGTAGATGTGATTCGATACGATCCTCCATCTATCAAGAAAGCTTTGATATTTGCTTGTGGTAATGCTTTGGTTTGTGAAACGGTTGAAGATGCTCGAAAGGTCGCTTTTGGTGGTCATGAAAGACACAAGGTAAGTTAAATGAAGTGTTACTAACTATCATAGCCAAAATATGGTAATGTCTGAATGCAATTTGAATTTATTTTCCCCTAAAACTCAAATCTAATTTTTCTTTGGTCTGGTTTATATCACAATATCAGTTATATGCAAGGATAAGTTTTCCTGTCAGTCAATAGTATGCTATCAGTTTGTCAAAGTTTCATTTTCATGAAGACTAATTATTTTGAGTGCAATGAGGTTGTTGCACATATTACAATAAAGTCCTGTGCTTATATTTCAGTCTGTTGCTTTGGATGGAACATTGTTCCAGAAATCTGGTGTTATCTCTGGTGGTGCTAGGTTTGTTTTTTCTTTTTGACTGTCACAAATTCCTATCTGCTTTTGTATATTTATCTGATCAACTTAGTACAAATATCTGTTTCAGAAAGCAAATATCTATTTCAGAGACCAAACTCGCAGAATGAAAATTACTTCATTTGATGGAATAAATGGTCAAATAGATATTATTTTGTAGTGGTGTGTAACTTGCATCAGAAACTAAAAAATCTTTCTGTCTCTGAAAAAAAGTTGACAGCATTTTCATTCTTAAAATATATATTCAGTTTTTGGTTATTGCTTACCAGTGGTTTATCTTACATATTTTAGTGACTTGAAAGCTAAGGCTCGAAGATGGGATGAAAAGATGCTTGGTCAGTTGAAACAAAAGAAAGAAAAACTTACTGTTGAATTAAAGGATATGTCTAAGAAGAAAAGGAAAGAGTCAGAGCTGAATACTATACGATCACAAATTAAAGGACTAGAAACACGTTTAAAATATTCCATAACTGACAGGGATAATACGGTAAGAATATTTAGATGATTTGTTGCCTTTGTCCAGTTTTGCTGCTTCTGGTTCTGAATTAGTTGTCAAGTGACAATCAACTTTGTCATAAATTTCATTTATGTTTGTAACTGTTCTCTACTTGTTCTGATGTTAATTTTAATCCCTTTAGAAATTAATGCAGTTGATACAAGACTGAAATCTCTGCCAAATTTGGATCCAGTAAAATTCCTTTGTTTTTAGTCAATTTAAGTTTTGTGAGTCAATATATTGTCCAGTTCAGTTATGTTTAAGTTTGTTAGTCATCTGGTGTGGTAATAGTTCATTGTCTTGCAAACAGGAATTAAGATGGTTCAGGATTTTGCTGTTAATTGATTCAATATCTTGTTTGATCTGTAAGATGGGTTTTTTTTTCTTTTGTTTTTGTAGAACAACATGATTATGTTATTTTTGTTATTCTTTCAGCAAAATAAACATCTTACTCAGAACGAAAAAGATTTGAGAAATTACAAGGAACAAATTCATTCATTTGAAGTAAGTGTATTTGATTCAATGCTTATATAATGTTTGGTTGTTGTCTTATTTTAGCACAAAATCCCATAAAAATATCTATTTTTGAAATTGTTGTTGTTATTAAATATTTCTTAAGATGATATTTTACATGTTTTCTACATTTGATTGCAATGGCACACTATAGATTTGAGCCAGAATGTCTTATTGAAGATATGCCAAAATTTGTTATTTGTTTCATGTAAAATTTTGACAAATACAGTAACATCAAGAAATGATTAACTTTATTCAGCCAAGAATGCACCAACTTGAGAGATCGATGAACGAAAGAGAGGATACCATCAAGGTATTGAAAGATCGTATGAACAGAGTCGAAGATGAACTGTTTGAATCTTTCTGTGCACAAATTGGTGTAGAAAATATTAGGTTAGTAAAACTAATCATAATTCTTTTCTGCTATGTGTTGTTTTTGGTCATATCCTTAATTGTAAAGGATGTTGTGTCAGTTTTTATGTCTTTCCCCTGTATTGATACTTTCCTTGGGAACACTTCTTCTGAATTAGTTAAGTGTAGAAAAAAATTAGGAATTCTTTAATGTATTATATCCCAATATTAAAGTATTTGTAAAATTCTTTATAAGGCCAGCTTTCTCAAGATCTGTACAGTATAAAACGGAATGAATTTGGCATGAGTTTTACGTACTATGCTTCCCTTATTTAACAAGAGCACAGCAGCATTGCATAGCAGCAAAATTTTTGTTATGGGAAAATAGATGAATTTTCTAACTTTTAGTCTTTCCTGTGTTCTAAAATGCTGACTATTTTACCAGTAGGCCATTGAAAAAAATTTAACAACTTACACATTACAGGCAGTATGAAGAGCGTGAATTGCTTGTTCAACAAGACAGAGCCAAGAAACGTTTGGAGTTTGAGAACCAGAAGTTTAAATTACAGAACCAGATTGAATTTGAAAGATCCAGGGATACCTTGGGTATGATCATTTTCTTAGTCCAACATGTTGTATGTTTCAAAACTTTATGTTGCGTTTTGATGGTAGCGTCTATTCATTATGTCAAGTTTTGTTAACTAACACATGCTCTTTTATTGATACTGAAGTGTTGGAGGGCTTTTTCTTCACAATTTTAATATTAATCACTGGGAAGGCCTGCATTTTGAACTCAGGGTTACAATCTTATACTCTTTATTTTCATAAAACTCTTTGATGCATAAAATAGTTACTTAGTTATTGCTTCTTTTATTTATAATATTTTTTTCTTAAATGTATTTTCTACGTTTTTCAGCCAATGTCATGAAATGGGAGAAGGCTGTTACAGATGATGAAAAAGAACTTGAAAAAGTTCGAAATGATGAAGCCAGGAATATGGATGTAAGTTGTGTTTCACTTTAAATTATAAATGGGTGCCGCTGGCGTGAAGTATCACCCTTGAAGTGGAATATTAATGCAAAACTTGAAATCATTTGACCTGTAAATATTTATACTGGTTTAAAATTTAAGTGAAACTAAGTAAAGTAATGCATATTTCGCTGAACTTCATTTCATGCTTTTGAAGTTTCTGTGATTAATTACTATAATTCTACCAAGTGGTTTGAGACTTGAAAAGGGTAAATTTTGTGGTTATAGATGATTGACAGAGAAATGCAGAAAGCTGATAAATGTAAACAGCAGAGATTAACCATAAAGTCACAAGTAGACGACTTTGAAGGTCAAATAAATGAGATTAAGAAGAGACTTAATGCACAAAACAAGGAAATAGCTTCTGCACAGAAACAGGTTGCAGCATTGGAAACTAGACTGGAACAGAAGAGAGCAGACAGGCATAGCTTGCTGAAAACCTGCAAGGTAAATGATGTTCTTTTAATAATTGGTACTAATTATGAATCCCAGATTTAAATACACAGCTGGTATGTGAATGTAGTTATAACATTGTATAACATTTTCTTGTTGTTTTGTTCTGTTTCTACTTTGCTGATGTCATGTTCTCATATTAAACTGGTTGATGTTTTATATTTACAATGTAAGTTCAAGAAGATGCTGTTGACTTTGCTTGATAATAAGGTCATTGTTGATTACTTGTACTATATAGGAGAGAAGTATTGTGGAGATAACTGGATATCTAGAATTTTATATAAAATTATTACATTTAATCATTCAGTGTGATAATCTAATTTTCTTTTTTTACTTGTCTGTCTGACACTGTGAAAATTTGAATTAAATCTAATTATCATATTTACTAACAAATTTTCTGTGCAGGCTATCTTGTTTGTTAACTTTTATTTAATTTGAATGTCACCATCTGACAATATTTCATGGATTGTATTTACTATAAATGTATTTTTCATGCTTTAACAGATGGACGATATAAATCTACCTATGCGTAAAGGTACAATGGAAGACATCACACAGGAAAATGAACCATCTAGTGCTATGGATGGTACACAGATGGATGGTACCCAGTCTGAGTTAGGAAGAGACAGTCTGAGCAGTCAGGGTGCTAAAAAGATTTATGAAAAAGAAGCATTAATCATTATTGATTACTCTGGACTGGATGATGATCTGAAAGAAGTAAAACTATTATTGTTGTTTGGTTAAATCTTCTTGTAGAATTATGTTACTTCTATTAACTCAAATAGAATTTCTTACTTGAAATTCAAAAACATCTTAAATGTTGGTTTGCAAAACGAAATTGAAAAAAACTGAAAAAGTTGTACTTTTTTCAAACTGAATGGAAACATATCTATATGTTGTTAGCTAATTTTCAATGAGGTGTTAGCATTTATTTGTCTGATTTATCAAGTTACAATAATCTCAGTATTATTTGTTAACATCACCAAATCTGTAAGATATTGTATGTTAAAATTATTTGTTTTGTTTTTAAGATTGATGAACCAAGTGAAGTGAAGAAAACCATAGAACACTTAACTAAAGGTGTATCTGACATGGTCTCAACTCTACAAAGAATAAATGCGCCGAATATGAAAGCTATGGAAAAGTAAGCTTTTTCCATCATGTCCATATATGTACTTACATAACCTGACTGTTGTATTGATAAGAAATGTGACTATTTAGTTAGTAATATAAATGTTGTTTCCTTTGAATAAATTTTGTTTATATTATTTGAATTTTTTTTGCAACATTATAATTTACTTAATCACAGTATTTATAGAAGTTATTGATAGAATTTACTCCACTCATAATTTAAATAAATAAAGATTGCAATTCTGTTCCATTTTTTTATTCAGTTACATTGTTTTGAATTTTTTTAATTTACAGATTGGATGGCGTCAAAGAAAGATTAATGGAAACATCCGAAGAATTTGAAAATGCTAGAAAACGTGCAAAGAAAGCTAAACAAGCTTTTGAGAAGATCAGAAAGGAGAGATATGACAGATTCATGCATTGTTTTGATCATGTTTCTAATAAGATTGATGAAATATACAAGGTATTAAATTAAAAATGAATCAACAAAGTGTACAAGGCATTTTTTTTTCAAATTAATTATATAAATAAATTATTTTTGAAAAAAAATAGATATACATTTGTTAAGTTTATTGAATTAATATAAGGAAGTTGTACAAAATGTACAAAGAATTGGATTATTTGATTAACAGCAAAAAATTAACAAATCATGTAATTGTAAAAATACCACTAACATATTTTTGTATAATTTCAAAATATTTCCTGGAGTTAATGCTCAATTGCTGTATACAATATTTACTGTATTTTTCCAGTCTTTAGCTCGCAATCAGAGTGCCCAGGCTTTCTTAGGACCAGAGAATCCTGAAGAACCATATCTGGATGGTGTTAACTATAATTGTGTTGCCCCTGGTAAAAGATTCAGACCTATGGATAACTTGTCTGGAGGAGAAAAAACTGTGGCTGCTCTTGCTTTGTTATTTGCTATACACAGGTTTGCTTTATATTTTTATACATTAATGTTTCATTATAAAAGTTTCTCCAGTTTGATTGTAATGTAATATGAAAATTGTCTTAATCTACGTAGGTGTTTGACACATATCAGATTATCTCTTCATGAAATGTTGCAATTAACCATTCATTGGTCCTGTGCTTAGATGTAGTGAGTTATAGTGAAGGCTGTTTTTTTAAATTATTGTTTTCAGTGATATATATATATATATCAATCACATACATATATACAATCACATACTTTGTGTGACGTTAAGGAGAACTTAAAGAATAGTTTACTTTGTTAAATTCATTTTTATTAAAATGCTGTGAAAATTACTACAAATTATGCATGGTTTTGATGTTTTTCTTCAATATGATACTAATAATGATTTTCATAAAATTGAATTTTACTTATAGCGAATATATTTATGTTTGTGTTTTTCTACAGTTATCAACCAGCACCATTCTTTGTTCTTGATGAGATTGATGCTGCTCTAGATAACACAAATATTGGAAAGGTTAGTGGAGTTGTCTATGATTTAAGTTATAATATTTTCAACTAAGGATATTCCTTGACATATTTGTACATTTATTTGCAGTAAATCTTCACCTATCTTGTTGCTGAAGAAAATTAAGTCTAAAAACAGTGTACAGTAACTGATAGTCTAAAATAATGAGTTCATTCTCATATTCTGCTTGTCTAATTTATTAGAATTATGAAAATTGAGAAGCTATGGTATTTATTTAAGCACCAGTCTTCTAGTTGCAACTATCAAAGGCTATGTAACTTAACTTGTGACTTAGAGGTATATGCCCATTTTAACTTCAAAATTTATTAACACATCCCAGTTTTAGATTTTTTCAGTGTTCTGACATATTTTTATGTTCTTTTTTTAGGTTGCAGCATATATCAGAGAGGAATCTCAGAGACATTTCCAGTGTATTGTGATCTCATTGAAAGAAGAATTTTACAACAGAGCTGATGCCCTGATTGGTATATACCCTGAGGTAAGTTCAGACTCAAGATTTAAGCAATGAAACAATTAATTTACTTTTATTACCTTTTTCTTTTTTGAAGAAAATGAAAGCTTATGTCATAGTTTGATGGTTGTCTGTGTACACAGTGTTTTTTGCATGTGTCTCGCTTGTTCTGAAAGAAAACGTTCTGTTGATCATAAACTTGGACACAAATTTATCATTGTACAGAATGAAGATTTCACTGATGGGAGCTGTATCTGTGGGTAATGCTTGTTAGTCCTTGTTCTCATTGTGTAAGAAGTAAAGTATTTTACTGTTGAAAATCTCAGTTTAAGCAGCATTGTAGAATTAGGTCATGGTTTCAAATGTTAAGCTTCATTCTATATAGTTTATAGACTTTATTATTTCTACTTTCAGCAAGGAGATTGTGTTATCAGTAATGTTTTAACATTGGACCTAACACAGTATGAGGACCCACATACACTTGAAGACGATGATCGAGTTGCTTTGCTTAATGTCAGATGAGAATCTAGTGTACAGAATACAACACCAGCTTATAAAAGCACATTGAACTGAAGTTTGGTGTAATCAATATATTTTGACAGAATTTGTTCCTTAGCATATGCCAAGTTGAGAAAACTGCAGCATAAATAACAAAGATGTGTTCAAATGTTGTCTGAGATATCAGACAGAGATGTGTATCATAGAATAATTTGTCATTGGAAATATATTTTACTACTATCATTTAACGTTTTTGTGTATTGATCATCACTAGATCATACATATCTGTAATTATCATGTCTCTATATTTGAAATTTTTTTTTTTGATGAATTATATTTAAACTAATGAATTAAATTAACTCCTTAGATACCCAGTACTGTGTTAAACACTTAATGTTACTTGTGCATTGTTTCTGGATAATGATTATGAAATTTACTTTAATTTAATGGGTTGAATCTTTGCATGATGAATTGGATTAAAAAGTTTACAAAGACAATGAATTTTAGTGCTAAATTCTTAACAGAGCTGATTAAATGTTGTTTGGGGGTCTTATTTATACTGAAACCTGTGTGTTGTCATGTTGGTTGATTTTACTGTCATTTCTTTACTCGTCATTGAAAACAAGATTTTAATCATGTTCTTACATGTGTGCTTCGTTATTGTCTAATTATACATGAAGGTTTATTTACTATATAATCTCCATCATATTATCATTGTTCATTTACATGTTAAATATTGTATTGAAATTAAATTTTAGATCTGTCATAGTCCATTATGTTTTGTTTTAATGTAATATGACTTGGCTTTTGGTCATTATGGTGCCTAGTTTAACTATGCAGACATTTTGTTTGTTTTTTTTATGTCACTTATTGTCACTGGGTTTAACGCTGTTTTCAACAATTTTTCAGTTATATACAGCGACCGGTTCTCCTAACCAGTTTTCCTGGACTATATACTAACCAGTACTAACTTACCCTTCCACAAGGAGCCAGCAACTTCTCAACGTATGGAGGAAAATCAACATTTTTGTCGAATTTTCATAGAAGGGTATGACGTGCCGCGACAGGGATTCGAACCCGGATCTCCAGATTAAGTCTAGTACACTAACCACTGGACCACGGCGCAGACATTTTCTCATTTATTGTATTGATAGCTGAGATGAATTTTCCAATCTAATTATTCTTCACTGAACATAAAGCAAAACAGGCTTCAGATACAGCTGTATTAATTGTAGCAATAACAGTGTTCAGTTTTTAATGCATGTCACAGCTAAATGGTGATAACATGGGTAAGTAGAAATTTATATTTACTTACCTCATAGAACATGTTTATTTTTTATTTCTCTATTTCCATTGAAACATTTTTTGTTTTATCGTTTATCATTTAAAATTTATTTCCAAAATTGCATATAGGGAAAAAGCTTCGTACTAGAAAATTTATTTATACTAATTTAACTAACCACGCTCGTATAACTGTACCTTTTTTACAATTTATCACAATTGGTAAAAATTTATTTCCAAAATTGCATAATATAGAGATACGTTATTACAATATAGGAAAACGATTCGTGCTAAAATGAAAAATAATTATTACTTAGGAGAAACTTAGGATCTTCAATGTTATATCAATGCTCATAGCAAATAACCATGCAAGTCTTCATAATTTATAACATATACCGTTTCGAATTTGAACTAAGACATAATTTAGATCACATAGATGATTCTGCAGTATTCAAACTGAATTTGTGCTATATTTTAGTAAAGCTTCAATGTAATTAACCGTTGAAATAAGTAAATAAAAATTCCGGTTACTAACCGGTGATTAGCGTAATTTTTATCAGAGCGTTATAATTACTCATTCACGGCAAATTTAACGATTCGTCCCCGAGCAAATTCGTACTTTTGACCGATTCGTCCCCGGGTTAAATCGTACTTTTTGGCCCGATTCGTCCCCAAGTTAATTCGTACTTTTTACGCGATTCGTCCCCGAGTTAATTCGTACTTTTTGCCCGATTCGTCCCCAAGCTAATTCGTACTCTTTGACCCGATTCGTCTCCAATTTAATTCGTACTTTTTGGCCCGTTTATGCTTCTAAATTATACAATGATTATAACGTACAGTACATGAATAAAAAAATATACTTCATGCACTTAACAAAACATGCCTGTGTCACACACGTTACAAGTGACGGTATGCAGCCTTGGTCAAACCACTTGTCTACAGTCCAAACACAAATCAGACACAATGAACAATTATGAACACTAAAAACGATACTAATTATAAACTCCAAGAGTCAAAGAAAACTAACAGATATATCCAGTCCAATTAATATGCTACATGATATATACGCTATATATCTCACTCAGGTAATGACATTATGAGGGAGAAAATGGATGATCAATTTATATGCACGTATCAAATTTATTTGTCCACTGACTTCGCACGTGTTTGTTAAATAATTCGGTAATATAAAGTAAATATCGAATGACGGTGTGTGTGAATTTGAAACGGTCATTGTGAAAAACGAAGTGTTACATGAGGCGCTATTTTTATTACGCGGAACAAACGATTAGATTTGAAAGGGAATCGTACAATAAGTTGACGAAACAATGCAGGGAGTTGCTTCCCCTATATGGTATTCAAAATAGCACATAAATCACGACCAGTCATTTATTTTTTCACGATTTTTTGTCACTTTGATGAATTATTTCAATGGAGCTGTTATCGTACAATCCATTCCAGTTCATGGGATCTTGTTTTTCTTATGCTGCATTCTATATGTGCAATTGTTTATTATCGAAGGCCGATTCCCGCAAGTAAGTCAGTTGTGTGACGGTAACCAGACCCCAGTCTTGTCGGCAAGTGTATCAAATAATTTATTTTTGGGTGTAAAAATGACAATATGCAATGGATATCCGTTTTTTTCATTAATTATTTAACTTACAATATGCATGTAAACTAAACATGTACTGTTCAATGCCATCACAATAAACTGGAGTGTTTGCTAAGTAGGATAAAATTCGGATAAACGTATTCGGTTATCGAAGTTGTATGAACTTTGAACTTTAGATGGTAAACAAAGTTTAGGTCACGGTATGCTCTACAGTGATAGTGATAACGAGGATTTCGAACTTAACGACTACAGTATGTCTGAAGAAGAATCACTCCTCATTCAACCATCGGCGAGAATGGGTCGTGCAGATTACAGAGCTGGTTCTGGTAATAGCCCCGGTGTCCAAATTGATGCAAATATGGAAGAAAAAGAGAGACCAACTCCATTTTTTGTTTATGTGCTTTCTTTTTTCTCAGCAATAGGTGGATTTTTATTTGGGTATGATACTGGAGTTGTTTCTGGTGCTATGCTTTTATTAAAAGATAAATTTAAATTGACGTCTATAAAAGAGGAAGTTATTGTGAGTGTTACTATAGGATTTGCTTTCTTGTTTGCTCTCATTGGTGGATGGTTAAATGATAAATTTGGAAGGAAAATGACTACAGTGTTAGCCAGCATTGTGTTTACTGTAGGAGCCGCAGTTTTAGCAGCTGCTTACCACTTCTGGATGCTGGTTGTTGGTAGAGCCATATTAGGAATGGGTATTGGTAAGCTATCAAGCGTTGCTATAAAATCTAAACTAGTGTTGAATTCTACTTTTTAATGTAACTGTGCATTTAATTACTAACTGCTAATAAATCACTTTGGTTTAATTTATTGTTTCATATTTCTTAGTAATATTTTCCTAATTTTCAATTATATATAAGCACACTAAAATAGCTAAGGATGTTGTCTCTAAAGTATCACTTGTATACTTAAAACCATGATACACATATTACCACGAGTACCAGCATAATAATCACTGACACATGTGCGCGTCTCCTCTACTTCAGTTTTCACCCAGCATTGTTAACATAATGTACCACAACTGTCAAACATTTTCAACGGTGTTAGTACAGTTATTTTTTATACAGTGATATGGAACAAATTAAAATTAATAATTTCATATTTATTTTGTATTCATAAATTCTAGTCTGTTAAAAACATGTCCATTTAAATAAAAATGTCCTTGTGGTATCTTAGTGTAGGAAAATACTTAATATTAGTAAGAAGTTAAGTATAGTACCAGTATTTTTCCATGTGACTTCTTATCTTGCATTTAATTGGCAAATTCGTGGTAATATGTATACACAATAAAAATCAATATGGCTGTCAGTGTGTCAAAGAATATAGCAGTTGATGTATGATTTCATTTGTTTATAAGAGTATTTTCATGTTTTTTGACATGAAGAAGAATTATTAATGAGAATTAAATTGTATCATGATTGTACACTAGTACTGTCGTGAATATTTAGCCAGGTAAAAATTAGACTCATGGTAATACATATAACCAGGATATATTTTTTAGTTGTCATTGTTCATGTCTTTCTTTTTTGCCCAAATTTTCCTGTTTACTCCAAAAAGAATTCTCTATTAGGCTATTAACCAACTTGTTTCATAAGAGTAAAAATCTGATGGTTTTACTCAGCCAAGTTGTATTTAAATATCAAAATTTTAATGTTAAATTTATGCATCTTTGATAATGATTCTTATTTATGGGCGCATTAATATGTAAGTATTTATTTCATACAAATGTGTCCTAGGAATGGCATCCATGACTGTACCAGTTTATATTGCTGAGTGTGCACCAGTCCATCTTAGAGGGAGACTTGTAACCCTAAACAACTTGTTTATTACTGGAGGACAGTGTATAGCCAGTGTTGTTGATGGAGCATTTAGTTATGATAAAGAAGATGGTTGGAGGTATAAAATATTTGAGACATAAATCCAGATATAAATTCACATGTTTAATTGCATTGTAATGATTGAAAAAGTGCAACTGCTTTTATTTTATTATAATGACAAAATCTAACATAATAACTTGTGGAATATAGCAGCTTTATATAGAAGTCTGCAAATCATTTTGTTCTTTACTTACAGGTGGATGCTTGGACTGGCAGCTGTCCCTTCTATCATACAATTTATTGGATTCATATTCTTGCCTGAGAGTCCCAGATGGTTGGTGGCAAATGGAAAATCAGACCGTGCTCGTACAGTATTAGTTAATATTCGTGGTACTTCAGATATTGAAGCTGAAATGCAAGAAATAGAGACAGCAGTTGAAGAAGATAGAAGAGAAAAAGAAGAAGCAGGTATGTGTTAGCAACTTGGTCTTTTTGTCTTATTTTGTTATATTTACCTTCACACATTTTTCTAGTCTTTTGTCTTTGTTTGTATTTTCAAATGTTCACAAAGAATTAGTTTCTGCATACGTTTCATTCACAAATGTTCTTTTCTTCATGTAGAAGTGGTAGATCTAACAAAAAACACATTTACTTTGCATTCTGATTATTTCCTAACAAATGTCTGTAGGAGCTTTACATTTCATAGACTTCCTTTTCAATTTGTTTTGTTATTGTTTAAACAATTTGTGGATGTATCAGATACTTGTATTATTAATTCATTTATGCCAATTTATCACTTAGTCTTTCTCCAGAAGGGAAGGGACCAATATTAGGGGAAGTTTGGTATTTTTAGCAAGGAGCTAACAGCTGTACTGACTATATATAATCATAAAGGTGTTTTTATTGTATTTTAGGATCGAATGTATTTATGAAGATTTTACGTACTCCCCCTGTAAGGCGAGCCCTTTTTGTTGGATGTGGTCTTCAGTTGTTTCAGCAGTTGTCTGGTATTAACACAGTCATGTAAGTGAAGTTTATTCTGAACATAGATCAGTTTGGTAGAACACGAAACATAATCACGTCAGTGAAACATCATTAATTCAGACCGTTCAGTCAAATTTTTTATGTGACATCTTTCATACACAACCTTTGAATACTTTTGTCTAACAGATAAAACACTTCTAATCTGGAAGCCTTCTAATCCAGATGTTCCATTACAGTAAAACTGATATTTTTTTATTGATGAGTTACTAGTAATGTATCTGCCAGATCGTTTTTTCTTTAAAACAAAACAAGGAAAATTTATGTCAAACAAAGTGTTTTTCTTGGATTTTTATTCATTTATTTTTATGTAAGAATTTTGACAATTACTTCTATTTTTACTGCAGAATTCCTTAACCCACTTGGCACCATCATATTTGAAATTTTCCCAAATTGTGTTAAATGTTTTGTTACAGGTGTTTGTATATCATTCTTGTTAAGGATTAAAAGATGAATGAAATTGCAATTATTTATCATTTTCATTTAATTTATTTCCAATTTTTATCAGGTAATTATTAATGCCAATCAATATCATTAATTCTCATAATGGATTTTGAATCACCCAGATTACCACTATTTGTACATCCATTATACAGTGTTTCAGCTTATTTGACATATATGTACACTTTACAGTTATTTAGCACTGGGGGGACTATCTTATCTCTCCTGAAATAAGTTGCTAGGTTATAGTTAGTACTGAGTGGTAATTTATCAATTAATGTCCCCTAGGTTTGTCATTGTTGTGGTGTTAGTACAGTATAAATAACCAGTCTGCTGGGTATCACAAAAATTCACTGTGAGGGTTGTTAAGTCTTTGACACATTTTTTTTCTCAATACTTTGACTAAGGCTTTAAGAAAATAGGCATTGGTTTCTTTTATTTTTGCTTAATTTATTTGTTTTAACTAACACTTTGTATTAATCATAACATTATTTATAAATAAAGATGAATTTATTCAAATACATTTATATTCATGCATGTCCAGTAAAACAAGGTTGTAGTGAAGACTTGGATATAGTCAAGTATTAGTATAGTAAATATAGTCAAGTATTAGTATAGTAAATATAGTCAAGTATTAGTATAGTAAATATAGTCAAGTATTAGTATAGTAAATATAGTCAAGTATTAGTACAGTAAATATAGTCAAGTATTAGTATAGTAAATATAGTCAAGTATTAGTATAGTAAATATAGTCAAGTATTAGTATAGTAAATATAGTCAAGTATTAGTATAGTAAATATAGTCAAGTATTAGTACAGTAAATATAGTCAAGTATTAGTATAGTAAATATAGTCAAGTATTAGTATAGTAAATATAGTCAAGTATTAGTACAGTAAATATAGTCAAGTATTAGTATAGTAAATATAGTCAAGTATTAGTATAGTAAATATAGTCAAGTATTTATTTTTCTTTACTTGATTATGTTTGGCATGTAATCTCTGGGATTTTACTGTTTACTTAATGACAGAGTTTATGTTGCTAGAGACATGACAGGAATAATACTTTTATATTTGTGACATGGATTGATGAAAAAATGAATAAACAAGATGAATGTCCACCTTTTTATTTTATCAAACTGAATTAGGAACAATATATTGATTTATGATCTTACATCAAGATTGCACGCTATACACGAGTATGATTCTGTGCCTAACTGGCCACAACCTATTAAATGACAGATCTTCACCTCCTAAAATTGTGAGTAATTTAACATCACCCAACCATGAATCATTGTTTGTTATAATGCTGCTGACATCAAGTTTTCATAATTTTATTACTGACTGTACAATGTTCACGTCTGATTTTTGCAAATGGTGCATATCCATGGTTCAAGTGTTCATGTATAAGAGGTTTTGCGAAGCTGAAATCTTTTTTGCATGCTAAATGTGTTTGATTTCATGTAAAGCTACTAATCATTTAAAGTAATTTTATAAATATTACTCATATGAAGCACTAGTGACTGTCATAGGTTTTTATTACTCACACTCATGAACAATTTTTTGTTTTATATTTTGTAGTATATATTAATACCACAACTCTAGATTGATGTCAGCAAATATTAAAACTGAACTCTTACATGGCCCTTTTTTAAGGCCCTTTGATGGGGGAAATTTGCGTCGTGAAGCATCTAATTGGGGAGTTAATACAGACTTATGCTCAAAGTTATGTCTAAACCATTCTTTATTTAAGAGAGCACTTAAAACAATATTTACATGATTAATTCCACAGTAAAGATAGTTTTATATGTATGATGACAGAACATTTTCCATTTTTTTAACTATGGGGAATTTTTTCTCTTTCAATGGGAAAAATATACACACTTTTACTTGGGGAAGGGGGCCAATACTGGACCCATAAATGGCATATAAAATGTTACATGAAGTCATGAGTTTAGTTACATTCCTGATTGATTTAGTTAATAATTTCCTCTATTTACATAATCAGTTTAATCTAACCTTTTAAGGAAGGTTCAGATTTATGTATCCTGTAGTTGATTGTTACATATAGGTTTGATTGTACTTCTGTCAGGTATTACAGTGCTACTATAATCAAGATGTCGGGTGTCAGAAAACAGAGTGATGCTATATGGTTAGCTGCTGGAACAGCTGGCGTGAACTTTGTCTTCACTGTTGTTGCTTTGTTCCTTGTTGAAAGAATTGGTAGAAAGAAACTGATCATGGGTAGTTTGGCTGGTAAGAGTGAAGATTATTTTGTAATACTATTGTTAAGTTTTACATTTGTCAAACATCAGTACACTTGAATATTATGAAAATTACTGTCATGTTATAAAGCATATCTGTTTATCTGCAGACTTTTCATGAACATTAAACTAAAAATCTCACTTGCAAAATATATTGAAAGATTATTATAATTTCAGATTATTGGAATAAAATTTCTTGAAATCTTTTCATGAAATCATTTAATAAAAACTGTTTTTGTTAGTTTGCATAAAATGACAACAAATTAATATTCTCCAGCAGCTGGTGAGCTCTTAGCACAGTTTAAAAATTGTCCAATCACAGACTTTTATTCTTAGACTGGTACCCAAACTCAGTTCATATAATTAGACTCTGGACGATGGCCATGGCGTCCGACTAAGGTTTTGTTTTATTTATTTTCAGGTGTGTTGATAAGTTTGGTCGTTTTAGCTGTGGGATTCCAGCTTGCAGCTTTTAATTCACCACCTGTCACCTTCACAGAGAATGTTAATGATAGTTGCCATAGTTACAAGTAAGTTGTGGTTTAAGTATTTATATTAGCCATGTTTCAGTGGTAGTTGCCATAGTTACGAGTAAGTCGAGGTCTTAGTAAATATGTTAGTAATGTTCTTTCATTTTCTCAGTTTATTTAAAACTTGACTTAGTATTTGAAATTTCTGTTCAGCTATGATCCATATATGTGCTGACATACAGAACTTGTGTATAATTTTTCAGTGGAATTATTTCTAAATTCACTCCCTTCTTAATTAATCCCAGAGTGATTTGATACTTAGCAACAAAACAGAATTTGAGAAAATCATAAAAACCAAAATGTTCTTCACAATCACCATTATTTTTTTTTGAATGAGAATATCATGTTTAAAAACCAGGCTGAATGGACTCTGTGAGCATCATGGTTCAGTTTAACACTTTGCCCAGGGTGCTCACTACACATCAAAAGTTAAGAGTCAAAAATGACCCTTGGCCAATATAACTTGAAAAGTCAACAAAATTTCCTGCTCTTTCAACAGCAGATTTTACCCTTTGGTATAAATTCTCAAGAGTCATAAGCTATATTCTGCTAATTCCAAGAGTCAAAATGTCATTTTAAGGGTCAAATGAAAGCCTTGCTAACTGCTTGTTTTCAAGGAAATGAGGATACATAAAGTTTAACTATAAAATTAGATATAAATATATACAACTTGAGAACATCATCATAGCTCAAATCTCAGTTTTACTCCTTTTATTAAAACAGATGATTACCATAAATAAATTTATTTTAAGTTATGCACTAAATTATCAGATATCATTCTGACTATATACACTTTAAAACATTAAAAGTCACAACTGTTTGGTCATAATTAACTTTAAAGAAAGACAAAATATGAGATTTGAGCTTGGAGAAGTATGTCAAGTTTGATAACTCTTGGCGCTGACTTTAGAAACCTATCTTAATATTTGTAACTAGAGACCCTGAGAAACCAATCTTTATAACATTTATTGAAGGCAGCGACCGTGGTCCAAGGGTAAATTAGTACTGGTTAGAATACAATCTAGGAAAACTGGTTTGGTGAACAGGTCGCCATATACAACTGAAAAATTGTTGAAAAATTGCATTAAACCCTGTGAAAAAAATGTGTTTTATCAATATTTCATATTTCAGTTGGTGTGAAGATTGTATAGAGAATGTAGACTGTGGATTTTGTTACAATGATTATGGTCAAGGGGTGGTGAATGGTTCTTGTATGTCTATTGATGGTGAAGATTCTTCACATTCAAAAGGTACACACGGTTTTATGTTCAAAAACTTGAATACCAATTATTCCAGCACATTCCAGTTTTTTAATTATTAAAAATTAAAATTGAATGAATCCATACATTCAAAAGGTTCATGTGTTCATTCGAAAATAGCTGAATTTCGGCAATTTATCATATTAAAATGGTACAAGTTTTTTTTACAAAAAGTTGGATCTCAAAGATTCCAATCATTAAAAGATTCAGGTGTTATAGTTATAAAAGTTAAATATCAATTCTGTATCATATGTATAAATCTTTACTTTGCCCACATAAAATCTCTCATAGATAATTACATGTGGCTGGAGAATAATTATGAACATATACAAGTGAGAATTATTACCACCTTGTCTTCATACTGAATTGTAGTAGTAAGAATCCTGTGTGTTATAATTAATTATCACCATAAGGAACATGTAGAAATAGCATTTTTCTCAAGCACTTACTATACAGGCTAATTGTACAGTCTAACCTTTGAACTAATAATACCTGCAGCAGTGACTTTTATGAACAGTTGGCCTTTATTCAGAGGTTTGTTTTGTCTATATCAATGAATATGTGCCAAACAGTGACCTCTGTACATTTACACAGATGTTAATTCATCCCTATAAACGATCCAGGTCCAGTGGTTAGTTCGCTGGACTGGTAACCAAGAGATCCTGGTTCAAATCCCAGTCACAGCAGGTCATACTCTTTTATTAAAATTTGACAAAAATGTTGATTTTCCTCCATATGTGGAGAAGTTGCCAGCTCCTTGAAGGGTAAGTTAGTACTGGTTAGTATACAGTCCAGGAAACTGGTTAGGTGAACTGACCCTTGTATATAAGTGGAAAATTGTTAAAAAATGGTGCTAAACCCAATGAAATAAATAAATGAATGAATGTATTTATGTTATTACAGATGGACGATGTAATGCTACGACTGGAGAAGAACCAGACCTTGTATTCGCTTATCAATATTGTCCCACAGATTACTCCTGGATGGGTATAATGGGGCTGGGTGTTTATCTAATGTTCTTTGCTCCAGGTATGTATAACAACAAATAAAGATCTTGTTTAAGATTTAAAGTCACTCACTAAGACCATCCTAAAAAATTGTTGGTTCAAGTTACAACATCGACTTGTAAAAAAGTCTCCTGACAGAAAAATGTGTTTAGCAATATTGACCAAATTTTTTGTTCTTTATTTCAGCATTTAGTTTTCAGTACAAGAAAGTAATGTTAACAAAATAAATGATTACCTACCTACACACTGTTAAAAGTTTTAGTTGTGTAACTGCAAACCAATATTTTTTTAAGGACAGCCTAATAATGTAAAGAATTCATCCCACATGTCTTTAGACGAAGAGATGGAATACCATTCCTTCTAATAGAAGATCATTGAATATATTAAACTCTCATGAATTCAATCATAGATTTAATCTCTTAAACACATCCCACAATGAAAGGCTTGGTTTTGTGTTATATAAATATTTGTTGGAACTAGAGCTAAATGTCTCTCAGCAGACCAATGATTGAGGGGGTCCTTGTGGACAGGTTTGATTCTTCTCCACTAGTTTGTCTTATTTATTCAGCTATGCCTTGTACTGTCAACATACAGAATATTTATCAAGCATTTTTTATTATCTTACATTATGTTAGATATCAGCTGGTATAACTTCATGTTTTCATTCTGATGTGTGAGCTGTTTAACTGCAATCAATCTTTTGCTAAAGTCTGCCTATCAATGGAGACAACCTGTCTGTAGAGACCAGCATCTATATTTTCAATACAAGATTTTTCTGTTTATTCTAACCCCTAGGTAAAGGTAATTTCCAGTAAGGACCCCTTATTCACCATCTTATAAGACAGGTTTGATTGTTATGTCGTGGGGTCAATTGTAGTGTAAACATGCACTTAAGTACTGCCATTAGGTGACAGTATTATGGGGTGTCCGTAGGGTGAGGTTTTACTGTTGTTATACAATTAATTTATTTAATTTATTCAGGTATGGGACCAATGCCCTGGACCATCAACTCTGAGATCTATCAATTAATTAATTAATTTATTTATTTATTTAATTTATTCAGGTATGGGGCCAATGCCCTGGACCATCAACTCTGAGATCTATCAATTAATTAATTAATTAATTAATTTATTGAATTTATTCAGGTATGGGACCAATGCCCTGGACCATCAAATCTGAGATCTATCAATTAATTAATTTATTTATTTATTTATTTATTTAATTTATTCAGGTATGGGACCAATGCCCTGGACCATCAACTCTGAGATATATCCATTGTGGGCAAGAAGTACTGGGAATTCATTATCTACTGCCACTAACTGGTTGTCAAATTTGGTTGTGTCAATGACATTTCTTACATTAACAGAAACAATCACCAAATATGGTAAATACATGTCAATATTTCTGTGTTCTTTCTACCTTGACTTTATGTAAGTATTCTTAGAATGAAGAATCAAAATTTGACCAAAAGAGGGCAATTTTTAATGTCACATAACTCACATAAGAATGAATCTGTAATTGTGTTTAATTTACATCTAATTATTTACCCTTAATGATAACATATCTAATTTGGAAAAAAAATCTAAAAATAGAATTGCCTTTTCATGAACCAGTGGTTGGATCATCACCGAATTTGGTCTGTGGCATCTTCAGTCATCACGAATATTCCTTTGTAGTATCCTTTGATGGTCCTTTATCAAGTTTATTATTGTTCCCCATTATTTGCCCACAAGTGTACCTTTATTACCTTTTTAGTAACAAGTTAATTAATATTTATTCTGGTGAGCGATGCAGGACCATCATGACCCTCTTGTTTATCTATTTTTATCATTTATCATTTTTCTCCTGATTTACCAAATTTTGCATATTTTCACAATCATCTTCTATATGTTGCTTAGTAATACTGTACAACATGATTGTTGTGAATTCCCAAAATATTGGTTCATTTTGTCCATTTACATTAAATAAAGGACTTGTTAGGGGAGGTAATTACTTCATTGTGTCCAATTTTTCACTGCAATAAAACCTCAATAATGAGACCACCTTGGGGACGAGAAAAATTGATAGTAATAATGAGTTGGTCTCATTAACAAGTTGAATTATAGTTGAACTATTGGACGCCAGTCTGAAAATAAGTGGTTGTTATAAAAAGGTGGTCATAATATTGAATTGGTCACTATATGAGGTTTTACTGTATATCTAAGTTTGCTATTACCATGTTATACTGTACGCTGTTCTTCTGCTACTTTCAGGAACTTACTGGTTATTTGTCGGAATAGTTATTATTGGTTTGATTTTTATGGGACTAACTTTACCAGAAACTCGTGGCACTAAACTTGAAGAAGTGGAAGCACTATTCTCTGGACCATTGTTTAGTTGTTCTAGAAAATCTGTTTCTAGACAGAAAGATCAAAGTAGAATGTGATAAAATCAACAAAGTCTATGATGCCTTTATCCTGAGATCTTTATGTTTATGAATATTTTATACCATGCAGTATCCCATGTGACCAACAGAAATAGGACTGACCCAACAGTTTTGGGGTAATATTCTATACAAGATTTCTTTTGTTGGAAGAAATCATTGTTTTGAAATAATTTTTAACTGACTAACACACCAAAAAAAAAAATATTGTTTTGAATACTAAAAATATTCTTATAATACATTGTTGGCCTTTCTCTCCAAATTGAATGTTAAGTTATACATTTCATTCACATATTACCTTAAATGGATTCAACTCCTGCTTATCATATAAAATAATTACAATGAAAGCAAGTCACTGTATGGGTATGTAATTATTTATAAATGTTAGTTTGTTTTTATCTTATAAACATGGAAATCAAATACCACTAAAACTTAATTGTAGCCTATTGCTTACGTGTATCTTTAAACTTTTTTCTCAATATATGGAAAGCCAAAAAGCATCAGTGTTATTGTAAAGAAACACAGCATTTAAATCCTTCATTCCATGTGAGTTTACTTCTTATTATAATTACCATAACATGATGTTTAAAAGTTTCAAACATGAATCATAAATCAGGAGTTGTATTCATTTAAGATTTCATTGTTTTTAATGATAAGAATATGGTAAAACCTCAATATTAAGACTATCTTTGGGACCAGAAGTAGCAGTGTTTATATTGCATTGGTTTCATTACTAAGTTGAAATAGGGAGGAAATATTGAAGACTAAACTGAAAAGAAGTGGTTTTTATTATGAGGTGGCCTTAATATGGATTTGGTCGCTGAGTGAGGTTTCACTGTATTTGTACTTTTTTCACTAGTTGATCAATGATGTCTAACCATAGAGCACGTCTCATGTTGATTCATTAACAATTTTGTATGAAGTATATCAACCTTGTTACTGTTTATGAATACTTGTTAATACAAATATGTTAATCAGTTATTACCATTAGTCATAGACTGATCTCACCATCAACCAATCAGATTGTCTTATTTTTACACCCGTTTTGGAATAATTTGTAGTTCAACTTACTATGCAAGTTCATACACAATAAACATGCTGGATTATTTGTGACATAATGACACTGTTATTACATTTATACCATTTTATGACAAAGCATGATGGAACAAATTCACCTTACTGTTAAATAAGATGATGCTGAAATGACCATGTTCCTCTAATTTTCACATTTTGCAATTTAATTACACCACTGGTTGTATATACGTTGTATTTGTGATTAATGATTCTCCTAACTGACTGGTACCGGACATGTACAGCTTAGGGCACTCCTTATTTAGTAATCTCAGAGCATTCTAATACATTCCAAGATAAGAAAAATTTGCTGTCTCAGGATAGATACATAGGTTGTATATTTTCATTAGAATGTTATTTTTTAAAGAAGTTTACTTTATATATTTATCATAGCAGAGTTCACGTATTTGCCTTATTTTTAAATGATGATGAATGGAACAGCATGCAAATCATATTGAATAATGTTTACCTGTAAAAATTGTATTGATTCTTTATATTTGTATTTGTCTTTGCCAAATCTTTACTGCGACCTTTGTCCCTGAGTTTCATGGTCTTTTGATCAAAATACCATTTCTTGCATTTGATTGTGTGTAATGTAATTGTTAAGGATGAGTTGAAGAACGCATTTTGTTGATTAAGATTAAAAACTTAAGTTTTTGTGATAAATCTTAGTGAAGCCTTTTCATTGGTTGATATTTATAACCAAACCTTTAACAAGAAATCAATGATCCAGTTTTGAAACTGAACTCAGAGCTTTTACTCATATTCTTATTGTTTCATAATAATGTGAAATATGTAAATCATTAAATAAACTTTGTTTTCTGGAATATTGAATATAATAACCCAACAGTATATATTTTTTTACTGGTCACATGGTTAAAAATGTTTTATTTGTGTCATAAGATAATTGTGTCTTTTTTTACAATTCTATTTGGAAATTTATAGTGACTCATGACAATATGAATGCAACATACGCATTACTGTTGATTATTTAGAATGCTATGATGTAGTAAAATTGCTACAGATATAAATAGCAAGTATAGAATAGTATGTTTAGATCTGTTTATGTTAGTTTGAGACTCATGTCTTCATGACAGAATTGCACATTTTAAAAAAAGATCTGTAAATATGTTACCTAAAGTGGTCACCCTGTAACGTTATATTTACTGGTTAAGATGTTTATTTCTGTATAAGGACCACTGAGTCATATAGAGAACTGTTTATTAACAGTTATTCATGATTAGTCTAAAACCATGAGGTTTCATTGGTTTCTGGGATGCCCATAAAAGCCCAGGAGGATAACTGCCCCTTCTGACCCCAATCTCCCCCTGATTCTATGGGGCTGTGACTGCTGTGATATGTTTCCCCTTTTAAGAAGGGGAATATGATATTACTGTCAATTTTTTTCTTTCTCATATTTCTTCTTCATCCAACCTTAGTGAAACCTTACTATTTAATTTAACGTATGACCTTGACCTTTGTCCCAGAGGTCAAAGATCATATTGCTCAAAATTCCTATTTTACATTTTTTTTTTACTTAAATGAACAAATTTTGAAAGAGGGACAAGGTTGTGTTCTTTGTTTTAGGAAGCTAGTTACTACGTATTATGTGATATTTATTGTTGATATTAATCAGATATACTTATATGTGGGATTGTGCAAATTATGCAGAAAATTTGTGGTGTTTTATGTTTATTTATTCAATTAACTTTGATATGTTGTGTTTTTTAGGAAGTTTCAGCCTTCTTATTCTGAACAAATAAAATATGAGGGCTGTCCTTTAAGTATGTAGATTTTTCTCATAACTCCGAAGTCTTCTACAATAACTGAATGATAATTTGCATAGACAAACTACTAATTATGTTCTATTTCATGATTTGCAATATTTGTTTTTGAAAATTTTTGTTGTAAGCAACTTGCTATTTTTCAAAAAGATCTGAATAAATATTTGAAGAGTAATAAAGAGGTTGACTCGATGCACCAGGCCATTTATTCTGTTTTTAAATCCTGTAAGCCTTCACCATACCTTGTCAGAATGTTTGTCTTAATGATATCTTAAACAAGTTTGAACATGAATCATCTGGGGTCAAAAAGTAGGTCATCAGTTCAAATCAGTGGCAGTCTTTACTCAGGTAAGCAAAAAAGGGCCATGATGGTCCTCTAGTCAAGTTTATTGTTCCCCTTTATCTGCCTAAAAGTGTACCTTTATTACCTTGTTTGGTAACGAATTAACTTACATTATTCTGGTGAGCTATGCAGGGTCATCATGGCCCTCTTGTTTATTAAACTATCAAACCTTTGATAATGACCACCTGTCACTTCAAGCTGTCTTGTGAACAAAGACTACATTTATTACATACTTGTTTATATATGTAATGTGATAGGCCAAACAATTGTCTGTAGAATGGCTGGCTATGCAAAGAAACATTCTTTTTTTCTGTATTTTTGATCTTTGTTTACAGACTGTACTGTTCTAGGTATAATTTGTGCAGTCGTATTAGTCTGTAAAAACATTTGAGAGAGTAAAGTCATGGGATACTTGTAAGTGTCCTTTTCAGTTAACTGCAGTGTTTCTATTTGAAATTAAACTACTGGTTACAGCCTGGCAGTCTCTATTCACAAGTGGCCCATATTAGCAGGTGGTCTATATTAACAGGTGGTCTATATTAACAGGTGGTCTATATTAACAGGTGGTCTATATTAACAGGTGGTCTATATTAACAGGTGGTCTATATTAACAGGTGGACTATATTAACAAGTGGTCTATATTAACAGGTGGACTATATTAACAAGTGGCCCATATTAACAGGTGGTCTATATTAATAGGTAGTCTTCAGCACAAGGTTGACTCTGTTTAGTTTGACATAGTATTAGTGATATTGTAATCTAGAACACTCACATATTGAATCGTATTCAGTATTTCTGTCTCAAATATCATGTGATCATATTTTTCCATGTATTTTGTGTTTCTTGACAACTTCAATGTTTCACTTGTAACAGTGCAACCTCTCTGGAGTGGCCCTCTTTTGAGCAACAACCTCCCTTCAACAACATCATGATTATTTTCCACAGTACAATTTGACTATTAATTTAACCTCCCTAGAGCAACAACAACATAATTTTGCTTTTCCCATAGGATGTTGCTTTTGAGAGGTTGCGCTGTATTTGGATTCTAGATGAAGTCACTTTTAGATAATGAAATCAAACTGTGTAACAATTTTTGTACTTTAAAGTACATACTTTGAGTATACTGGAGTATAACATTAAGACGAAAATCAAACATTTTTGTTCAGTGTTTATTAACATATTAAGGCAATGACAGTTAACTTTAAATCATGTACCATGTATGTTTTGTTGATTTTGTTAAGATGTACTCTTTAATGGTACGACTTGGTTTTTGCATTTTTAAATGTAACAAGTATTCTTAACTTTTTGTTTGTACAAATATTGTATTGTCATACAAGTTATCAGTTACAGTGAACTATGTACAAAGATGCCTTATCTAGTCTGTATGTAAAATTAAGAGAATGTGCCTTGTAATTTTTTGCTTTGTTTTTTTTATCATTGGTACAATAGATCTTTTCATTGTGTAAATGGAATACAATCTGTGTCATGTACTGCCTGTGAACGTAGGCTTGCTTTAACTCACATTTGTTAACATAATCAACAAAATCAGCTTTGGAATGAAGAATTATTTTTTTTCTACCTGTAGTGGCCTTTATTTACAGGTTTGACTGTAATGCGTGCACACATATAGATCTATCATTTATTATGCTTTGTATATTTATATACTTGTAATGCATTAGGGGGTCTTTTAGTAAAGTGAGGCACTTTTTGGTGTATTTGTTTTTTTTTTCACATTAGATGTACTTGGAAACAAAGGGACCTAAAAGTATACTTTGTATGTTTATCTATGTACATGTATTTAAGCAGGTTACAACATTAAACTGGGATCATGTATCATATAACCGTAAATCTTTACCCTGGTTCTTCATATCTAGCTGCTGTTCTTGTTGCTTTTTGTACATGATATTAAAAGTTATTATTCATACTTGACTGATGATAACTTATTAGTTTATTCAAGTAAACATTACAGGTAGTATAATAAGTTTGTTTGAATAAATATGGTAACTGTAGATATTAATGGATTTTATAGGGATAATCATGATAACTGAAAATAATTCATGAATATTACATAAAAATATGATAGCTTAAAATAAGTTTGTAATAATTAATAATTAGTGTGTAAGAATATCTATGATTGTAAATGATGTCATACTGTATTGTATGTGACATACTGTATTGTATGTGTCATACTTATTGTATGTGACATACTGCATTGTATATCATTTGTCTCATTGTCTTATAATTCATGATATATTCATGTACAAATATCTGATCATAGTGATATACTGTTTAAGTATAAATTAGTATATGTTTTGGTGTAATGTTACGCAAAATTATCATTGTTAAAAATATTGAAACAAAAAAATTGAAGTCTCACTTTTTTGTGGCTTGTCTTTCTCCACCAGAATTAGTTCTTTTGTAAGAAATGTTCTTTATGCTGTCTACAATGATATATTGACCTGCTGTCTACAATGGTATAATGACCTGCTGTCTACAATGATATATTGACCTGCTGTCTACAATGATATATTGACTTGCTATCTACAATGATATATTGACCTGCTGTCTACAATGATATATTGACCTGCTGTCTACAATGGTAAAATGACCTGCTGTCTACAATGATATATTGACCTGCTGTCTACAATGATATATTGACCTGCTGTCTACAATGGTATAATGACCTGCTGTCTACAATGATATATTGACCTGCTGTCTACAATGATATATTGACCTGCTGTCTACAATGGTATAATGACCTGCTGTCTACAATGATATATTGACCTGCTGTCTACAATGATATATTGACCTGCTGTCTACAATGATATATTGACTTGCTGTCTTCTATGGACTATTTACTGCTGTTGACAACAGAAGGATATTGTTTTAATTAAATATTTACTGCTTGAAATACATGGAGTTTATGACACCTATATACAGGTCATTATAACGTATTTTGTTGCCTCAATATCAGAAATGATAAGACTTGATTAATTGTGTTTTATTGTGAAACAAACAGGATTTTGTTTCAATAATGAAATCCCATCACTATCCAACCAAACATTGAACACTTCCTTGATTACATGTACATGATCCTCGTCCAGTGATATCAAAGGTTGAGCCATGGTTGTATACACTACAATAATACAATATGTAACCAAATGATCAATGAAACAACAATTAAACTGAGGCAAAATTATCAAAGCTATTTAAGATGCATGTTGAATCCTTAGTTTTGGAAAGCTAGCATGATTTTTCTATTACAATCTGACGTATTTGTGCAACAAGGTGGATCAAAGAGTCCCGCCAAAAAGAAAGCCGACGGAAGGCTAGTTTATTTTAAAAAAATGTTTGAAGGCGAGTCTCTTTGAAGAGCTGATGGAACATTATTTAAATTCTGATTCTTACATTCCATTTTCATAGCAGTTTTGACCAGTGAATGAACAAATCACAGCACCATCATCACAGGAACATGACATTCCATGCAGAGAAAACTGTTGTCCATGGGTGTAAGCTCTGGAAATAACTCCACACATATAACATAATCCAGTGAGTACCTCATTATTTGTATAATATTGATTTTTTATCATTTAAAGCTAAAATCAACAAGACTCAAATTATATGCACATGTATTGCAAAACTTCAATTTTTAGAGTTGTAGTTTTACAGTCTTTACAAATCAATTAACTATTGGCTTAATGTGCTATTTATTAAAAGTATTTCCATATTTAATGTACCCACCGTCCATATGCTTCACAATGTAATGGTGAGCCTGCAAGATAAAGTATGTAAATAAACACTGACGAGCTTATAATGGCAACTTGCTGTGAATATAAAAGAGATACAAGGGTCAGGATTATACATATACTAATATTAAAATTATAAACATTTTTATAAATTCCATTTCATGACAAGTTTCCATCATTCTGAAAGATATTGATTCCAAAATAATGTGTTACAGGATTAATAAATGAAGAAGTTCTAAGTGTATAGTACAAAAGCCCTCAATATTTCCCTGGATTAAATTCAGCATGACTGAAACCACAGACAGAACTCACCATCTGGAGTGTGGAAATTCTGATGTCCTTCATGAGCACTGGAACATTTGTTTGAGGACACAATTTCCAAGTAAAAACTGTCCACCCAGGCAGTCTACAAAGTAACGTACATTATAACCTCACTCAGTCACCATTACAAAGTAACGTACACTATAACCTCACTCAGTCACCATTTTAAAGTTAAGGTTTTATACTCAAAAATACCAAAATAATTATCTTAATACAGAATGGGCAGATTTTTGGAACCTTTTGTCACTTAAGAAAATCAGACTTTTAAAAATAATAACAATCTATTGAGTTATTGTCCCTTTAAATTTGCATTAAAGTCAATGGGGGATCCAATTGTTAGAGGATTAAAGAAATGAAAGCTCATGGTAAAAAGATGCAAAAGCACAGTGTAAATCTAATTTAACACAGAAAAATATAAGTCACCTCGCAATATCTTCAGAAATGACATTTTTTCTATTTTCAACAAGGGCAACAACTCTTACAAAATTTGTCACAAAATAAAGTACCTAGGGTAACTATAAAAAAGCATAAACATGAATTTGGTAATATTATTTTTTATAATATCAACATTTTGGGATTGCATTATATAAAAAAATCACCATCATGGATATAATACCTTAAGTCACTCTTATTATAAAGAACATTCATGTTTTCACTGGTTTGCTGTATTCCTAATATGCTTTCACTTGATACGTAGGCATCTAATTTACTTTAATACAAAAGGTGGATTTAACATCGAATTTTTCTGCACTACAACGTACTGAAATTGAATATCCTCCGTATATGAAGAGATTGAAGTGTTTCATTTTGGAAACATGACATATTCTTAATTTATAGATGTAAGAGTCATTTAAATAGGATGAGTAGCCTAAAGATGACTAGACATATTGACTTATTCAGATCTACTTTCTATGAATGACAGTTTTCAAGGGCGGATTTAGGGGGGGCGGAGCCGGCGCGCGCCCCATCTAAAATCTTGCCAACATCAGAAAAAAACGTCAGTTATGTCCTGATTGTGTCCATATTCTACATAAACATGCTATTACTCTAGACTTTACCCGCCCCCCCCCCCTAGCCAAAAATCCTGTATGCGCCTCTGGTTTTCTTAAAAAAAATGAAAGCCATCCGAAGTCGAAAAAATCCTTAACAATCGCATTGACGCCAATTTTTAAGGAATATCAATATATGCATGAATTTGAATTGTACAGAATGCTTTATAGGCCCATAGATTTGTAATTAGCCCCTACCAGTCCGTTGTTGTCGTCCTTCAGCTGGTACCACGTGACACCACCACTATGATATAATCCACCATTGGAAGTGAAGCAAGCCCCGTTTCTCAAATGTGCAATCGTTGTTGTGGGGTTGGTTGCTGTAATAACGAGATGTTTTACGATAAAATATCCTTAGGCCTGTAGCAGTTCGGTAAAAAGAACCTCTTATTTACTAAAATAGCGTTATGTTCATCAAAAAAGTCATATGTATAGACAAGAGACGAACTAGAACCTTGAAGATAGAAGTAAAATTAGCTCATGTCGTCATTCTAGAAAAAAAATGTTCCATCATAAAAATACCATTACAAAGAATTACTTACGATCACTGACAGCTTGTGTTGTAGGATCGTTGACACACAAACATACTCCTTTGTTCAGTGATATGGTTATATTTCCTCCGTAAACTAAAGAACCCACAGTTGACAAGAAGAACGCTAAACGATGCCACATGACTGCCATTTTGTTTGTTTCTGTACTGAATACTCAGTCCTTATATATATGTATACATGTATGTACAAACTAGGATAGACTACGTACAATTCAGAGATAAGAAGTTTTTAACGTCCCCACAAGGTTAGTCAAGGCATTATCTCGATAAATAGCTCATTTAGTGCATAATTATGACGTATAGATTCGGTATGACTTATATCTCATATTTTTTCTGAGCAATTCAAAACTATCTGGCGTTGTTTGACAAAACATAGACTTGTACGATTATCTACCATTATCTGCAAGGAAACGACCGTTTGTTCAAAACAAAATATATATAGCGAGTATACATAGATTGTATATTCGGCGTAATATATTTATACAGAACTAAGTTTAGATAATAACTTGAACTTTACGGCAGATCTACTTTTCCTTGGAGCAAAGGCTAAAAGTCCGACGAAATGAATTATTTACAAGACTGATGACTGCTGTTTAAGAACCAGAGAGAGCTTCTACCGACAATGATTCGTGAATGTTTACATTTACAACGTAGTACAATGTTCGCGATCTTCATCTCCTTTGAGTGTAGAAAAGTTATCTGACGGAGGATTTCCGAATGATGATATCGGCGTGCTTCCACCCAAACCATAATTTCTGATCGGCAAACATCGGGTATTTTCGTAGCATACGGAACTCTGCACGCCGTACGTATACGAAATGACCCGATATTTGTCGATTGTATTATGACGTCAGAGACGTGACGACGTATCCAAGAGAGACGTCGTTTATTTACGTTCTGTAAGCGGTCAAGATGGGCTGCTTCCAGTTTATTGAGAACTGGTTAGAACGTAGAAAGGCGCGAAGACGAGTGAAGCGTAGAAGAGCAATTTCCGCAAGAGCGGAAAGAAGTAAGTACTGTTTTATTAATAATTATTTTTGTTATTATGATCGACTTTGGGTCAGATCGGCGAATTCCTGATCCGGAATAGCAATGGGTTTGAATACCAGCTGTCTCATGTTTTATGAGTTTGTATTTTGTGAAAAATAACTGTTTTGTCAAGTTTCATATTAATCAATAGCTATATAAATGTATCAGTAAATTATCGACCATTAATCAGAATGAATGCATTTATACTGTATAAAAATACAAACCAGTGATTTACTTCTTGTAACCATTTATCTAGTTGAAATCAATTTGCATTTGTATGCGGTTTATTATTATTATTATTTGCATTTTTTTAAATAAACGCTTTTGTTTCTGCTTCAAAATAGATATGTCTTCAGTGTTGAAACGCAGAGGTGTCGCTTTTGAAGTGCCCATCAGCGACAGACCTCCGACCCCATTCAGGGGATTAACCCCTAAGCCAGGAAAGGGTCTTGTAAGTACATTTTGCGCATTGTATATTGATAGTACGTGAAAACATTTTTTATTATCATTTATCTTTTAATTTTACATTATTTCATAGAAATGAAGGGAATTCTATTCAATACATCTTATTTTATTTAATTTTATACAGTTCCTAACACTTTGATTTTAATTAAATTGTTTACTTGTATGTTCTGTCTGTTTACCATCCTTTCATGGTATTTGTGTCTTGTTGCGTTTGTGCTAATTTTGATAATAAAACGGGTGTGTCGGAGTTAATACCAACATCTTCACTTATACATTTACATGTATACTGATCGAAACTTCTAACGCCCCTGACACATATTTTCGAATCACTCAAGCCGAAAAAATCAGCACATGCACGTGTAACTTAGCTGATTTCATCCTCCCAAAAAGTCGGTGAACCATAAAAGTGTTTTGCAATATCAGTACACGAAGACGCATGTGTGAAAAAAAAACATTTCACTATTTCTAATTTATAAAAAACAAAATTAAACAAGGAACCAGGGGCGTTCAAAGTTTCATTGAGTGTATATTACATATACATAAGTCTTTTTTTTGTGTGTATATCAGGTTTCTGCTGAAGTGCGCAGACTTGCCCATGAAAACGTTGTTGCCAGGCGACAGGCAATTCTCAACGAGAGGACCCGTTTTGCACGGGAAGACGCTTTGAGAAGGTAAAGTGGAAATATTTTCTACTATTCTTACATATCAGTTTTTGAAAATATTTTATTTAAAGTTTCTTCAGTTACTCTTCAGCAAGATCTCATTTCTTTCAAAATCTCTTACAACGTTTGCCTAAATGTATGAATTCTTATTAAAATGATTCTGTTTTACAAACATTTCAGAGCCAAAATCCAGCAAGCAAAGACTGGTGTTGCCAACGATGCAACCGACGTATCTCTTGAGGCGAAGGAAATCGGGGGCGAAGATGCCCAGGAGGAGGGAGTTGTTCCCTTCTCCGAGGACTAAATTCGCACCATGCCGATCAACCTTCGATGATGCATTGTCTTTAAAAGTTTAAAATTTAATGTAACATCTTAAGTTTAACTTATTTAGTAAATAATATTTTAAACGAAAACATCAGGGCGGCTCCATCTCCCTCTTCAGTGTTGATACACTGTCTGTTTTTCTTCTGGCGTTATTCTTTAATAACTAAAACCAACTTCTTTCTTTTTTTCAAGAAATAAATCTCTAACTTATTTTCCCCCAAAAGTACCACCAATTTTTCTTATAATTAACTGGCATTAACTCTTAACTCCAATCAACACATCGGAAGTGTTCATTTCGGCTAACACAGCGTTCACACGACACAGTGTCGTCTGCTGTCAGTTTGTTCAATGTTGATAAAAGATAGTGTACTCATTCTTTAGCCAGCTTTATTTCTGGCTTTGATAATGACCAAAGAATCGTTGGTCGCTGTAGTGTAAGATATGATAACATATATGGAAGCGACGTCATCTATCATACAATAGTTTGCATGTCTTGGGTTTCCATTTTATGTATCTTGTCTTGACTTCAGTCAAATACGACACGTTTTGTACATTATTTGAGTTGACATTCTACAAAACATACATCAACAATAACGCTTCATAGCTAAATTTACATTTTCTGAGATTTTAATCAACTTCTTCAATCCTGTAACTAGTTCAATCTTCTCAGTTTTTCAACAATGAAGAGTCGTTTCTCTTCTTCATAAAACATAACATGTATATTTTGACAAATTTCCATCTTAATTTATCATTTATTTATTGCATTTTTGGCATATTTTTCGTATTACTTTTTTCTGTCATAAAGACTATTGTTGAGTTGTGTTGGTCGGCGTTTTGTGTGTAATTTGGCAGAGATAAAAAATAAAATAGTTCTAAACTAAAACAAAACGATGTTATTCATATATCATTTATCATACATTTGTGATTTAAGAGGATTTTTTTTTTAAAATCATTGAACAATTTTGATAAAGCAGCATACACCCAATGTTTAAACAAATGTTCTCAGATGAACAGTATATCTACCATATCCCTGAGACCATAGTACAAAATTCTCCATCATGACAAGAATCTGTATAACAAACACGTGCACACCGTCTTCAATGTCGTTCAAAGTAGACATAACAAAATGACATTTCAAAATTCAAATCAAACAATTTTAGCAAAAGACCTCGACTTATCTAGACAATTATTTTGAGTATTAACTCCAGTTTTAATTTCGCTCTCGAGATTTTTTAAAGGGCTTAAATCAATGAAGCAACATTTACAAAAAGCAACATACAGACAAATCTCATTATCGTGAATGGAGCGTTTTAATGTGTCTTAATAACAGCGATTCACCTTTGACAAAGCTTTTCATTTTATCTTTCGGTTCAATTATCCTACTTTGGGCTAAATTGTTAATCGCCGGAACGCTGACATTCACGGTGTTTTGATGGACAATAAGTATCCCTGACAGGTGTAGTTTCATATTAATATTTTTAAAAGCATTTGCTTTTTGTATATTGTTTCACATTATTTAGTTGTTATTTCTAAATAAATCCCAGAGTAATTACGATTTACAATTATCACGAGTTTTCGCGATTTATCAAATTCGCTGTGATCACTGCATTTGGATCACTGATGATAATACTCGTAATATGTTTATAAAATTAGATATTTTAATTTCATAAATAAATAATTACAAAATTTACGGATATGGTTGTGAACCATACTGAACCTGATAATTTAAAACATCTTTATTTGCTAGTATTATTATTGAATTCTTTAAAAATGTTATTTGCAACTCAATTTTATTGCCAGGAATGTTGCTATTTCAAGATCTATGCACCATTCTATAATTCTTTTTATTAAGTTTAAGTGTTATTTCATGTGCATGCTACACCTTCAATCATCAGATATCAGGTCATATAATAGACCAACCAATTAGACTGTTTGTGATGGCAAGACATTTTTTTTTTTTGGCCCTGACCCTCACAGTCTAACATAGAACTGCATATTTGTGTGCGGATAATTCCCAATTAAAACCAATTTACAATAACTACAATATCTGTGAACAATTTGAACTGTTCGGTAGATAGGAAACATGTTTCCAAACTCATACAAGCATAGATTATTTCACCATACCTTTTCTGAAAAGTGCATTAACGTTTTGTTTCCCTCCACTATTTCTCTATGGAAAACAAAACCGGTGTAATGGCGGACAACTGCGTGTGTCAAGGTAGATATCTACCAGTGTCATGGTAAAAACTTCTTATTCACTGTATTTAACCCATTACGGGTACATTCCGGAAGAGGTATTTACACGGCTGATGTATGTGGTGTATGCACCTAACGCAGCAATTGTATAGAGTGGAAGTTTTGAAACATCACAATATGGCAAAATATATGGTATGGCATGGCTGCTTGAACGTGCATGCTACAAACCATTTTTAAGTCAAATATTCGAATTTTGGCTTTAGATACTGAGAATTTATGGCTCATTGTTAAGGATTATTGTTTTTCCTATCGATTTGAGTGAGCTATATCAGTTACTGATGCATCTTTACGTAATTTGTGTTTCCGCACATAAGGATGCAGTTCTCTGTAAGGCTGAGAGGTTGGCCCTTCCGAATTCATTTATGAAATTGGCCAACCGGAAAGCCAAATTAGTAAGGCTAGTCATATAGCAGATTCATATTTCCAGATTATTTGGTCACTTCCAGTCATTGGTTTTGTTTAACACTGATAAGTTTCATTAAAAATGATGAGTTGTTTTTCCTAGCATTTACACTTTCTAATCTTTGCAGTGCATTATAATCACTTCATCTAGTGCAGTATGGACAATACTTCGGGACAAGCCAATAAACGCAAGGTTACTGAATTCAACATTCATAGGAAGATATTTGTTGGCAACATTAGTTACAGGGTATGCTGAAACAAAATTTATATGGTGTTCTTGTTTTTGCACTGAACTGTTGTGAAATGTTTTGCAATCACTTATTTTCTCTTATAGTTCTCTTATGTGCTACAATACTGTCCTGTTATAATTCATAACTTATAGTTAAGACTTGCTACTACACAGTAATATTACATAGTAAAAGTTTGTTATCATTTGAACAGGTGAAACACTCAATATATGATAGATAGTTTATTTCAGTATCAATAAGCCAAAAGGCCCACATGAACATAGATAACATACATACATATTATACAGAACATGGCGATGGCATTGATACCAATATGTATACATTATTTAGCAATTGAACAAAACAGAATGAAAATAAGTTATAAAACAAAATAAATTAATGTCAGTTGTTTACAAAGCAAACAGTTCTTTTTCTTTTTTGTCTGTTTGATTTATGCATGTTTCATTTATTTAATGTTGTTTCAGGTTAAATCTAAGCAGTTGACTAAGTTTTTCAGAAAGTTTGGTCCAGTAGAAAACTGTTACATTGTGAAAGATCACATCAAGAAATGGTCAAAAGGGTATGTTCTTTAAACAATTTAATTGGTAGCTTATTTTACTCACATAGTCAGTGCATGGTATTTACAATCCATGCAACCTATTCATAATGTTCATGAACTAAGATTTTTGTCAGTGTATTTATAAGAATTTTATCGTATAAGAAAGTTATTTAAACGCTCGGTAAATGTTATGGTTGGAAGATTATTGAACTATGGAAGAATGTTTTCATTTTTATTTCAGTATTGGTTTTATCACCTTTAAAGATGAGGAGTCAATGCAAAAAGCTATACAAGCTTCAGAAGAAGAATTATATTTGGATCAGAGGTAAACTTCAGTGTTAAATATGTTGGTTTTAAAGTTTTGTGGCCAATTTTACACTGAATATAGAAGCCGGTCATACATACCCTCCTAGGAAAATTTGACAAAAATGTTGATTTTTTCTCCATATGTGGAGAAATTTAGAGACCAGATTCAAAACGATGCTCTGCCTTTGGTATTATTAGACTGTGTCAGGAATTTATCCTTGTATTGTTCTGTGTCTTACATGTATACTTATGTTCACAACTGTTTCATCAACACTCTCAATATTAAAAAGAATTTTGCTCGTCGAAAGTAAGCTGCTATCCCATGTATTGAATGTCTTCAAAGACCTTTTTCATTCATTATTTTTGCCATGTATCATTTGCCTTTAATGTTATCAACCCTAAGGTACTCAGTACTTACATTATGGAACATAACTAATGCTGTTTCTTATTGAAGGTATTAAAAATAAATTTGCTGCATGATATGAATGAACATGAATATATTATTTGTAGGCAAATGAGAGTTAAACCTGCTGAATTGTCTTCTCGTACAACATACTGGCAGCATTCTGAGAGTGATGATGACAGTGATAGTTCTGTTGATGAACAATCGCTTAATACTGTTCATTCCCACAAACAAAATGTAAGTATGATACACAGTTACCAGAATGATTAAACTGCTCAAAGGTTTCTTTGAGTAATACAGTCTTAAAAATGTTATAAAATTATTTTCTACTGTAAATCAATGTGTAGTTCATAGTTTTACACATTACGTGTACTTTAACAAATACTTTATGTGATGCCAACATACTAAAATTGATTTTTTGAAATTAGATTACTCTGCCTAAATTTTTCTTTGTTCAACCTTTGCGTTTTGTCTGCAGTTGTATTTCTCAATACTGTGAACATCTTTGATTTTCTACTTTCCAAATCTTGCTCATTTTAACTAGCCCATACATTTATAATAAACATGTTTTTTTGTCCATTTTGCAATTTTAGGCCTATACATAATACATTATCCTAACAACATACTAGCTCCTGTGTGAACTTGCCATATAACATTTGAACCTGTCATTTTAGCTGGCACCCAGTTTTCAATTGATGTCCTGAAGATTTTTACATTTTTTGTTCTTTCAGATGGTGGAGGAGGACTCTCTGTGCCTTATTGATAGTTTGATCGATGATGTGTTGATTCATATATTTACAATGTTATCATGGAAGGAGAGGATTGGTGTAGAGAGAGTGTGCTCACGATGGAAACGTGTATTAATGAAATCATGGACTTCACAAAAACATTTGGAGTTTAATGGAGTATTTAGGCAGTTTCAAGGTAAGGGTCTTTACTGTACATTAAAGCCTCACCTAGCAACCTCATTAATGTTAAGATCAGTTTGTTATAATATATATTTCATCTATATTTCAATATGATATTGAGACCGTGTCAATATTAAGACTGATATTTTTAGTGCTACAGGTGGTTCAAATATTGATGAACTATTAGACTTTTTTGTGATTTGAAATTTCAGTTTCTATTAAAATCCATAATTCAATAAAGTTATGTTTAAAATGTTTTTAGAATGTTACGTATTAAATTAAATTCCTTCTGAATGTATTACATAGTCCCATCTTCTTTATGTTCTTGTGAGTAATGGTCTTTTTAGAAATCATTTTTTTGCAGGTTTGACAGACAAAATGTTGAATTCAGTCTTGTTAAGGTGTGGTCAATATTTACATTCTCTAGATCTATCATCTTCACCTAGATATCTCACTGATTTTGCTATGGATATAATTGGTGGGTGTTGTTATTGTATACGTACATTTGTATATAAGTTAGAGTTAAGATTTCTTTAAAATTAGAGCTTACCTCACAATCATTAGGTTTCTTTCACCATAACTTCCTTGTAACTTCTAAATCTTTTTGTACATTTTTAATCCACTTAATACATACATTGTTAGTTAAATTGCTAACGTCTGCATTAGTAACACCATTTAGAGTATATTATACTGGATGCTGTAAACAAATTAACTACTATCTGTGGAACTATTAACTTTTAGTGTTTCTCATTTATTGCTGGTTCAAACATGATTTATCTCATTTTAGGTAAATACTGTCCTGATATCAAAAATCTTGATTTGTCTACGATGAAGATCACTGATATATCTGTTCACAATCTGGTTTGTAAATGTCATAAATTGGAAAGAATTAGGTTGAAAAGATGTCTTCATTTGACAGATAAAGGGTAATTTTTTTATTGTAAAACTTTCAACTTTGTTATTTAATTTTGCTTGTATATACATATTTATTCTTTCTAAAATGTAGTGACAAGTCTTAGTGTATGTCTGGCTTTCAGTTATTAAGATTTTTTAATTAAAAAGAAAAACCAGGGTATTAAGATCTAAGGTGGTCTCTTATTAAATTGATATACAAGTAATGCAGAAAACCAGTCAAAAATGGTCTTTATCATGAAGTGATCTAAAATATTTAGCTGGTTTTTGTGTTTAACTGTAAATTGAATGACAGAGTTTTGATTGAACACATTACTTCTCCAGTGACCAACCAATTAGAGCCTTTTTAGTCTTTATTGTACTCTTAAACTTAAATTTCCTGATGAAATGTTCATCATGGTTTACTTTTTTTCAGAGTTGATACATTGATAAACTCAGGACAACCTTTGGTTTCTCTAGATTTGTCTGACAGTTTTCATGTAACTGGAAAGGTAGCTTGTTTACACTTCAATTCATAGTTTTTTTTGTTTTCATGTATTCTTCAGTTAGTATTGAATTCATTTGTTGATAAATTTTGACTTTTCTGAGTATGAATTAATGTATCTGAGTATATTGGACATAGGGATTAACAACATCTTGGTTAACCAGTACAAACATGGGGCCAGTTGCATGGACATATTTTAGCTAAGACAGCAGTTTTTAATCTTGAAAGCCTTTCTAATGGTATATATTTTATATATTTACCTTTAATGGATGACAATGAATACCATGTAACATTTTTTCTTTAAGAAAGATGTGGCAATAATTTTAAATTTAAAAGCTTCTATCTTAGGTAAGGTATATCTTAGAAAGGCTCCCTGTAATTTTATGATTTTGGAAACAAAATCCAACCTTGCCAAGCATAATGGTTATTTTCATGTTTGCAACACAATTTATTACATATCAATTTTTTAGCAATTAAATTAGTTCAGGAATTATTGTTTATTTTGTAACAAATTATTTCTTACAGGTAAAATACTTTTAATATATTTTGACTCATGTTATTATGTTAAATAATTATTTCAGTGTTTCAAGTCACTACAAAATAATATTGACACATTTAAGCAACTTACACTATCAGATTGTCACAAGGTAATATATTCATTATTGATTGACGTTTATAGCTTGTAATTGTAAAGTCGGATAAGGAACTTGCTGTTTCACCCTCTGGTTAGGGTGACTTAAACTGAATGTAATGCTGTTTTATGCTGTATGTACTAAGTTTTGCCTGGCTTCTTCATTTTGTATCACCTGAATCAAACAGGATGACTGTATCATTTCTGCAGCCACAAAAATAGTGCCTATTCGTCAAGAGTCTGTAATTCATCTGTTTGCGGAAATCAAATAATTGTTTGCATTGAATTGGTCGCAGAAAAATCTGAAACTTTTCCGTGTTAGGATGTACTAGTTTTTACATGGTATTGTCATGTGCACATTCTGTTGTATCTAAGTTTGAGCAGTCTATAAGAAAGATTTCTAGAACAAGTTTTGTCATATTACTATACAAATTATTACATAGATGAATGTACTTATGACCAAAACTTTTAGATTTCAGATAAAAATCTTATCAATTTATTGAAGCATTGTCCCCATATAGAAGAACTGAATTTAACCAATTGTTCAAGGTTAACTGGGACTTCAATGAAGTATATTTGTGAGGTAACTCTATTTATTACATGTTTAACCATTTCAAGATAAAACTGACTCATTAAAACTCAATTTTTTTCACCGCAAATTGAAGCTAAAAGTGTTCAATTAAAGTTCACAAGTATGTTTGTGGACCTGTTTTGCCAGAAAATGGCAAATGAAAAGATGAGCACAAATGCTTTTGCTACTGACAGACATTCACAAATCTTTAATTCTCAATATTCATGAAAGGTCAACAGAAATAGAACAAAATAAAACAATCTACCACAACTGACTTCTCTAACAAAGATACCATGATACATTGTCAATGTTTTGATTGTTTAAATATGGAACCAAAACTTATACTTTCATCAAAATAATAACAAATTTATGTAAACAAAGTCATGGAAACTCTTTAAAATGTGTAATTATCTGTGTGATCAATAAATTAAACATTTAAATAACAGTCAACTTTTGTTAATGTCATATTTCTTCTCCCCTATCATGGCCTTTGTTCAGTGTCACATAAATATTAGATTAAATACTAGTAATTTATTTTCTGTCTTGTGTGAGACAAACTTTTTTCTCTAAGATAACTTAGTTTGTCTTTTAATTTTCTCAGCGAATAATCATAAAATAATGATATTGAGTATACATGTACATTGTTTTGTCTGCATAATTGATCTGAATATGTATTTAAACATTTTAATATTACAGCCTACTTAACAAAATAGTTTTAGAATGACATTAAAATTTGAGTTCTGAAAACATTCTTAAGTTTTATACCACATGTCCAGTGTTATGGTTTATGCAATTCTATGTTTCATTGTAATTCAATAGAAGTAAAGTAGTTGCTGTTTTTGGTTTATAAGTTTCCAGAGAGATTCCATTATAAAGCTTTAGCTGGTAATTCTAACACTGTATCACATGTTAAATAGTTCTTTTTGTTATTTCAGCACTGCCAACTCAAGGTATTGCTTACAGCTGGAGTGAAATGTAAGTTGTTTTCATAAAGTAAAAGATTTTTAGGAGTAATGTTGTGATGATAAATTTTGCCTGTCTATCATACTGCAGCTACTACTACTTTTCTGATGGTAATATTTACAAGTTTATACAAAACTTAATCTAGACTGAAAATCACATTAAGTCATTGTGTCAGAATTGTTTTATACAATGTATTATGTTGCTCAGAAGTGCCACATTGATATTTTGCCATTTTTGGAATAAAAACGAGACAGCAATTTTTATACGCCCAAAGGGTCATATTATGTTATGGTGCTGCTCGTCCGTCTGTCTGTTTGTCCATTTTGCTTGTGTGGACAACGCCTCCTACATTGCTTGACCTATTTTCTTCAAACTCTCACAGATGATAACTATTGATGTCTAGTTGTATATAAAGGGGAGATAATTCACATTGCTGTTTTTTACTGAGTTATTTGCCCTTTTTATATTTTCACAGCAAATTCTTGTGTAGACAATTACACTTTCATATTTCAATTATAAGGTGTTTATCTTGAACTTCCAGAAAGATATAGAAGTGTCTCAGTTGTGCAAGAGGGAGCATAAGTTATCAACATAGCATGTTATGGTGGTATTCATGTTAAAACAGCCTTCAGGCATATTTTGTCCTGCTCTGCGGAGCTCTTGTTTCTCTGGGGTTTAATGTCACACCCTACAGCCAGGGTGATTTGTGTTTTTTCCCAGTCTTAATGATGGAGGAAGACCTCACGTTTGCTTTTGTAGAACCACCAATCTTCCATTAGAAAACAAAAATGAAAAAGAAGAGAAAAAAAGTCTGACATTATTTGTTGTACCACTCTAAATATTCAGTCTTGAATCAAAATGTTAAATAATTCAGTGCAATTTTACATACAGAATGGTTTTCTGGTCTTTTCTTTCAGTTGACACCAGTTCTATATTACCAATCAAGAACCTGAAGTCTTTGGTAAGATTGTTTCTTGAAAGTGGGTACCATGTTTTCAAATAGTGTACACATCATGTACTTTTCTATATATTTCATCTGGAGTTGGTATAGTTACATGATTAAAACAAATATTTGCACTCATAAGAAAACATTTAAAATCTGTATGCATACAACCATTAGACTCACCGGAGTTAATACATTACTTGTCACATACTTTACTGTGCTGAGAAAAAATCATATATCATGGTTAGTATGCATGCAAAACTCATCTTCATATTATGCAATTTGAATGACAAAGTCAGTACTGATATAACACTGATATTACTTAAGTAACTTGTTGCCATTAATACTGTGATAATAAAAATGTTCATAAAGACCACTGTGAGGAGAAAAGATGACCTTTACATGAAGTTGACCTTTATGCTCCGGTGGTTATTAACTCACAGGGTTCAACAATTTTTTCTCAGGATATTCGTCCTGCAAGACGACCATCTTATCTTAGAATTTTAAGTAGTTCTACAGCACTTTCAACTCGTTCTGCATGGATTTCTACCGGTAATTATGAGCGGACAATTGGAGTTGTCGAGCCCTGACTTAAGTTTGATTATTGTTTGCAGTTACCTCAACAAATTCTTAGATCTGTGGGATGATAGAGTTTATACACCTTTGTTACATGACATGTGTTTGTTATTTCAGGAAGATCTCAACCTCTCAGGAAGTCATGCTGTAAATGATCAAGTTATGTTATCCATTGCTGAAGGTTGTAAAAAATTGAGGTTTGTGTAAATATCACATAAATATGGAATCCATTTGGTGACATGCATGCATGTTATAAAAATTCAACTTAATTTATTTGCACAATTTTTGCATATGTTATCATGAAAAAGTCACGTACATGTACATAAAGCTTTGATTTTGAAACAATGTAGAAAATTTATTTTGAAAATTAGAAACCAATCATTGTCTTAATCCTGCTTTTTGTGTTACTTCAACTGATCTTCTCTTATCCGAGTTTTATTTCCAATGTGGTGTTCTTTATCATAATCTAAGTTTATTATTTAATAGTCAATTTATTTATGAAGACTTTGCCTATGTGTCGGCCAAAAATCTAACTTGTTATAAACTATAAACTTACTGATTTTGTGTTAAACATTTTCAATTATATAATCAATAGAAGATAAAGGATTTTATTTATATACCAAGATTATGGAAAAATCTGTTTAATTGATGATGTCATAAAAATGTCATAATAGGCTCGACTGCAATTTGTTATATTGATTATTTCCAGTTCTCCTACATTCACTTAAAATATACATTAAAAATATTAAACATAAAATGAATTAGTTTTGTTCTTTTTACAGACAGTTGAATATCAGTGCATGTCCCTCAGTGTCTGATACAGGGGTAATGGCTGTTGCAACAATCTCTACGTTAGAATCCCTTAATATCTGCTACACGACACAAGTATGAATAGTTTATTTTATTGTATGATGTTCTTTTTTACTCAAGATGTTCTTTTTTACTCAAGACGTCAAGTCTTGTGTAAATAAAAATATTTTCAGTTTAAAGTCACTTTTATAGAATTCTTGGTTTTGCTAGTTTGTGATCATATATCTTTGCATATTTATTTTCAGTTCTTTCAAAGAAATCAAATTATTTTCTAGCTTACAGAAACAAGTATTATGACTCTGGCTGAAGCTGGTAATTTAGTAAAATTGGTTGCTAGAGCATCTAAAAGTGCCACTGATGATGGTAAGAGTTTTGTTTTTAACGTTTTAGTTTCAGGTAGTTTAATGAAGGACCAAGAAACAGCCAAGTATATCTCCAACGATATACTAACATGGAAAAACAAACTGGATGCCTTATTACATGTATGGGACAGATTACTTATGTTAAATATCAGTTTTTGATTAATAGACAATTCAATGAATTAGGAGAGATAGTGTATGACATTAATGTATACAATTATGATCTTTATTTAATTGAGGTCTGTTAAATTTATAAATCAGTGCTTCAAAGTGGCTGTTATTTGCATAGTGGCCTTTATTCACAGGTGACTGTTGATTTTCTAGGTCGACTTTATATAGACATTATATAATACCATGTAGAAATGTCATTAATGATTAATTTTCATTCCACAGCCGTCTCCATGTTGATAACATTGTGTCCAAGACTGTCTTACCTTGATCTTAGTGGATGTTTTCAAGTGACCAACAAAATATTTGAAAGTTTCAAGAATGTGATGAATGCAGACCCAGAGAAAACTGTTGATCTCAAGCTTGGAGGTAGAATTGATTTGTTTTCATAATTACATCCAGGTTTTAATCTGAAAAATGTCCAGTCATATAACTGAAAATATCCAGCCACCAAGACCTTTGTTTCTTTTACTCTTAAATGTGATTGATTTAATTGAGTATTTATCATTCCATTGATGTAAAACAGTATACAGGTATGATTAATTCATTAGGTCTTGATTTAGAAAAATTAGTATGGTGTATTTGTTCACACAACAGAAGTTTTTCATTTTGATAAATTTTGCATGATACTGATCCTATATAAATATTTGCGAATAATTGTGTTTTATGGCAAATATGTCTACCAGTTTTTTTTATTAAATACCAAATATATTTGTACTCCGTATGCATAGACCAGTTATTTTGCTTAAAATTCAGTTCTATGTTATTGTAACCATGATTTATTTTTTGGCCCAACTGCAGTCTGGTTTATTTTAGTTCGGCTGTAGACTGGTTTATATCATTAGTGTAACTTTGGACTACTTAAATTAGGTGTGGCACAGACTGGTTTTTATATTTTTAGCACTGCTGTGGGCTGGTTTATTTATTTCAGGTACAACAATAGACTGGTATATTTATTTCCCGCGCAGCCCTAGACTGGTTTATTCATTTTAGGTACAGCAGTAGATTGGGTTGCTGAAGATGTGGACTGGATGTCTGGCTTTGCTCATCTCAATGTATCTATGCATAATCTTATGTTACAAGAATTACAAGCTTATGGAGAGATAACGTTGCCTAGCAACGATGATGAAGAAGTCTGGGATGAGGAGATACTTGAACTTCCACCATATGCTCCTGTTGTAGGTTGGTAACATTGTCAGTGTTTGATTCTCTTAAACCACTGAAAGTAGTAATTATTAGCCTCTCAGTGCTGTAAGTTCAGATCCACCCATGGCCTGAAAGAAATCACATGTGAAGAAGCTTATACACCCGGGGCTTCCTCCACTGTCAGGCACATTCCCAGGCTAAATTTAAGTGGATTCAAGAATATGCAATGTTCTGATAGAAGCTAATTTAATTCTATCTCAGTCAAGAATTTGATTGATTTTAATTTCTCATTAAAGCCATTTTACCATTCCGAAAGTAATTTATACCACATTATTTTTTTATTTTTTACTTATTTTTTTTGGGAGGGGGAATGATGTGCTTGCTTGAATATGTCTATTCAGTGTGTTCTGTCTGTTCATCTGTCCTCTGTCTGAAAATAACTGAACAATATTTCAGTGATTGACTCAATATATAAGTAATTAGATGGAAATAAGGAAGTGTCCATTGTAGATGGACTCTATCTAAGGAACTTTTTTTTTTAAATTATTTTTCTTTTGTCTTTCTCATTTCCTCTTACTAGTTAATGGTAGGTAACTTATTTTCTGATATAAATACTGTAGTACAAAATGGTTACCTTGTGGATATTTTTTGCTGGCAGTGACATTCCTTGTTCATCTTCCTAGCCTTAAGTCTTAAATAGATTATGGTACAGATGTTTTGATCTATATATATGTTATTTTGACCCATTTTAATTGCCACGCATTTTGAGAGCCTGTAAGGACTTAGTATTTTGTTTACATGTTTTTATTTTTTACTGTACACTGGTTTAAATGTTTTATTTGAGACTCTGAATTTCTAATCATTCTTAGTATCTTTGCCAACCCTCCTTATGAATGCAAACTATAAACCGATGCATAGTAATGTTCAGGTGTCTGTACATTTTCAAACCTGTATACGAAGGTAAAAAAATAGAGATAAGATTATAGCTTTTATCAACTGTTGACCTTTAGGTGTAGTTGTTATATCAGTAAATGGGCCAAATGTGTTGCTGTTGTTTACAATGTTGCTTTTATCAGTAGTAGACCTTATGTGAGGTTTATTTTCCAGCTTATCAACAAGGTCCGGTGGAGTTTCTGGATGATTGGGAGGAAGAAGATGAGTATGATGATTTCTTGGACAATGATGATCCGATTGATTATGAGCGATGGAATATGTCATGAACATGTTACATTTTATGTTAAGTAACAAAATAAAATCTTTGAGTAAATATTTGTGTGTTTTTTTTTTTGCCTTTCGTTATTTTTTGTTTTTGTACCCCTGATAAATTCTTGGCTGGAAGGACAAATTGTCAACATAGATTGAATTTATTATAATCATCATGTTGGAGATAAGTACATTTCTATGTCTCCATTTTATGTGCCACAAATTATTGTTTTAATGTTCAAATTTGGTCATAATGTTAAAAAAGATCCCATTAAAAAAATGTGATTACTGTCACATAAACCATTAAAAGGAGGAAATGAAGGTGTTGGAAAGTAAGGAGTCCAAAAGACAGAAAAACAACAAACATAAGCCCCCTTGAGCCTTTACAACCAACTACAAATGGTTATTGTTCCAATAGTGCATGTATGTAATTTACATAGCTAAAATAATCGTAACAAAATTTATTATTCACGTGTAAAATGATTTTCGGTAGATTTATATCATCAAGGGGGACAACTACTCCGCAGAAAATTCGACTTTGTAATTGGATTGTCTCCCTTTATAAAAAATAATGTTGAGAATATCCCTTTCACATTACGCGCTTGGAATTTGGTGAGTGGTACTTGGACTTCAAATGGCGACATTAAATGATTATGACCTTTCTAATGGCGCGGAGAACATTCCCATCTATTGCTTTGACGGCTGTCCTACAGAAAAATTAGTGCATGTGAGTGTTTTGAATTATTTTATTTCGTTGATCATAAACTTAATGAACGCAAAGATTATTTTGAGCGAAAGAAATTTAATAGCGAAAAGTATCCCATATGACTAATGATGCTTACATCTAAATTATTTAATTAGTATCTGAAGTGGCACTGACGAATTGTTGTCGACCAATACCTTCTGTTTAGCTTGGACAAATATAAATTGTTGATTGGACCATCGATTCGGAAAGGAATCGTTTTGAAATAACTTTTTTATGTCGTATGATTACAAATTGGGCCTGCTGTAAACTTATATACAGAAAAAAATTCCTACCAATATGAGTGGTAAACATTTGATCCAATACACTTTTTGTCTTATAGTAGCATGGACATTGTGACATTGACTATTATTTTACCAGTAAAGGATCCCAGCTGTTATTAATGAGTTCTCAGAACAAATACATTTATGTAGGGTGAATCTCAATCTAGTTGGCTCAAACGTGTGTAAGGTGTAAGAACGTTTCTATTCTAGTGTCCTTTAATCTGACTGACCCTATTTTTTTCTGCTGTCCCTAGACAGATTTAATCTCAGCCAATTTTGTCTTGCTGATATTTTCATATGAATTATGTCTCCAAATATAACTGTAAACCAATTAGACCTACCTAACCTATATTTTTAGTGATGTAAGTGAAAATACAATGTTTATTTTATCTTGCCTAATTCTGAATATGTCCACTAAATTCACAAATCAAATTTATTTGCCAAGTTTCAGTATGTGTGTTGTAACATACCGGGACCTGGAACAGAAACAAACAACTTTGAAGAAAAGATTCAAGGTTGCACGTGCGAAGGTGAAACATGTGATATGTCACATGCTACTACATGCACGTGTATGGGATTTGGCCCAGCTTACAACGAAGATGGGAAACTTTTGTTTCCTGGTGATGATAATTCCATGACTGTTTTACTTGAATGTAATTCCCTCTGTAAGTGCTCCACATCTTGTATTAACAGAGTTGTTCAGAATGGAATTCAAAAGAGATTAAGATTATTTTATGATAATGATAAAGGTTTTGGAATTAAGACTCTGGATTCCATCGAGTGTGGTACATTTGTTTGTGAATATTCAGGAGAAATTCTTAATGAGCAAGAAGCAAAGCAAAGAGCCAAATCACAGCAGATGAAAAATGATATGAATTACATATTTGTTCTACGTGAACATGTAGCTTCTGGTGTCTTAGTTACATACATTGATCCAAGCAATATTGGTAATGTTGGAAGATTTATAAACCATTCCTGTGAACCAAATCTGTGTATACGCCCAGCGCGCATTCATAATCTTGTTCCAAAAGTTTGTTTTTACGCTCTGAGAGATATTAGTGCATATGAAGAATTGACTTATAGCTATGGATCAAGTGATTTGAGCCTGGCTGCTCTTGGTGATGAGAAATGTAAAATCTGCTTATGTGGCTCCAAAACGTGTGCTGGATATTTACCATGTGATAAATTTATACTTGGTGAATGAAAGAATATTTTTTCACTGATATTATTGTTAGCATTTTTGCTGGACCTGAATCATTTTCAATAGAAATCTGGTTTGCTTGGCTCACTTGGTGGAGAGTCTAAGATTCTCGGTTCATGAGTTTGAACTATGGACTCCTTGTTCTCTGTGATGATCTGGTTTAAGACAAAGTGTTGAAGATCATCCATCCTCCACTGGTGGTCATTCATGTGGAAAAGTTGGCTGAACTTGACATACGAAGAACAAGGTTAGTTCTATCACAGAATACAAGAAATTGTTAGGTTAAATGCTTGTATTACGGTGTATAGATGAGTCAAGTTCTGGTAATCACTATAAATCATACAGGTTGAATTATTCAGCATCACAATAAATTGTTCAGTGATTGGACATAGCAGGTACTTGTGATCACACTAAATGGCACAAGTTGAAATACATAACATTGCAATGATTCATACAATGATTTTGTTTACTCACCATGTGTATGTAAGGATCTGAAACAATGTTGAATCTTAAAAGTATAAAAGGGACATAGTTATGTTAACAACTTGTGATTAAACCAATGTATGCATCTGTTTAATTTAGTACATTAATAGTTCATAATTTTTAAATAACCAAAGCACTGAGAGGACTGCAGTTGTTGGCATTGCAGTATTGCTAGTTCTTTCTGAAGTTAGTGGTTAAAAATTAAAAAGTATTGTGGAAAAGCAGCCCTATATTGTCTGGCTCTTTCAGAGCTAACCAAAAAAATATAATCAATGTTTGAGAACTATTCATAAGACAATAAAGTCCCTGTTTGTGCCTGGGAGACCAGAGATTCTGAAATTGGTTTTAAAGAGAAATTCATTAAAATTGACATTCTTAAATCTAATGCTAACCTGGGTTTTATATTTAAAATCAAATCTCAAAATTCTCTTTATTGTCAATCTGGAAGTAAATATTCAAAAGAGACAACTTAGCATCCATTTGTTAGAGAGCACTTGCATGTGTATAATTATGTCTTAGGGTAATACATAACACTAATAATTACTCCAAAATTTCATATTTTATGCACCGAGATCAAAGATTGGTGATTTACAATGAATGTTTGACATCTAACCAGCATTAATATACAAATTTTATTGTGAAGTATTTGTTATAAATACAACTAACCCAAGGTTAGTATGCCGCACATTATAGTATAATTGGCTTTCAAATCATGCTTGAATTAATGGTCAGTTTTAGATATTAAGTACCCACTAGGGGTTTGACTTAACGGAAGATAGAATTATGGTCACAGGCTTTAGCCAAAACATATCAGGGACCCTACTTTACATGTAATGTACTATTATGTAATGTCTCTCAACTTGAGGCTCAAGCAATATTGTGCGTAATTGTTGAATCTACAATTATTCAATATCACTATGTTTTTGTTTGTTTTTTTTTATCATGATTAATATGTGTTTAATCTGTGACCAGAATGTGTACGCTGATCCCAGGTTTAATATCTATATCTGGGGGCTCTACACTATGATATATCTTAAATAATATTGCTTAAAAATTCGCGTCATATTTATTTTGAGACGACCCCCTGCAATATATTTACACACCGTGTTAGTTTCACGACACCGTTGTTTGTTTACAAGCGTGGATTAGGTAAATTTATACTTCAATTTATGCATATGAACGACTCATTGATTGTCTGCGGTATTATATACATGAAATCAACACATTTACGTCACAAAAAAGCATTGAAAATTCTGAATTTTTTCTCAATTTTATTTTTCATGTCAACTGAAATGAATATAATGACTGCTGCATGTTACACGATATTCTTTGTTATTTTATTTATATTTGTGGATAATTTGTCGGCTTAGGTGGCCTGACACTGATTCGCGAACTTAACAAAAATGAGCATTAGTCTTTCTTTGGGGAAAAACTTTTTGAGTAAAGTAAAACCAGTCCTCTTGTATTTATTCCACACTTGGTTTTTACTGAGTGTACATGACAGTATACATTTCTGTAGATGTTTACAGTTAGTTAGAAAACACTGCTGAAAGTGAAAGTAGAATTTCTTAGAAATAACAATTAAAAATACGTCACACAGATTTTACATTGTCTTATTTCTTCAATATTTACGATATTTTGCAACTCTTCATACTAGTGTTGTATCAGTGAGGTTGATTGACAACATTATTTGTAATAGTACGTAGTATGAACAAAATGGAGATACAAAAATGAATGTTTGACATTTTTGTGGAAGTTTTCACATTATTAATGAATTGTACATGATATTCTTTTGAAATGGAATTTTTCTAATTAATGGTCATTGCTCAAGTTAATAATTATGTATTGATTATCAAATGATTAGCTGTTTGTACAAACTTCATCATTTAATGATAAAACAAAATTTTGTATAACAATAGTTTATTTTATTCAGAGATCATCATTTTTTTACTTAAATTTTGTAAAATTTTGTCTTGCAGTAATATTGAAATTGATGACCTGATTTTTCACCTGATTAATGAGATTTAAATGATCAGTAGATTTTACATTTACTGCTATTTATATAATTATATTATTTTTCACTTGCAGCTTGTTGGAGATGTCAATGTACATGGTGATTGTTAATGACTTTAGATGCTTTTAATTTGTTAAGACTTGGTGAAAGACAACTTAGATATGTGATGGAGCTTATTCATAGAGAATGTCTAAGAAAAAACTGGATTTTCTTGATAGAAAATGTTCAGATGGATGAACTACTGGATTATATGTACAGTAAATCAGTGTTTACTTCAGATATGTGTGAGAGAGTAAATGCTGAAACAACAAGAAAAGATAAAGTGACATTATTCTTGTTCACGTTACAGAGGAGAGGTCCACGTGCATTCAGCAGTTTCTTAGATGGACTTGAAGATACCAGTCAAAGTTTCATCTCAGACAAATTAACACAGACTGTCAATGAATTGTCTATGGACAAAAATCAAAAACAACCCCAACCAATGCAGGTTTAAATCCTGTGTAATACTTAAAAAAAATGTTAAAATGGCATTCATGGTTAAGATTTGATCTCCAGCTATTCCAGTGACTTGTGATTTGTGATTAATGTATCAAACTTTTTGATGCATTAAAAACGAGGGTTTTTATTGACTCATTCTGTATGACTGGCTATATTTCTAATAACACCCAGTCATAAAAAATGTATTGCTGTGTTTACTGGTTTACTGTTTATTTATAATACAACTGTTACTTGTGAGCTGTGCTTCTGTTCCTATATATTTCATCACCTTTAAATTTACAAAACTTTATCAATATTTGAGGAATGAGTTGTGATATTGTATTGTTGTGGCCAAATGGTGATACTTCGATGCATTAGTGAAATTGACTGTTATTGTATTAGGCTGAAATAAAAAAATACTTTGTTTGCCTTTCACTGACCCTATATTTTAAGAGAGGGTCGTTCGGAAAAATAGTTTATTTTATTCAGAGATCATTGGTGTTAGCACTAACAGAACTTTGAAACCAAACTAATCTTTAAATAGAACCAAAACAGGTTTTTTTCTCATTTCAAAAAGCAAACATTCACTATTTAATTTCAACCATAATTTCTGTCAAAATAACAATAATTTGAAATGTGTTTTAATAATCAGTTGACTGAAAAAACTTGTTGACATATCAATATTGTTTGAATTGATAGCGTTATGTTGAAATAATTGTAGTATTTCTTGTCCTAGTAATCATTATCACTTTTTCATCATCAAAACCATTAAATACATGTATTAAAAAAATAATCATCTTGATGTGATAACATGTTTGTGCCAAATATGCACTCCTATAAATTATAACACTTAATCTACATAATTTAGGAGATATTTTTTCATCTGGACAGTCATAAATTCAGTCTTTCTTTCTTGTATTTATTATAATATTACTATGCCTAGTTTTGCCTATTGCTGGTTTCTATCATCAATTTTCTTGAAATTTTAATGATTTCTCCAGAACAGTACTGACTTCGCAGAATAGATGCTGGTTAAAGTTCACCTTATTGCAGATACTTGAATCTGACAAATAAAATTTCCTTAAGAATCCCCTGTGAGTTATACACTTTATTAATTAATTTTCTGTCAATCAAGTTATTATTTTGTTGGGTTTTGGTCATACTGGGCTTACTAATGTGTTTTGAACGATTATTTAAGCTTTCGTATGGAGCCTTCAGGGTCATACTCTTAGATGGTCTGTTTTTTTTCATTTTTGGTAATTTTGGGTTAAATTAATATGTTTTTAATAATCTGTTATGATCATTATAACTTCTATATTACAATTTTACCGTCATAGGTCCATCAATACTCCCTGTGACTTAAACTTAGGGAGAATAATTTATTGGGGAATTTCTTAGGGTTGCATTAATTTAGTTCAATGTTTGTACTTAAAACCTGTATATTGTTTGCTGTGTTATTTGCACTTATTGACCATTCATAATTGTTATATTGACATACATGTACATTTGATTTCAAATAAAACATTGCTTGTGTCACTGGATAGATATCTATTATATTATTTGTTTATAAATGGCAATTCTTGGCCATTGAAAATGACGACAAGTCTTATTGTTTTTGCAACAAAATTTATTTGCAGAATACAATTGAACTTGCTCAAAAGACCACATCTTTTTAGAGAACACCTGCATTCAGAGACTGCTTTTTAATTTTCATGATGTAGAGTTTAAGCAAAAATTACAAAAAATGTTTTGGTTGGGAGTTTATTTGCTATAACAGATCACTTCTCATTCTTTCTTCATGGCCTCATTCTACAAGTTGTAATAAAATTTTATGGTCTAAAGTGTCATTAATCAAGTTATTAGTTCATTGTTGCTGATGCTGACATTTAATCATGTTTTAGCTCACTGGAACCGAACCGTCAAATTTGCTCAAATAAATTTGGTCAGTCCCTTTTAGGGGCTGCTGGAGCTAAAAATAGAAATACAAATGTACCTTAAAATGATTTTTTTTTCATGATTCTATAGATGAATTATTACCAAACTTTGTTTTAAGCATCCTTAGATGGTGTTCTATCAGATTTGTTGAAATAAAAATGCTTGGCCCCTATTATGTGCCGCTAGAGCAAAAAATAGAAATACCTTGAAGCTGTCTTCTTCTCATGAACCAATTGATGGATCATCCTTAAACTTGAAGTTTAAACTTGATGATTGAAGTTTCATGTGAAAGATGGAGTGGTCAACTGTATCATATGTTTTTCATAAATCTAAAATGATCATACCTGTTGATACTTGAAACAGTCATTCCTGTATTAAGATCTACCTTTGTTTAGAGGCTGCTGTGTGCATACACTTGGCACGACAGGCTAAACAAATCAGGCCTCAAAGTACGGACTTGCTCGGGGACGAATCGGGCCGAAAAGTACGAATTATCTCGGGGACGAATCGGCCAAAAAGTACGAACTTGCTCGGGGACGAATCGTTATTTTTGCCGTGAATGAGTAATTATAACGCTCTGATAAAAATTACGCTTATCACCGGTTAGTAACTAAAACTTCTATTTACTTATTTCAACGGTTAATTACATTAACCAATATAAGCTTCAATTGCAGACTTTTCTTACCAGATACAAGGATGTGAGAGTCATCAGCATATAGCAGTAGTTTATTATTTATGACTGCATAATATGAACCCGTGGGGGACACTGCAAGTTACGGAAGCAGCAGTAGAATGCCACATCCACCAGCTGCTGTCTATTAGAAAGATAAGACCTAAACCATGTAAGGATATCATTTCCCAGACCTGATGATTGAAGTTTCATGTGAAAGATGGAGTGGTCAACTGTATCATATGTTTTTCATAAATCTAAAATGATCATACCTGTTGATACTTGAAACAGTCATTCCTGTGTTAAGATCTACCTTTGTTTAGAGGCTGCTGTGTGCATACACTTGGCACGACAGGCTAAACAAATCGGGCCTCAAAGTACGGACTTGCTCGGGGACGAATCGGGCCGAAAAGTACGAATTATCTCGGGGACGAATCGGCCAAAAAGTACGAACTTGCTTGGGTACGAATCGGCCGAAAAAGTACGAACTTGCTTGGGGACGAATCGGCCGAAAAAGTACGAACTTGCTTGGGGACGAATCGGCCAAAAAGTACAAACTTGCTCGGGGACGAATCGTTATTTTTGCCGTGAATGAGTAATTATAACGCTCTGATAAAAATTACGCTTATCACCGGTTAGTAACTAAAACTTCTATTTACTTATTTCAACGGTTAATTACATTAAAGTTTTGCTGAAATATGACTCAAATTCGGTTTGAATATTGCAGAATCATCTATAGTAGAGTTGTTTACTGTAGATCTAGAAAAATTTCAATGTAACCGCAGCAAGGGAATTAACTCCATCAGGCGACGCGATCTAAATGGATTACTTCCCTTGGTAAGTTTACGTTTTAATTTGGCTACGCTGTCAGGTATTTTTGCATTTTGCACCTTTGAACCAAGCGATAATTATTATATCACATAAATACCAATATATTCAATTATTTAATTGAAAAACGGCATTAAACCCGAGTGACAATAAGTCACATAAAAACAAATACAGAATAAAGCCTTACAGAATTATACATGGATATTATAGATCCTGTCCTTTATGGTAGATGTAGATGCGTCCATCACGGGAAAGATTCCTGTACAAAGTTCTCACATTTGTTCAGACAACTCATTCAATGTGCGTTCTCTTTACTGCCCATCAAAATACCAGGAACATAACCGTTTGTGTCTGTATCCTTGCCTGACATTGAAAGGATACTAGTGTTTGTGTGGAAATTTGTTTCTGTATAGAATAAAGTATTGTATTATCAGGTAATTTTATCATTTGGAAAAAATATTTCAATATGATTAGTATTTTTGTAAGTACAGCTAGCAAATGTTGAAGGTGCTTTGCAGAAGTAGGCTAGTACTGTCAGACAAGACTAGCAAAGTGTTACTTGAGAAACTAGTACAAGTTAACCAAATTTCTCCCCTATCGTTTACCTAGAATTTTGAAAATATCATGTTACCTCTGAATAGCATTATCATATTTTAAGTATACCACATGTATTTGTATTCTATGTTTATAGATATAAGTATAGAAGTGTAACAATCAAGTACTTCTGAACATGTGATGTAAATATCATCCTGTAGCATGGATTATGTATGGGTAGTAGTGGTGCTGTCAGGCCCATTTTTCAAGTTTCAAATTGTGTATATGGCCTTTTACACAGTAAATGTGCCATTTTTGTGAGCATCTAGAGCAAAAAATTAAATTGTCTCATTTGATTTCTTTTTTTCATATGTGTTGAGTGTGACATCTTTGAAATCATGTTTGATTAATATAAGGATAAGTTTCTCTCTGATTTTTGGAAAATTTTGTGTTTTTCGTCATAGGTATCAGGTGGGATGGACTTTACAGGTTGAACCATTACAACATCTAATAAGGATTAACTTGACATAAATATAACCATTAAAAGTATTTATTTGCTATTATTTTGAAGTAATACATATATCAATTCATTCGACAGCTATTACATCTTGGTATTTGATCAATAAATACAAAACTTTATCAAATATTTCTATGATATTTCTGTTATATATTTCTATAATAATATAAAAACTTCACAATGTTTTTTTCTTACTGGTGTGTCTCAAGTAAAAAAAAACACAGGTCTGCAATTTGTACATTTTTAGAAGTCTATTACTTTGTCAATTAATTAAATTCCAGTTTTTTTTGCATGATCCAGGCAAAAAATAAAATATCTACATTATATTTCTTAAAATTAAATTGGAGAAAAACAAAGTTGCACATTTACTATGTTTACTGATTAACTTAATTGAATTTAAGATACATAAGTAGAAAAAAATGTCAATTTAGACATTAACAGTTGAACTAATTCCTAAATTCTAAAATTAGATTTATTGATAATGATTAAAAATCAATGACTATCTGCCTGCAGATTAATATTGTAAAAACTTTGGTAAATTTAATAACAGAATTATTGTTGTTTTTTTTACCATCAAATATCAAATTAGAGGTTAAAAGATAGATAGATGAGATCACAAATTATCATAATTACAATGTTTAAAATGATGTTACAATTAATGTTTAAGCTTTTTTCACTGTTTTCTTTCCCTTTCCTTAAAGAGCATGTTTCCTTGCATCAGCATTCATTGTTAGTAATACAATACTTCTTCAATAATGAGGTTATATAATTTCACACATTAAGGGTCATGCCTGGGATACATCCTGGCACTGTGTGACATGATGGTATGGTTGATTGGAGATATACTGGTCCCCCACTGTGATTTGATCAGTACTGTTATCGAAGGAGCCAGTTAACTCTGAAACTGTCCACTGACAATGGGACAGCATTATTACATGACATTGCATAATCAGGTCCCTGTGATGTTCATTTTTTATGACTGACTTTTAATTAAGTACTAGAAAAAACAAAAAGGACCCCAACTACACAATAGGTCAAAACTGCAGATCTGGACACCTTAGAGTGAAATTATGAAAGTAGAATTAATTTTAATTTATGACTTTAAGCATACATTACTGAGCTTTATAAAAAAAACAAGTAACCAAATATTGTGTTTTCAACTCGAATTATGTTAATATAATTTATTTCCATATTTTAAGCAATAAATTTATAAAAATGAATTGAAAGAAAGCAAAAAATAAGTTATAATCCATTTAGAAGTCATTTTTGCGCTAATTTAATTGTAGACAGAGAATTCTGTCCAGAGAAGAGCGGAAATGGAAGGCAGGACATGTGGGATGTATTTTAAGTTGTTTAATTTCATTTACTTGTAGTATTCATTGTTAAATTTCATAATTTACAAACGGAAGTTTGATGTGGAATTAATTAAATCGTGAAAATAATTGCATGTGCGAAACCGATCTCTTTTATTGTATTGGATTAAACATACTTAAGTACTATTGTTTTATTTTTGTATGTTGTATGCGACGCAATTAGGTAAGGCAGACTTCCGATTTACTGGTAATTGATGAACATATGTAGAAGGAATGATATAATTCTTGTAAGAATTTGGTGTGTTTTGTTTTTTATCACTTAATGTACATTTTACTGTATGAAGGTAAATAAAGAAACAAATCTAATTTCAGATTAGGGATCATGCCTGAAGTAATGTGTGAATAAATACTAAATTTTTGAAAATGCTGTGTTATGTAGATGTTTGCGTAATCATGGACATACAGACATAGTAACGGACCTGAGATGGTAAAAAATTAAAATTATGGGGTTCATGTTTTGTGACATTTTTCCGTATAAGGTATCTATCACAATTTACCATCACAGGTCCGTCACTACTGACTGTTGTATGACAAGAGTAGAGTAATTTTCTCAATCTTCCATTCTACTCAGCAGTATAGGAAAGTAACAAAAGGCGCAGATGTGTTGTGAGCAGTTAAGCTGCAATTATTTATTTCGTCACCAAACACTGTATGATTAGGTTAAAACGAATCTTGATACTTGCTAATCATGGTCATTTCCATTCTCTTGTATGCTCAATATTTGCACCAAAAAATTGGTATGTTAGCTTACTTTATTGGCAAAACTTTTCCAGGGACACTATATTGTAATGTAGAGCCCTTGATTTTACAAACGAGCACAACTATGCCTTGTTTTCCTATTTATATGCGCAATAAACTCCCCACTTTATCGGTTCACCTGAACAGCCCTTTGATTTAGTCTATGGAATGATTTTCACGTGTGATATTGTCACATCAGGCACCGGAAATGGCGGCGTTTATAATTTGGCTACAAAATTAAATATTGGTTTGCTGGTTTTGTGACCAATGTCTTGGTTTTGCGTGACAGCCATTAAAGTAATGATATTAATATAGAATATCGTTTTGCTTCAGTTTTTTTCACTTGAGATCTTTCGCAGATTATTGCACAACTTGTAGTTCTTGTTTACATTTTGTATTCTGTATTAATTTCTCTCCTAAAATAACGAAAATTGATAGAAAATCAGCAGTTGTATCAATAGACGTTGTTTTGTTTGAATGTCGTCTGCCAAATTTAGGCATACTCACACTAAATGTTATGCAAATTTTGTAGACTGATGCATACAAATCAGGCCAAAAGCCTCTAAATTTATTTTACATGTTGGTACCAGATGATTGTTACCCATTATTGAAATAAGCACTTAAAATAGTCTACCACGAGTTAAGTGATGACCTCCTTTTTCAAGATGGCCGACACTAGGATGTTTATATGACCTAATTAATTTAAGATTATAGTGATTCAATCCATGTTTAGATGTGTCCCTTTCAAGGAATTCAGCAAAATTGATATTTTAAAAGGATAGATATTAAAAATTTATTAAATACTTTCTTTCCTGATTTTGATCTCTAGTACCTCAAGTTTCATGATGAGCAGTATACTTTAAACAGCTGTGAATTTTCAGAGTTATTGCTCTGTGTTAATTTCTGCATATATATTTCTCTGAATCATGGAAATTCATTATTAATACAAAATAAGTATATAATAATAATGAATTTCTATAATGATCATTTTCAAAATATCCTGAAATAACAAAGACTTTACATGTAATATGGCACTGTTTCAGTAATACTATGAAAACTAGTTATGCCATCATACTTTATTTCCTCAAATTTCATGTATAAATTATGTCCACAGCATACTTTAACAGCTCTCCTTTCCATTTTTCTTATATTCTAATTTCAGAATTGGAAGAATCTATTTATTTCATTATTTCCTTTTCTTCAATCATAAAATGTTCTTTTGTCCAAACCATTATCAAACCATTATGCTATAACCTTTAATTTTCAGGTGGGTTACTGGCATTTGCTGTCAAATATGCATTTATAAGTCCCAACTAAGGTGTTATCTCTCAACAATATGATGTCTACATGCAACTACTTTATACCTGGTAAGTTTTACTGTATCAATTTGTGTGCATTTTAATTTTGTATGGTATGATAAAAAGAATGTTTCTCAGAATGGAATGATTTTGATATGGATGTAATTTTAATTTAGATGACAACTGATGGATGGAACTTCTGTTTGGAATTGTGAATTTAAATATTTGCATTGAACTTTAACTTTACAGTTTCGGACCCTCTGATCCAAAAATACATTCCTTTTAAAACATTTTGTGATATAGATTTCCTATTTAATAAATGTCATTAAAACGTCTCAAATTTTTGTCTAAAATTTAAAACCGTTCTAATCTGGATATTTTGTTGGTCCTAACAAGTCTGAATTATAGAGGTTCCACTGTTAGCATGATACAGTCTTTCCTAACAAGTCTGAATTATAGAGGTTCCACTGTTAGCATGATACAGTCTTTCCTAACAAGTCTGAATTATAGAGGTTCCACTGTTAGCATGATACAGTCTTTCCTAACAAGTCTGAATTATAGAGGTTCCACTGTTAACATGATACAGTCTTTCCTAACAAGTCTGAATTATAGAGGTTCCACTGTTAGCATGATACAGTCTTTCCTAACAAGTCTGAATTATAGAGGTTCCACTGTTAACATGATTCAGTCTTTCCTAACAAGTCTGAATTATAGAGGTTCCACTGTTAGCATGATACAGTCTTTCCTAACAAGTCTGAATTATAGAGGTTCCACTGTTAGCATGATACAGTCTTTCCTAACAAGTCTGAATTATAGAGGTTCCACTGTTAGCATGATACAGTCTTTCCTAACAAGTCTGAATTATAGAGGTTCCACTGTTAGCATGATACAGTCTTTCCTGATACTTACTTTCCTTATGTGTTTTAACAATAAAAATGTGAAACAGTATGGGTTAAACTTGTTCGACAGTGGTGGGTGCTAAAAAGTGTTGAAATGACCTTTATTTGATGTCATCTTATGAATATGACTTTCCATTGGTCTATTATTAAGTTCAGTCTGATTTTTAAAATGAAATACTATTGTGTCTTACTTATCAACATAATGAATTCATCTTCATTAAGCATTCTTTTCTCAAATTACATGTTTCCCTAAACCTCTGAATTTTGCAAGACCTGTGCATTGGAAGCCTTTAGTGTGGCATGTGTCACATCGTAAACTTTCATGTCTTTCAGAAAAGAAATGCTAGCGTGGCTAGAAGTTGCAAAATATGTGTTGACATTGAACCCTCTCTGTTGCTGTGTTACACTGGAATGGAGCTCCTCTTCTGATGATTGAAGGTAATTATTACTCTGTAATATACCCCACAGATCAGGAAAGAAAATAAAGCACCAACTACTTGCTTGCCTAAAACTTCCCTTTTAATTAGTATTAAAAGTGGATAGATTATAGTTCAACTGATCTTTAAGCAAGTTTTGTTATTTGTCTGTTCAACGAACCAGGGTTTTCCCTAGGTTTGTTTGTTTGTTTTTTTGGGAGTTCCAGGACTCTCATGCTTGCCATTTTGGGTAAATTTTGGGTGTCCCAAATAGAATTATGTTTATTTATGAATATTAGAGATATGGTTTGAATGAATGAATGAATGAATGAGTAAATGAATGAATGAATGAAAGCCTATTAATTAATTAATAAGCTTTGACTCATGTAACATTAACATTTGTTTAGTGTGCAATGAATATGCAACTTAATGGAAAATAAGATGCTCCATTCCTTTTCTGTCCATGAAAGATTGTCAGTTAGATCATTTTAGATGGGTTAGTAAGTTTTATGACACTAATTTGAAAATGCATTTTAACTGCAGTATACAGTTTTACCTGATGCAGAGAATGAAATTTGCATACAGGATTTGATGTGACTTTTTACTCATGTTTTAACCGCTGAAGGAATTGATTTAGGTGGTAGTTATGCTGCCTAATCTAAACATTTATGTTTTGTATTTCGACTTTTTTCAGTGAGGTTGTGCAGAAATCACCTTCCCTAACTATGAGAGATAAAAAGGACAAGCATCAATGAGGTGAATTTATGCAGGTTTTTTATTTCCAAATGTGCATAATTTTATACAAACATCTTAACACTGAACCTCGTAACCATTTCTTTGTGCAAAATTTTTCATCCACTTATTTAAGGATAATTGTGAATTTAACTGAGAAGTAAAACATTTAAACTTTATGTAGTTGAGTATTTGAGCTGCAACCGTGGTCCAGTGATTAGTGCACTGGACTTGTAACCAGGCCATCTGGGTTCAAATTTCGGTCACGGTGGGTTATATCTTCTTAGAAAATTTTAAAGAAATGTCAATTTTCCTCCATATGTGGAGAAGTTGTAGGCTCCTTGTGGAACGGTAAATTGGTACTGCTTAGTATACAGTCCAGGAAAACTGGTTAGGTGAACCAGGTCTGTATATAACTGAAAAAATTGTCAAAAAACAGCCTTAAACCCAGTGGAAAAAGTAGTATTTATCAATATTCAATATATTCATTTTGTTAATATCTTAATTTCAGTATATTTCTGAAAACTTGATGTTCATATGGGTAATCTTTTAATACATTTAATTACCTCTTGCTTTCTAATAATTAATGTATGTGTTTTCATCTTTATTTTAGAAAAGTTTTGATGATGGAAGGGGTTACGTCCATTATGAATCCAAACTTAAAGACAGGACTGGATAGGATAAATTCATCTTTACGTCATTATCACCAGTGACTCATCTTCTGATATGGAGTCTACCATATTTCAGATAAAATGAAGAATAATCACCAGTTATATTTTATTTGCAACTTTCAAGTATCAGAATGTTTGGTTCAATTAGAATTTCAGAGTCTGTTGACTTTAACATTATAAAAATTCCAAATACATGAATGAATTTTTAGCTCACCAGAACCTGAGGTTCAGGGTTAGCTGTTAAGATGGATGGGTGGATGCCCTGTCGTCTGGCGTCAACAATAGTCTTCTCCTCTGAAACTACTTGTCAGATTTACTTCAATTTTGCTGTGTAGAATCCTTTTGACGTTCTAACTACAATTTGCTCATATTATACCAGTTGACCCCTTTTAGGGGTCACCACAGCTGAAAATAGAAAATCCTTTAAACATCTTCTCATGAACTAATGGATGGATCATCACTAAACTATGTCTGTAGCATTCTCAGATAATCTTTTATCAGATTTGCTGAAATAAAAAGGTTGGCACCTTTTAGGGGCTGCTTGAGCTAAAAATAGAAATACCTTTAAATGTCTTCTTCTCATGAACCAATGGATATATCATCACCAAACTTGGTTTGTTGCTTCCTTTGATGGTTCAAGCTCAAGTTTGCTTTAATAAATTGGTTGGCCCTTTTAGGGGCTTCTAGACTAAAGATGGAAATACCTTAAAATGACTTCTTTTCATGAACCAATTGTTGGATCATCACCAAATTTGGTCTGTAGCATCCTCTGGTCGTCATGAATATTTCTTTGTGGTATCTTTAGATGGTCCCTTATCAAGATTATTATTGTTCCCCATTATCTGCCCGAAGTGTACCTTTATTACCTTTTTTAGTAAACAAATTAATTAACATTTATTCTGGTGAGTGATGCAGGGCAATTAGGTCCTCTTGTTCAGGTTTTATGCCTGTTTTCAACACTTCCATTTCTATACTGGTGTGTGGTTAACCTAACCAGTGTTGCTGGATTTTGTATCAGTAGTACTGGTAACCTTGATCTCCACAAGTAACCAGAACTTCTCCACACTAATCATTCTGATCAGTGGTGATAGAAGAATGGTTTTAGACATTATAATGTTTTCAAGTAAGTCTTTACAGAGAACAATGCTACATTATGTTTTTGTTTACTTTTTGATTTGTTTGTGCAAAACATAGTTGTAATATTGGTGAATGTTTCCTGTTTAATATCTGTTAAGTGTTTCGTATACATTCACTGAGGATTAAAATTTAGCGATTTTAGGTATTTTTAATTATTTGTTTTATCATGAAATTACTATTGCAGAAATTGTTAAAGGGAGGTAATAATATTTTTGTGTTTATCTCATTTTAGAAACTGTACATAGAATATGAAATGACATAATGTTTGATTTTTATTGTAAGATTTGTTTAAAAGCAAGTTTGTTTACTTTTGTGTGATTTTTTTATATTTTTACAATTTTTGCTTATTTCAGTTGTCTCCCTTCATTTGTTGTTAAAAATTCATTTTTGAAAATATAAAGGGAGATAACTGAAAACAAATTTGATAAAAAAAACTCATAAAAAAATTGTGTGGTTGGAAATTAATGTTTATAATATTAATAAGTTATTTTCATACAATTTTATCTTGAAACCAGAATTTACTTGATATTATTTTGAATCAAATCTAAATGATATTAGGTTTGTATTTGTGGTATAGATAGATTACACAGTATGACACATAATAGTTACCATGGTGATGTAACAAACAATGTATTGCTTATCTACAGAATTATGTTCCATTATGTGCTGATAAGCCAGAGCTTGTACTTTAAGTCATGTCTGTGATTTGGAGACAGAAACATGTCATCCTACAGGCAGATTTCTTTGTAAAATTTTTGTTTGGCTGCTAAATTGAGGTGGCTGTTAAAAAGAGGTTATAGATGACCCATGCTTGCAAGATTAATATAAACAAAGGCTCAAATGTCTGAAATGCTGCATTATTATTTTAGTTCAAAATTTAAATATTTCAAAGTGGAAAAGTCAATAATCTATACATACATGTATAAGGTGTGTTTAAATTGTCTATAACCGTGAACATGTAACAATTGTCCGTTTTGTGCTGATAAGCCCCGGCTTGTACTTTAATATGGTGGTGGACACATTAGTTGCCTGCTGAATGTTGTGTCTCGGTTATATTTAATAATTAGCTTTTTTTGTAAATCATTGTTAATTTAATAAGATTTTTGTCCACTTAACAGAGGTGGCTATTAAACACAGGTCATGAATAATACATATATGTATATGTATAAACTGAATTTCCATTATAAAGCATGTTCCAGATATAATATAAAAATACAATAAAACCTCTTCATAAGAACCACCTTTTGGAACAAATAAATGGTCTTAATATTGAGATGGTTTCATAATCAACTTGAAATCTTGAATGCTGGGTGGAAAATTATTATAAGGGGATCGTAATGTTATAATGGATGCTTTGTGAAATTTATTAAATGAATGATCTTGTTTCAGTTGTTAAACAGAGGTGGTTGTTGATAACAGATACATGATTGTTTGTTTAATGTTATTTAATTGTACATCAACAGTTTTGGTCATTTAGCATGCAGATGCATGATTAACTAACTTTTGTTAGATTAGCGCTTTCACTTTTTAAAAATGTGTGTCCATGCATGCTCGCTTGTGTATGTGTAATTTCATTATACCATTGTTACCAAATTAAATTGCTACCCCATTAATTCATCTTTACTAATCTCCATATTTATCAAAACTAACATTTGTGTACTATACAAAATCAACTGTTCATGTTTATTCTTGTGGTATCCACACCACCATGCTGTATAAACATCATATTTTCAGCTATCTATTAATTCACACATTCATGTATACTGTGTATTGAATCTATGTACATGTGCATTTAGTTTATAAATGTATTTATTGTCAACTGAATAAATTTTACAAATTGACATTCTATCTTGTGTTTTATTTTCATTTATTCTTGGACTCTCAGGTTTCCACACCTGATTTAACTTTCAAATCCATATTTTTCAAATACACAATTTGAAAAAACAATAAAAAAAACAAAAAAAACTTACAGTTTAATAAACAATACATTTATACTTTTATAAATCCTTAAAATAACCAAAATATCAAAAGCACCATGTTGAATGGACTGGTACATTATGGGCACAAATACTTTTTTTATAGGGGTGTTCAATAAGAAATCAGAAACCTTTTTGTACTCGAACTGACCCAAAAAAATGATCATGTGACCAATAAAAAAGCTTATGACACAGTTTTTGACCTTTTTGCACTAAATTTGGATGTACTTTTAGAAAAAAAAAAGTTTTCAGTAACTGCAATTTTTCCCTGTTAAAGAAAAAAGCTAGGGTTTCTAGGGTTTAGCGTTTTTAGCGGGAAAAATGGTCATTTGACCCAAAAAAATACAAATTGACCTGTATTGCCCTAGAAAAACTTCAAATGCCCTAGTTTGAGAGCTGTTTGACCCACTAAAACTAGCAATGACCTCTTTTCTAAACTTTGACCACTGAATTCATTGAAATAGGGGTGGCAGGCAATTTTATATATTTATACCAACAACAAAATGGACATGTTCTTGTTCATAAATTTACTTAGTATACATTTTAAACTTACAAAGATATGATATGTCTTTATTTCATCCAGAATTAAAAGCCAATGGCTTATAAATAACAGATATTCTATATTTTAGTAATGTAATAATGGACTGACCCATGTGTGTCTGTGTAGGACAAAGTCCACTTTGCATTCCAGAGTGTCCTGTCAGATAAACACAAACAACATTACTTTATTCTCTCTGGACTTTTAACACAAGTATTTCAGACATACAATTACAAAAACACCAAGTTCATAAATATGAGAAAATATAAAATAATGAAAACAAGACATGGTTTAGATTTATTATTTTATTTGCAAACCCTGCAAGACCACAATCCTAACATCCATCTAAGCATCATTGTGATTTCAACAAACAACATAAAAAATATTTGTTTATCAATATAAATGATTTTAACACAGAATTAACAATAAAACCAATTTAAAAATATGAAAAATAATGTTAATGAAAAATCTTACAAATAAAAATTAGTCCATGTAAACTTTACCATGAGGGGTGTTCCTTAAAAGACAATGTTTCAAATTTAATTTTCCATCCATTAAAATAGATCCAGAATAAAAGAAAGTTCCACAATAATGTCCAAGTATCATATACATATATAAGTGATGAACATGATATTCTTAAATTTCAAAATGCAGTATTAATTTTCTTTAATGTACAAAACTCGAATCCCATCAAAATGAATAAACTCGCCCACAAACCGTCATATAAAGTTACGCAATTCTAGAAGAGTCAAATTTTTAGGGGTAATTGTGACATGTCCTGCTGATATCGTAATCTTTACTTATAAAATTATACAAAAACCTATTACATGTATAAAGGCGTTACTTAATTAGAATGGGTAAGAAATATTTTAATAATATATTTAAGTGAATTTTTGCTGGTAATACCTAAATTGCTGTCTTGTGATTTAAATGACGCATTGGCATCATCCCCGTATTCTAAAATAGAATACTCCTAACACTGACCAGGTTTTCCTTCAATGATTGTGTCCTACATGCCCACATGATGGTTGAAACACTGAATGGAGATTTTCATGTTTCTTGAAGTTCTTGTGTAACGTGTTTTAAGTTGTTCCGAGCGGCTATTTTTATATGCAGCAATTAAAAAAAGATTATTTGACAATTGAACAAATACAACGTTTGTAAATATTAATTTTCCTTATGACTACTTCGTGCGCATGATTGTTCAACTTAACAAAGCAATATAATAAATGTAAAATGCATAAAATCAACTCATGAATCAAAATAGAAAGAGCGACACTTTAGAGAAAGATGTTCGTGAAATATTATATTGGAGTTGCCAACAACCCGGTATTTGGTATTAGGGAATGGAAACCTTAATCTTGGTGCATAATTATGCCGCTATCAAGAGGATCCAGCCCTTATGAACACTGGCCAAAGTCCCGAACACGAACAAAATGCAATATAAAAAGAATATAAAAGAATATTACGACCCGGTACTGATAGTTCGGAGTAGAAATATCCTTTATGGTACGTATGCCACAAACAGAATACTCTAACCCTAATTCACACTGAAAGCCCTGAAATGCACTATTTTAGGTACTATGGTATCGTTTATTTTCATTGGGCTCAATTTTTTTTTTTTTTAACTAAAATTGCAATTTCGTGGAGATGTAAATTCGTGAATTTATTTGAAAAAAAAATGCCTTTTCGTTCTAAATCATTTTCTTCATGAAATAATATCAGAAATTAAAAATATTATTGCAACAGGAAAAAATCGTGTTGTATCTTTGTAAATAGAAAAGAAACCTCGTTTATAATCGTAGGCTGCACCCTGTTTTTTTTTTGTTGTTGTTTTTATGTGACATATTGTCACTGGGGTTCAACGCCGTTTTTCGAAAATTTTCAGTTACGGCGACCGGTTCAGCTAACCAGTTTTCTGGACTGTATACTAACCAGTACTAAGTTACCTTTCCACAAGGAGCCGGCAACTTCTCCACACATGGAGGAAAATGGACATTTTTTGTCCAATTTTCATAGAAGGGTATTACCTCCGGCTTACAAGTCCGAAAATGTTGTACTGAAATCTTGATCGAGCTATTCAATCTGAAATTAATTAAACAAAATATAAATATATCTCTCCTTTAAATTCCTACTATTAGGCCGAAAAAATACTCTTGTTTCTGGTCACGGTCATCAAAATAAACTGGGTCGGTAGATCGGGATTTTTTTACACCCGTCATTTGTAATAACTGCTAATGTATGCAAAGCCATTGCTTTGATAAATGTTGATGAGCTTCATGCTTATTCAAACAAACTGGACACACAATAAAATACAAAAAGGGACGCATTTATCTACTTTTACAGCGAGCAAGCATCGTTGTTGTGCAGCCATCTTAAAATTCCGTTTCCAATGGTAACGATAGCGCGGACTATTTCCGTGTATACGGAACTGAAATTCCGGAATATTTCTCGGTAAAAAAATGCGGTCGGAGTTAAAAATTAACGGTCGGTCGGAGGACCAGAAACGAGAATATTTTTTTCAGCCTTACTATTATTAGCTTTGGCATCTGTAGGACACTGCTGACTGTAAGTAGTTGAGAGATAATTGTTACTGGGGGGGGGGGGGGGGTGGCTGCAGTTTGTAGGTAAGTGTTGTTGAGAGGTACTTGTTATTGGAGCTGGCGGTGGTCCAGGTTTGAATTTAACAGTGGAGGACAATCTGGTTACAAAGGGAGGAAACTCAAACGTTAACTAACAGTAGAAGGGAGATGACAATAGGAAGTTTGATGCAAAGTTTTAGTGGAAAAAAGTTTTTTAATCATCTATTGTTCTCTTTATATACTTTTTCACACAAGAATTTCATGGGACATGAGAATCTCATGCATTCAACAACCATTGAAATTTAATCATTTTAAAATCAATAATTGAACTTCCTCTCAACTACAGCCATTAGTAAACTACAACCACCTTTCAGCAACAACAACCTCTCTATTAAAGCCACTACAGCCACCTCACAGCAACCACCACCTCTCAACTACAGACAATAGTAAACTACAGCCACCTTCCAGCAACAACAACCTCTCTACTAAAGCCATTAGTAAACTACAGCCACCTCACAGCTACCACCACCTCTCAACTACAGACAATAGTAAACTACAACCACCTCCCAGTAATAACAACCTCTCAACCACAGTAACCTGTACCTCTGAATAAGGACCAGGTCATGTTTAAACTCTTTTAGCTAACTTGATGGTTGTCTTTACCAAGGTTTAACTCTACTGGGGATTGATAATAAAACAAATAATTTGTTAAACGTTTCTGTTTAAAATCTTTATTCATCTAATCATCAAAATCATCTATACTAATCAATACAATTTATAAGTGCATATAAATATTAACTTACAAAAATGACACACTCATATTCAGTACTTTATATCACTTAATGTCATACTCATTTATTGAAAGAAAAAAATAAAAGCTACAGCTGCCTTTCAAATAATACATAGAATAATAAACTGGCACATTTCAGCCTTTGATGTGATATGAAAAGATTTTAAAATTAAACGTATTATTAGGTTCAAACATAAAGAATATATAGAAAAAATGTAGATGTTTATATAAAACTTGAATAAACAACAACGAACATACACTTGACAAACTAAATTCTATCATTAGAATTATTTCAAAAAAAAAATCCAAATGCATACAACAAGAATGAATCAAAATTCATTCATACAAAAATCACTCTAAGGCCTTAATCAAATTTTATCAGTATTCATTATAAATCAATTATATTTACAATGCAAATGCATGCTTGCCCTGTATAGGAATAACAAGATTTTTGTGATCAGTCGTTACTTCAGCATTGTGTTTTCAGTAGTAAGAATAATGTGTACTTAAACCATCAAGTTCATTCATTTAGACATATGAAGTAGGTCTGAGGTTATAAACCAGATGTTGGAGATCAGTGAAACGAAAACGAAAGGATCTGATTGGATGATTCTGAGAGCACTTTTAAAATTGACCAATCAAAACACAGACTTGTAACAGGAGTCTCTGAATTCAAATTTACAACCTGGTTTCTAGGATACAGAATTAATACAGATCTCAATAAAACAAAATGTGAAATCAAGACCTAAAATTATAGTTTCTGCTGTAATTATGGTAGAATTTAATATCTGTCAATTCTAAAAATAGATCAACTAGTGTCCCTTGTATTTGGGAATTCTTTTTTCTTTAAAAGCCATCAAGCCTTCAATTCTATCTTTTGTAGGAATAACCTGAAAATAAAATCATGTAGAAAACAATAATTATTTCTTTATTGCAATATATTTACTATACATTAATAAATAAAGGTCTTAAAATATAAATGCTTGATTTAAAGTTGAAACTCAACATATTGAAGTTCAGGTGACCCTGCAGATTGGTTCAATACAAAGAAACTTTGAAACATAAACTATCAGGGCAATTTGATAACTGTATTTACATTTCGGGGTGATCATTGGTGGATTGAAATAATAATTTAATTATGTAATTTGGAGTACAGGATAGAAACAGAACATGGTCTTTACACTTTTTACTTTTGCAATATATGCATCAGTTACGTAAAATACATGAACAAGTACAAGTATTATAATCACAAGTTGGACTGAAAATCTACTTCAACATAAAACAAGAGCATGGCATGTAGTGTCAACATAAAACAAGAGCACAGCATGTAGTGTCAGCGCTCGTCTGTCAAGGGCAATGACTAAATAAATAAGCAATCTTGACCAAAATTCTAAGTTAAAAAGGAGCGTAACAAAAAAATCCAAAATAATGCCCCATTTTTCTTGCAATTGCACCATGTCATGATAATCAAGTATTCCAAGTGTCATATTGCTATCTTTATAAGTGTTAAGTAACAGGTGAAATCAATTTTTTTGCAATGACAACACAGCGATCATAATAGCTTGATTTTTTCTTTAAAACAGACAAGCTAAAGGAGAGATCTACGAATTCAAAATGCACGCATTTATTTAATAAAAGAAGGATAAAATTCAGAACCCTAGTTTTATTTCAAAATAAGCAGGAATTTGATATAAGTAAGTTTAATACAAGTTTTGACCCTGCAGTAAAACCAAAACAAAGGTCACTCTTTAGCATACAATTATTAATGTAATCAACCAAATAAACATCTGCATCAGAGCCACCTGTGCTTAAAGTATATTTCTCTCTCCCTCACTTCAGTGGGCTTTCTACACAAGTTTGACTTTTCAAATGAATAGTACATAACAACACATATTCCATTAAAACTGGATCATGGGTTAGTCAGATACTTAAAAAGCATTTTGAACCAACAAAATGTTTTACCTGGGCATAGCAAGTTTGCTCAAATTTTAAGCCACTTTCTAGATCCACTTCACTACCATGGTTTATAGCTAACTTAGCCATCTTGAGAGCAATTGGTCCCTGAAAATATGTAAGTATTAAATCTCTGTTACGAAGACAAAGTAATTTATTTTAATTCATAATTGCACACAATCAAGCAGATGTTTTGCAATAGTATAGACTTATTTTCAGAAATAGATGGAGATGTTCAATGTAATAGGAGGCAGAAAATACAAGTAATGATGTGAGGCTCGAACCCGCGATCTTCTGCATGCAAGTCAGCTGCTCTACCAACTGATTTAATCAGGTTGACTGGCTTACAAACTGCTATAAACACATATTATACATATATATATAGGCCAATTACACACAAATTTAAATAAACCTCATGTTCATTCATAAGACAAGCATTAAAAAGATTGTTCATGTACTATTATGCACTCAAGTGTTGTTGGTTTTAAAAAATAATGTCATCAATGCTACTAAAAAAACTATCAATTAAATACCACAAAGGTCACAAGATCATTGTGACAATGTCAAAGTTAGTAGTTTTTAAAAAAAATAGCAATGTTCACTTCTGGTTTATGTGTTGAATCATGTAAACAGACTATATAGTACAGTAAAATCTCATATAATGACCATTTCAATATTACAATCATCTCATTATAATGGCCAATTATTCTCTACATGGATTTAAATAGCACCTTTATTACTAAACTTGATAATGAGATTATTAATATTATGGCTGCTATTTTTTGGTCCCACAGGTGGTCTCAATACTGAGGTTTTACTATAAAAAAGTGAATAAGGAACCTGTGGTGCAATTTCCTGAGCCAGCTCTACAGCTCTAAGATATGCAGCATCCCCTGCATCATTCTGTGGTACAGCATGGTTAACTAATCCTATTTCTTTAGCTTGAATACCGTCTATAACACGACTAGTGAATATCAATTCTTTAGCAATTGAAGGGCCAACAACTCTAGCAAGCCTTTGGGTTCCACCTGTAAAATTCAATGTTTAAATGGTTGATACAATAGTTAAATTAAGGTACATGAAAAATCTGAGAACAAAAGGATAAATAAAAAAATAAAACCAGTAATTGCTATCAAGGTTGTGTGATGTAGAGACATAAATAAGAACAAGAGGGCCATATTGGCCATGGTGGCCCTGCATTGCTCACCAAATGTTAATTAACTTGTTACAAAAAGGTAATAAAGGTACACTAGTGGGCAAATAAATGGGAACAATAATAAACTCAATAAAGGACCATCAAAGGATACTACAATGGAATATTTGTGTTGACTGAAGGATGCCACAGACCAAATTTGGGGATGATCCATCCAATGGTTCATGAAAACAAGTCATTTTAAGGTATTTCTATGTTTAGTTCTAGCGGCCCCTAATTGGGGCCAACCATTTTTATTTCAGCAAATCTGATAGAACACTATCTAAAGATGCTAAAACCGAAGTTTGGTAATAATCCATCCATAGAATCATGAGAAAAAGTAATTTTAAGGTATTTCTATTTTTAGCTCTCGCTGCCCCTAATAGGGGCCGACCAAATTTATTTGAGCAAACTTGAGAGAGGACCATCTAAGGATGCTACAAACCAAGTTTGGTGATGATCCATCCATTGGTTCATGAGAAAAAGATGATTGATTTTTTTTATTTTTAGCTCTAGTGGCCCCTAAAAGGGGCCAATCATTTTTATTTGAACAAATCGAATAGAAGTCTATCAATGGATGCTCTAGTGACCCCTAAAAGGGGCCAACTGGTATGATATGAGCAAATTGCAGTTAGAACATCAAAAGGCTTCTATACAGCGAATTTGAAGTAAATCCGAAAGGTAGTTTCTGAGGAGAAGACCATTGTTGACGCCAGACGCAGGAGCATCCACCAACCCATCCTAACAGCTCATCCTGAATGTTTGGTTCTGGTGAGCTAAAAATAAAAGACCCTGGTCCAGCAGACAAAAGTTTGATGCACTGACTCTTCCACTGAAAACCTAAACAATTCATGTGTTAAACTGAAGTAAAGTAAACTAACTTACCACCACCAGGTATAATTGCCAGCTTTGTCTCAACCAGACCCATTTTTGCAGTTTCAGCTGGAAAATAATATTATAATGAATGTATATTTGCCTTGTAATTTTTTCTTAAAGCTTTCCCTTATAAACTTCAACAGATATTATGCGGTACAATTTTAAAAACAACTGTATATATGCTAGAATGTATACAGTGACACCTCTCTTCAATAGTAAACAGTACGTCATTACAAAATTCACTCTTGTTGTGGCTATTGATGATAGGAAAATGTTGGCTGTTGTGCTGATAAGAGTGGAAAACATCTAACAGTCCAATACAAGTATGTGCATCGTTCAATATTTTCTTATTATTTTCAATTGTGAATGTGCTAATACTTCTAGTCTACAAGTAACAAGTGTGTTGAAAGCTTTTTGTGCTTGTCAAAATGCATTTGAATATGTTTAAGGGTAAGAACCAGTACTTTTTCATCTGTGTGATCTTTCCACTATTTTGATGGAAGCAATATGCTGCTCAAGTGCTAGAAAACTTGTGTGTTCTAGTACTCATATCTTTGATTATTATTTAATATTGTAGCAGTAGATCTAACCAGTAAAAAAACATATTGAAAATGATAATAAAATTACATATTAATTATTTCACCATAATGTTTACACTAAACAGAAGATGCAAATTACAAACAAACAATTATAAAATCATTAAAAACAATTTGAGTTAACGTACCTGATCTAAGCTGAAAAGTAAACAGCTGTTTTCGCAGTTGCATTGTTTGCAAATACAATAAAGAAAAACGATTGTTGTTTGGTCAATAGAACGATTGATTGCAGTTAGTATCAACTCCTTTTTTTCTTTTAAGAATTCTTTAAGCGGACTGAAAACTTGCAAATTATTTCACATTTGTTATCATTTTACAAGTATGGGAGATAAATTTTAATATACAGTGTTCCCTCTCTTGAGCAGCATTTTGCGAGGACAAGCAAATTGGTTGTTCTAGAGAGGCAGCCGTTCTGGAGAGGGAACAGTTCGTTCCTGTCATTTGTATGGAAGTGTACATAATTATGTGTTATGACCCATAATTTATATTTTGTTTTTTTTGTACAAACAAATATTCAATATTTACAATGTATAAAACCTTGTATCTGCACAATGACTTAGCACGAGATAAAAGCGTGAAAGGAATGTTAAAATGACTTTCTTCTTCAGTTTGTGAACTAATTCATGAATTAAAATTCACTTTGTATTGTATTGTTGTATTGAAATGAACCAGGCGTTCTTAATTATGGCAATTAAAATTATCACAAACATAATTGATGGGTCGTGAGAATATGTGCTCTTTGAAATAAACAATGCATAATCATCCTGCGAAAAACAATCAATACAGTTCAAAGGCAAAGCGCAGTCCAAACTTTAATCACTATTCAGTCATCTCTGTTTACTTTTTACTCAAACAACATAGTAATACGTACATTTTTATATTTGCCTAAGGCAATTACACATTCCTGGTTTCTCTAAGGTCAAACACTTGAGGTAAGATTCGAAAACCATGATGAATTGGTAAATGAATTATGATTCGTCTATTTCCGACTTTAACGGACTTAACCGATGTCGCTTAGGATAGGTATTCTGTCGTATTGGAACGGATTTTTGACTGCTGTTTATCGTTATAAAGAGTTGTCGTTCTCTAGTGGGAAAAATACGTTGAAATTGCTAGGGAGGGAAATGAATTGCCGTTTCAGAGAGGGAACCGTTCTCGAAAGGTGACATATAGGGAGGGAACACTGTATTTGAATCTGTTGTATTCGAAGCATTCAATGCCAAATTGAACACTGTTCTGGATTGTAATAAGAACAAAGCCAGTAAATACTGTTGGCCAGAGTTCAGAGGTGACTGGTGGTGAGAGGTTCATTTATGCTGAAAATGTATGTGGGAATTTAAAATGGCTGTTGTTGAGAGGTGACTGTTAAGGGAGGTTGTATTGTACATGCAAGTGGGAGATTATAAAAAGCTCAATAAATTTGTCATATGATTCAAGGCCACGATTCACCAGATGACTAATAATTTACTACATAATGTCCTGGGAGATGTGTACATTCCTACCAAGCTACAAAATTGACAACCACCATGAAGATTAACTAAAAGTAAGCAAGAGAGAGAAAAGTTTACAAAAATAAAAACTTTCAATTAAGAACTAATTAATATACCCGCAATTCTGATATCACATCCTAAGGCCATTTCCAGTCCACCACCAACAGCAGTACCATCTAAAGCGACAATAGTTGGAATTGGAAGGTTAGCTATTTCCGTAAGTGCTCCTCTTAATTTAGCTACAAATGGTCCAACATCTTCAGGCTTCATTTTTGCTCTTTCTTTCAGGTCTGCACCTATTAAATAAAAAAAATGTAAATTCATTCATTGCTTACATTCTAAAAAATCTATTAGACATTGTGTTATGCCTAGGTACTCCAGAAAATTATGAACACTACATACATAAATGTGTTGGATATAAAATCAGACCAAGGTCAGGAGAAACTGACCACTGATCACAGGTAATATGGGCAAATCCTGTATTCACAATAGTGTTAGAGCTAGTAAGTAGCCAAGAATTCAGTGAAGATCAACATAAATTTCAAGAACATGTTCCATAAACATTTATATAAAAAGTTTAAACAATTAAATCATGTACAGATACAGAAGACACGTGATCACATGTGTTTGTTTACCTGCACAGAAGGTTCCTTTTACTTGACTTCTCAGAATCAAAGCACGGAGATTGTTGTCAAATTTAACATTCTCCAAGGCTTCCATCATCTAAACACATAAAATCATTTTACAAATACATGTACATACATAAATAATGCTGTAGTTGTTAGAAACAAACGTATAACAGTCATCTGTCTTTAGTAAATGCTACCAATAAGAACAAATATGTAATAAATTTATTCAGTAATGGAAAATAGATTAACTAGCACTTTGGTTTATGTATTTATGACAAAAATGACTTTTTTCTGAAGTAAAAAAAAGATTTTAATGTGAGCTGTCTTTCAGATGATAGTAGAGCAAAGTACAACGTAAGGTGTCCAACTAGATGAACAAGTAAGGCTAGTGTAAGTTAGATAAATTGTCATGTAATTCACATACACTTCCCAACAAACTTTTACTGATTGCATTTCGTGCAGCTTGTCTGTTCAATGAAAACACAGCTATAGAACCTGAAAGAACAAAATATGGATATCATTAAAAGTCAAGGACAAACATCAAATGTGATCTAAAAATGGATTAATACAATTGTCAAGTTATGTGTCATTTATAATGAACCTGAAAGAACAAAATATGGATATCATTAAAAGTCAAGAACAAACATCAAATGTGATCTAAAAATGGATTAATTCAATTGTCAAGTTATGTGTCATTTATAATGAACCTGAAAGAACAAAATATGGATATCATTAAAAGTCAAGAACAAACACCAAATGTGATCTAAAAATGGATTAATTCAATTGTCAAGTTATGTGTCATTTATAATGAACCTGAAAGAACAAAATATGGATATCATTAAAAGTCAAGGACAAACATCTAAAGTGATCTAAAAATGGATTAATTCAATTGTCAAGTTATGTGTCAAAAAACATATCAAATGCAGCACCAGGAGTCATGGAAAAATTGTTGTTTGCCACCCTGGCCAAATATTTAGTAAATAGAAGGTTAAACCCTGAGATGTCTCATTTCAGCATCTCAATATTTCAGAAGTATTATGTACATCTCTATACCAGTGGTATTTCTTGTCCTGATTAAATGTTTAAAACAACTATGAGCCCATAAACTGAAATATTACATTCTGTGAATTATTTAAATTGTATGGGATGAATTGCTTGTAAAATCGATGCGAGCAATAGTCAAAGTGTAATAAATGTCAACAGAGGGTAGCCATCTTTAAATTATGATGCAACATCACTGTTCTCGCAACATAGCGGTTAAAGCACTCTAAATTTATTGAAAGTGGTTAAAATTTTAAAGTTCTGTACTGATCTAAAACAAATACATTAGTACATATTAAGAGGTGAGAAACCATTGATAGGTAGAGCTAAAACTATCTAGTGGACACGCTTTTAATCTTTGTAATTCGAAACGTGAATCTTTCAGGTTTTTGGTGTCACATTTCAATGTAAAAATGATTTTCTTAAATAAAAAGTTGTATACCAACCAGAAAATGGCCTATTTTGACCAAGAATATCTTTGTTTCTAGGAAAACAATTGGAATACTAGCGTTGACAGGTAAAACAAATTTAAACTTGTGTAACATGAAAACTGGAAGAAAAGTGATGCTGCAAGAATATTGATGTCGACTATAGGATTTACAACTTATACAATTTTGCTTCATAAATATACAAACTAAATTGTCCAATGATTTCCTAATTCTGAAATCATTATCAATAAATGAATCATTGCATGTGTTTTAATCAATGAAATAGTAAACTGACTATTATATGACTTGCTTTATTATATTATTATCCGAAAATATATGTCCGAAAACTTTATCAATTATTGCAATTAAATATTGACGGACGGAATTTACCCTCATCAAGGTATTCCACGCTGAATTCTTTAGTTTCTTCAGATGCCTTTACACAAAACCCAGCAGTGGATATACGCTGACACACCGAGTGGTTCTTGAAAATACTTCTGAAAACTCGACCTGCAATTTTTGTTGACATTTTGATCCGGTGTCAAGGTAAATATTTCCCTTACTCCCACTTTTACGACAGTGGTAATTATTTTATCGCATGGTAAATTTTTGGTTAATGACTGATTTAAGGTCTCGGGTTTATACTTGAGTGATCGTTTGGGTTAAAATTCATGCATGATGGTGCATTATGACATTTATGAAGTTTTGCAGCATATGTGATGTACATGTAATTTGATTTTTGGCAAACGATACGCCTACTTTCGTTTTACGCAGTTTTGGTGATAATTATTCTCAGAAACACGGATCCGGGTTTTGATATTATCATGTTAGTGTAATATTGATTCTACTCTATGCAGCAATATGGCTACTAAACGCTTAGAGAAGCAGAAATCCGTGAGGATATCGATTGATGACACGACACCACTTATGTGTGCTGTTGAAAGTGGTGAGAAAATTCAAGATCATGTGGTAAGACAATCAGGTTATTGTATTAATGTTCACTCGTGTGTTTAAAGTTCGCTGATATCACCAACATTAAGTTTGGTTTGGTTAGTTACCATTACACGTCTATCATGTCTATTGTAGGGGTGATATTTGTGCTGATGTTGCCTATTAACTTCACTGACTGTATTCAGTTTAGCTTATTTGAATGAATTTCGACTATTTTGGATAATAACATTTATGTTATTTGAATGATGTTGTATTGTATATTGTCTTATCTATTAGCAGCCACTAAACACATGAGTCCGAAGCTGTTTTTATTTGGGATTTCCTATTTCCTATTATTTGTTTAAACTTCAAATAGAAGACAAATTGTTTAATGATACTGTATTTCGCCTCCCAGTTATAATCGCCTCCCTGTTATAATCAGTATTGATTGATCGGGAGTATCATGTAGATGTTCTTTGCCACTAAGTGTTAATAAGCATTTATTAAATTTATGAGTTTGTGTTAAAAAGACAACATCACAGTTTCTAAACAAAGTATGGAGCGAATGTTTTGGAATCAATGTAATTTTCAATCATTGTGTTTCTGTAAATCAGTCCTGGATAGTGTTGAGTCATTAATCTTATTTTATCCTACATATATACAGCATGCATCTGAACTTTTCTTCAGTAATTGGTACAGGCCAGCAAAAGCTTGCAGTAATTTTTCTATTTTTTTGGGGGGGGGATGTAGGAAAAGGATTTGTTTTAAAATCATGCAGTTTTCTCCTAAAATTTAGTTTGTAAACATCAAGTTTTTTCTTTCCCTTCTTCCAAAAATACTGTTATTTTCCCCAAATTAAAGAAAAGGCCCCATCCCCTACCCATGAAATAATGCACAGAATGAAATATTTTAGTTTATGATCTGATGGTTATTCACTTCTCACTGTTTGTTTGCCTTCAGTTACTGGTTTTACTGTATCTTATGCATGTGTAAGTGTCGCTTTCTGGTTAAACAAGGAGAGGAAATGTAGTGAATTTCTATTGAAGTATTTTTGTAAATTTCTAGTTATATCACACTTGTGGCTGATGTATGGGCCTGTCTAATGATAATACTGGTAAATAAAACCAAGTGATACTTGAGATGATGAGATTATAACTAAACATTGATTGACCTTAACATAAGTTAGTAGGTTCATTTCTTTAAGTACATCATGTACTGATGTACAGTTGTACTTGTGATACTTACGTAATTCAGACGAATTTATAAGTTATTTCAAATGTACCGTTAACCCTATAAACAAAGCCTAGCATACGAAGAGAAAAGATGTTTGTGTAGCAGTACTGTATATATAGTATTTATGTAAATAAATTGTTTGTGATAGTACCCACCCGATTAGTTTGTAGAGCATCTGACTTGCAAGCAGGAGGTCGCAGGTTTGATCCCCGCATCAGGTACTTTGCTTTTCCTCTTCCTACTACAATTGAGTTAGCCTTTATTCTGAGGATTATTTGACCTACTATACGTATATGATACTGATGAAGTCTGTATTTGCAGTTGATCATTAATTTAAGTTCAACTGTAAATTTTTATTCAAGAAAACTTAGTCTGTGTCATTCCACGCCCTCATGGATTACTTTTGTTTGAACCTCTTTTCTTTTCTCTGTGCACACTTTCATGAATCAGTTTTATTTCATTTTATGCATTGAGAAATAAGATGTACAATATATTATATATATAATAGTTTTATTCATCCTTCTGTTATCATTTACTTCTGGTTTGCACAGCTGGTCAGGAGTTTTTGCCATTTCTTGATAAATGAGTGTTATCAGGGCTTAGAAAAAACTAATGTAATGTTTATTTTTATCAGATCATATATCCAATATAATTGTAAGAAGTTACAATACAGTAAAACTCCTGAAAACTGAAAACTTGAATTTTCTGAAAATCAGTTGATTTTTCAAGTCCCATGTATTTCTCTTCTATAATCAATAATTCTCTGAAAACTGGAATTCTCAGAAAACTGGACTTTTGACCCAGTCTGGAAGGGGTCCAGTTTTCAGGGGTTTTACTGTATAATTGTTAGAAGTTGTTTATGGTGATCATTAAAGGAGATTTTTTTTATCTTATATGATAGATACTGGTAAAAGGACCCATTCCCAATTCAAAATAGTGACCATTTATTCCAAGTTTGAGAAAAAATTCCTAAAGGAAAGACAATTTCAATAGAAATGTTTGACTATTATGCATGCAATTTTATTTGATTGATGCTTGTTCAGTAATAGTAACAAATGGAAAACATTTATTTCTGTAACACATTTTTGCCACCCATTATTGAGTGAGAAGTTATCTTTATCATTTTGATGCATGCTACATGACCATTAGTTTTTGATACGTCACAAAACACCATTAACTAATTAATCAATTAATTAAACACTGTTAAAAGGCTGATTTTTTCATGCCTTTGATGTAATGTGAATTAATATAATGAAGGATCATATGATACGATTTTTCCCAATTTAACTGATACCATTATCTTTCCCAAAATGTGATAAAAGTCCTTAATTAAATTTATGTGTATTTTTATTCTAACCTTTGTGTTACAGGAATACTCATTGAAGATCCAGAGAGGGTTGAACACTGACATTGTTTGGTTGCAGAAAAAACGTTACACAGACTTCGCTAGTCTCGATAATGACCTCAGAATATCAAACATTACTTTACCACTACCTCCAAAGAAAGTGTTTGGTAACTTTGACAGGGATTTTGTGGCTGAAAGACAGCTTGGACTTCAGGTGAGTGAAAATTGCTCTAAAAACAACAAATCATAGTTTATATATCAAGCCATTAGAAGAATACTGTCAGTCTTTTAATAAAGGCCTCAATTTAAAATGTAGAATTAAAATGTAGAATTAAAATGTAGAATTAAAATGTAGAAATCAAGTTTTTATTTTAGGTGGTCTTCAGTGATTTTTTTTCAGTTTTGACAAAAGGTGTGGGTCTGGTCCAACTGGGAAAAAAATGCCTGTTGTGATGCTAAAATTGGGAATTTTTAGGTCAGGAATCGGGAAAAAATATGGCAAACACAACAAAGTCTCTCTCTGAACCTGTTCATGTTGTGTAATTCTGTCCTCTTGTAACATTATGTAAGAACAGGAGTGTACTTGTAAGTAAGCACAGAACTTACATTAACTCCTGTTGTGGCTGTGATAATACCTTGAGAGTTCTGACACTAACCACATACACCGCGTGTTCAGGATCTTTACAAGTGTTTACAAGTTGAAAGTCCTGCTTGTATTTAATCAAGATTTAATCCAAATTTACTAGGAACTATTATACAGTACAACCTGTGAGCAAATGCTAACAAACGTAGTGACATAACAGGGTCTGAATGTACTATTAGCCTTTAGAGGTCTATTATTATTCCTGTTCACATGTGACCTCCATTGTTATGTGACCTCTGTTTGCTGGTGACCTCACATCTGACCTCTGTTCGTTGGTGGCGTCTGTTCACTGGTGACCTCTGTTAACTGGTGACCTCATGTGACCTCTGTTCGTTGGTGACGTCTGTTCTCTGATGAACCACGTGACCTCTGTTCGTTGGTGACGTCTTTTCACTGGTGACCTATGTTCACTGGTGAACTCACGTGACTATTGGTCGTTGGTGACCTCTGTTCACTGGTGACCTCACGTGACCTCTGTTCATTGGTGATGTCTGTTCTCTGGTGACCTCATGTGACGACTGTTCGTTGATGACGTCTGTTCACTGGTGACCTCATATATGATCTCTGTTCACTGGTGACCTCATATGTGACCTCTGTTCACTGGTGACCTCATATGTGACCTCTGTTCACTGATGACCTCACATGACGTCTGTTCATTGGTGACCTCTGTTCACTGATGACCTTACATGTGACCTCTGTTCAAAATAAGGTTTGTATTTCCCTTTGCTGCTTTATTTTTCTTCTTCTGATATACTGGTGAAAATGTCTTAATTTTTATTTAAATTTGATATGGTTTGGTTCCTTTCCATTGAAAAATAAAATAACTTCATTTTATGTATTTATTTGTTTCAGAATTATATCAAAGAACTTCTTAAAAAGCCACTGTTAGCAAACAGTTTACCAGTAAAGAGATTTCTGGATCCAGACAATTATGCTGTCAATTTCACAGGTAAAAATTCATACATGTTTATGTCTCCTGGGCTTTTATATATAACAGGGTCCATTTATAGTTGTCATCTCCTCAGAACAAATCTTTAAAATTATGCAGTTTTTCCCAAATTTTCAGTAATAAGTTTTTTCTTCCCCTTTCTGCTAAAATACTGTTATTTCCCCCTAAATTTACAAAAAAGCCCCCCCCTCTCTGGGAAAAAAGTCCTGGTCAAATGATTCTGTATCTGTCTGCTTAGCTCAAGGTAGAATGTAGCTCTACAGATCACGGGTTCATGAGTTTTAGTGTGACAATTTGGTCAAACACAATGATTCTGACACACTATTGGTTATTACTGATAATTCATAGTGAAGTTGACAGAGAACAAAGTTAGTACTGGTAAAAAATCCAGGAAAACAGGTTAGGTTATGTGCCTGCCAGTATACAACTGAAATATTGTTGACAACAAGTGTGTATCCCCCCCCCCAAAAAAAACTATTTCAAAGAATTCTAAAAAGAATTCAATTGTCTATCACTGCTGCTAAATGGAGAGAAAAAGTGGCGTTCTGTGCTGCAGATTAAATTTTCGGAATCTTTGTGACAAACCTTTATATATTTTGGTAAAAAAATGAAGCCGTTTCTGATGCAGAATTCACTCCATTCTAGTCTTTTCCGTTGGTCCAGATAAATCTGGATGAAAGAGGTTTCTCTGTTCTGTATTTTAACTTCATTTGTGTGTAAATTATTTTATTTTTGTATTATTTCAGAGACGGCCTTACAGCATGTTTCCATGGTTTTAAGATCAGAGAAGAAATGGGAAGTGGTTGAAACCTTACCAGATATAGGTCAGTTTTTGTATTGGATTTTTACACTATGTTGTACAGTACAATATTTAACATACAGCCAAGGGCTTAAGAGTAGTATGTATGCAGCCCCACAGCTCAGTTCAATAGGTTGAGTAGCCGCAACTGTGGTCTGGTGATTAGTGCGATGGACTTGTAACCTGGTGATCTAGGTTCAAATCTTGGTCACAGCAGGTTATACCCTTCTATGAAAATTTGACAAAATGTAAATTTTCCTCTATAGGTAAAGAAGTTGCTGGCTCCTTGTGGAAGGGTAAGTTAGTACTGGTTAATATACAGTACAGGAAGACTGGTTAGGTGAACCATCCACTGTATATGACTAAAAAATAGGTGGAGTGTTAGGTCTATGGGTTTTGGGTTCATGTGTGTGGCAAATATTCTGCTTGATGAGTAGTTAAACAGATTGCATTTATGAACATTCATCCCTTCTACAGCTGATTTTAGTGATATGACTTCAAAATTTGAAACTGGCAGTCAGAATTGTATTTTTTTTCATACTTAAAGTGAATAATGGCAGTATTGAATTACTGGCAGAGGTACAAAACGTGGCCTTTATACACAGTTGGACTTTATTCAGAGGTTAATTTTGTCTGAATGCCTAGATGTATGAGTACTGAAGTGTGACAGTTATTTTCAGGTGGTCTCTAAACACATTTTGACCTTTGCCTCATAAGCATACTTTGGACTCTTCCAAATTCAAAACAGATATACAAAACATCAATTTATTTCAGAAAATTGGGTTATTTCTCTCTGACAGATTGGAAAACATAGAGGCAAAAGAAGCCATTACTCATCACAAGCAATGGCATCTTTTGCCACAATGTTTTCAAAAGTCGTCTGCCTCAGATGCGGGGAAATGAGGAATTATGAGGCAAAAGGTTAACGATTGAGCTATAATTATTTTTATGTATTTTGATGGTGATTTTTCAGGATGGAGGATAAGAAAAGAATACATTCTAGTCAAACCTATAGATGCACCAAAGACCAAACAGATGTTATCATGGGTAGGATATTTTCTCATCTAGAAATTAGCAATATTCTTTAATAAATGCCCCTACAGGTACATATTTACAGACTGGCTTCTTGCTGTATTTTCATTGTTTGTGGCAGATTCTGTTTTGAACTGACCAGATATGTTGTATCTTATATGTAATGACCCATTCTCTCATGGATGCAGCCAGGGATGTTAATTGTTACAGAGTAGTTGTCAATTAATACAGAAATATTGTTCTGGTTATTTGAATATAAGATTTTATTGTGTATTTATATACAGCTGGTTATTTAAAATATAAAACTTTATTGTGTATTTATATACAGCTGGTTATTCAAATATAAGATTTTATTGTGTATTTATATACAGCTGGTTATTTAAAATATAAAATTTTATTGTGTATTGATACACAGCTGGTTATGTAAAATATATTTTTTTTTGTGTATTTATGTACAGCTGGTTATTTAAATATAAAAGTTTATTGTGTATTATGCAGCTGGTTATTCAAATATAAGATTTTATTGTGTATTTATATACAGCTGGTTATTTAAAATATAAAATTTTATTTTGTATTTATGTACAGCTGGTTATTTAAAATATAAAATGTTATTTTGTATTTATGTACAGCTGGTTATTTAAAATATAAAACTTTATTGTGTATTGATACACAGCTAGTTATTTAAATATAAAAGTTTATTCTGTATTTATGTACAGCTGGTTATTTAAAATATAAAATTTTATTGTGTATTTATATACAGCTGGTTATTTAAAATATAAAACTTTATTGTGTATTTATATACAGCTGGTTATTCAAATATAAGATTTTATTGTGTATTTATATACAGCTGGTTATTTTAAATATAAGATTTTATTGTGTATTTATATACAGCTGGTTATTTAAAATATAACATTTTATTGTGTATTTATATACAGCTGGTTATTTCAGGTGGATTGTGGTCCAGATCGTTACCTCCCTGACAAGGAACTTGGTGCCCTCATGACTGTCGTACAGAACATTAAGGTAAAATGATGTTACAACAGAGCTCAGGGTAATGGGTCTCTGATTGAATATATATGGATCAGAATGATTTAAAGCTCCTGAATTTTTCTCAAAACTACAGACAAAATGAACTGTGACCGTGGTCCAGTGGTTAGTGTGCTGGACTTGTAACACAGATATCTGGGTTGGACTTCCGGTCGTGGTGGGTCATACCCTTCTATGAAAATTTGACAAAATGTTGATTCTTCATATGTGGAGAAGTTGCTGGCTCCTTGTGGAAGGTAGATTAGTACTGGTTAGTATGCAGTCCAGGAAAACTGGTTAGGTGAACAGGCCGTTGTATTTAACTGAAAAATTGTTGAAAAGAGCATTAAACCCAGTGACAATAAGTCACATAAAAACAAACAAACAAAATAGACACAATGGTTTCGAGAAAAAATTGTCTCTGTTAAAAGGGGTCAAATTTTGTGACCCTTCATTTCCTTAAATTAGTTTTGGATTGAGTTAAGGTAATTTTATGGGTCATATAGAGCATTATAGTTCTTAACTGAATATTTCTGTCATATGTGGGTGTAAATGAGTGCAACCTGTGTTTTGGATAGGTTTCATTTAAAATGTTTTTGTTCTTCTTAACCCTTTACCTCATAATACCGAATTTCCCTGCACCTGAAGGAGACACTTTTGAAAACATTATGGCTATAGAAGCAATTGCTTGTAATGAGTAATGGCTTCTTGTGCCACAGTGTTTTCCACTCTGTCATAGAGAAATAACCCAATTTTCTGAAATAAATTGATGTTTTATATATTAGCTTTGAATTTAGAAGAGTCCAAAATATGCTTATGAGGCAAAGGGTTAAATGGCCTCTGTTCAATAACTTTCTGAACAGCCCTTTACTGCTACAAAATCTGTTGATTTTTTCAGCATCCGTACGTTGATACTCCGGTGTTAGCCACTTCGAATGAGAGTGGAGGACTTGTGATACGGCCCTTTTATGAGAAGGGAACTTTAAAAGACATGATATGTAAATGTAAACCAAAGGGAAATTTTCTTAAAAAGTACGCTAACCCTTTAAAAACATTGTGTTTAGACTTACAAATGATCAAAGTGATTGGCCGACAGATTCTTGAGACATTAAACTTATTTCATGAAAAAGGTCTACCCTATGGTAAGTACATTTATGATTTATGTGATCAGAAATTTTAGCATGGTTTATATCTACTTGATAGTAAAACCACCTCAGGTGATTTTCAGGTGTACTCATTAT